>PVJL010002056.1:0-218840 GCA_004026885.1 Lyroderma lyra | reverse complement strand
TGGTCATTTCAATTGATGCAGAAAAAGCTTTCGACAAGATACAGCATCCATTTATGATCAAAACACTAAATAAAATAGGTATAGAAGGAAAGTATCTCAACATAATAAAGGCCATATATGACAAGCCCTCGGCTAACATCATACTGAATGGGGAAAAGCTGAAGCCTATTCCCCTAAAATCAGGAACAAGACAGGGATGCCCCCTGTCACCACTGCTATTTAATATAGTACTGGAACTTCTAGCCACAGCAATCAGGCAAGAGAAAGGAATCAAAGGTATCCAAATTGGGAAAGAAGAGGTCAAATTGTCACTATTTGTGGATGACATGATCCTTTATATAAAGAATTCCAAAGATTCCACCAGGAAACTATTAGAAACAATAAATGAATATAGTAAAGTTGCAGGATACAAAATCAATGTAAAAAAATCAACAGCATTCCTATATACAAACAACAAATCCACAGAAAAAGAAATGAGGGAGTCAATTCCCTTTGCTATCACAACAAAAAGAATGAAATACCTGGGAATTAACTTAACAAAGAACTTGACACACTTATACAAGGAAAACTGTAAGACAGTTTTGAAAGAAATTGAAACAGACTTTAAGGGGTGAAAAAATATCCCCTGTTCATGGATAGGAAGACTTAACATTGTTAAAATGGCCATTCTGCCCAAAGCAATCTACAGATTTAATGCAATACCCATCAAAATCCCACAATCATACTTTCGTGAAATAGATAAAAGAATTAGTATATTTATATGGAACCATAAAAAACCTCGAATTGCCAAAGCAATACTACATAAAAAGAATAAGGCTGGTGGCATTACATTCCCTGACTTCAATTTATATTACAAAGCATCAATAGTCAAAAACAGCTTGGTACTGGCAGAAGAACAGAAATATAGACCAATGGAATAAAACTGAAAACCCAGAAGTAAACCCATAAATTTATGGACAAATAATTTTCGATAAGGGAGCAAAAAACATACACTGGGGAAAAAGACAGCCTCTTTAGTAGGTGGTGCTGGGAAAACTTGAAAAACATATGCAAAAGAATGAATTTGAGCTGTGAACTCTCTCCATATACAAAAATGAACTCAAAATGGATTAAAGACCTTCATATCAGATCTGCAACAATAAACTTTATAAAAGAAGACATTGGTACTAAACTTATAGACCTAGGACTCAAGGCAAGGGAAGTAAAAGCAAAAATAAATGAATGGAATTATATCAAACTAAAAAGCTTCTGCACAGCAAAAGAAACCATCAACAAGGCAAAGAGACAGCCAACTGAATGGGAGAAAATATTTGCAAATAACGCATCAGATAAGGGTCTAATATCTAAAATATATAAAGAACTAATACGACTTAACAACAACAACAAAAAAAACAACCCAATTAAAAAGTGGGCAGAAGAACTAAACAGACACTTCTCCCACGAAGAAATACAAATGGCCAGCAGACATATGAAAAAATGCTCATCCTCATTAGCTATCAGGGAAATGCAAATCAAAACCACAGTGAGATATCACCTCACACCTGTCAGAATGGCTATTATTAACAGGACAAGGAATAACAAGTGCTGGAGAGGATGTGGAGAAAAAGGGACTCTCGCACACTGCTGGTGGGAATGCAAATTGGTACAACCACCGTGGAAGGCAGTGTGGACGTTGCTCAGAAAATTAGGAATGGAGTTACCATTTGACCCAGCCATCCCCCTTCTGGGGATCTACCCAAAAGACTTGAAAACCTTTGTCCGCAAAGACCTATGTACCCCAATGTTCATCGCAGCGCTGTTCACAGTGGCCAAAACATGGAAACAACCAAAGTGCCCTGCAACAGATGACTGGATAAAGAAGCTGTGGTACATATACACAATGGAATATTACTCAGCTATAAGAAAAGATGAAATACTGCCATTTGCAACAAAATGGATGGACCTGGAGATCATCATGCTTAGTGAAATAAGCCAGACAGAAAAAACAAAGAACTATGACTTCACTCATATGTGGAATATAAAACTGAAAGCAACAAAGAGAAGTCACACTGGGTGGTGAACTTATTATACAACAAGTTGACAATGCACTGTAGAATTGTGTGCCTGAAACCTATGTAATCCTTGCTAACAGATGTTACCCCAATAAGTCTAACAAAATGAATTTAAAAAGTTAAAAAAAAAGAAGAAGAAATTTAAAAACCACATTTGGAAACAAAACAAAATAAATACACCAGTGTGTAAAAAAAAAAAAAAAGAAAAGAAAAAGGATATGAAAATATAAAATATAAAATAACTACATAATCTGGCCTAGCTAATTTGTGGACACAATACTCAATAAAGGAGCTATCGTAATATCACACAAAAAAAGTATATGAATATTATTTATAGCAGAGAAAAAAGTGTAATATGATTAATTTCCTTTTCTACAATGTACTGTTTTTCCTAAAGTTTCTAATTCCTTCTCTCTCTCTCTCCTGCCCCCTTTCATTGTCTCCCATAATTTCTTCCAAAATTATCAAACATACTACCTGGTCTTTGGAAACTTCTTTTTCTAGGGTACCTCTTCAGCTTCTGAATTGATTACTCTCTAGGCTTGTTGCACAGTTATCACTCTGAGAACCCTTTGCAGTGTAACACTACTTTAGAACCACAGAGATCCCATATCTTTGTTCCTTTACTTATTTCCTTCACTCTCCAGTATTTTTTTTTTTAAGAGAAAGTGTCTGAGAAATAAACATACTATTTCTTGCATACCTGAAAATTATTTTATTCTACTTTTATATTTAATAGATATTTAAAGTAGGTATAGAATTCTTGGTTGAAAATAAATTTTTTCAAACATTTTGACCGCACTGTTCCATTTTCTTTTAACAGTATTACAGATGAAAAATCAGATACTATATTTTGCCATGTATAATGCACACTTTTTTGTCCACATTTGTGAGGGGAAAAGTAAGGATGTGCATTACACATGGGTAGTACTAACTCTGTATCTATATAAATGTTTTTCATTCTTTGTACTTAAGAGTGTAATTCTAGAAATCAATAATGATATCCATATGTAAAATAATACCCTGGAATATGATAATCAGGTTTTTTTAATGTAAAAAAAAATGTTATACATACAATTTCTTGTACCTTGTATCTGTACTTGTGTTCATTTGGGTGTTTTTTTTTCCCACTTCTATTACCCTTCCTTACATCTCTCAGTCTCTGAGAAGGGAGGCTCTCTGGTTGCTGCAAATAGGCAGTCTCCTGCATCTCTTAGGAAGCTCTCAAAAATTACAGATTCCTGGGCTCTTCCTAAGGATCCTAATTCAGCACTTCTAGAATGGAACTAAATATCTGTATTTTTAAAATACTTTACCTGGCTCATATATACATCCAGTTTTGGGTCATCACCAAGAAGTTGCTAGTGACTTGGGGAAGAGCTCACTAATTATACAAGACAAAACAGAAATAGAAGCTTCATGACTTGACAAATGCATGGGTATAGGGAGAAAGAACAGGAAGAAATAAAAATCATCTACCAGGTTTGAAGCCTGAGTAACTCCAGAAGTGATGGTGCCATTACCCCAAATAGAAAAGTGATCAGAAGGAGTATGTTTTACCTCCTTGATTTTTTTTTCTAGGCATTATTAAACTAAATGCCACCCCCCCCAAAGTAATACTAAATGCTCCTTTTGTAGAAATATTACTAATAATGATTATGTTACATTACAATAGAACGATGAATAAATAGATGTGTTAAAATATTTTCAGGGTGGATAACTAATATTTATATGCACAAGCTAAACAATTTATCCACTTCCAACAATTTACGAAAGCAATTTAAAAACATTTATGAAGCATTCTAAACTTAATCTTAGTACCCTACTGGTAGAATATTCCTCATCTTCTTTCATTCAAGTGTATTAATTTCTCAAATGTAGAAGAGCAAAATTCAAATATACAATACCTCTTATACTTACCACATCTGAACACAAATGCAAAAAACACCCACAATAGTATCTACAACTCTTCATAAGGTTTATATCCTCACAAAAATCATGCTGTTTAGCTGTTCAATTTCTATAAATAGAACAGCCTGATGACTCATTTTGTACTTTTAGAGTGTAATGAGAAATTTTTAGATCTGCAATACCTGTGACAACCATTAATAGTCCTTCATATTAAAACACATTTTTTTGAGGGGGATGGTTGTATGAAAATGTTGATTTTAA
Organism: Lyroderma lyra; assembly: GCA_004026885.1. Taxonomy (NCBI): domain Eukaryota; kingdom Metazoa; phylum Chordata; class Mammalia; order Chiroptera; family Megadermatidae; genus Lyroderma; species Lyroderma lyra. Next base: position 214,617 of record PVJL010002056.1, on the reverse strand, counting down.
AAAGTAAGGTATAATTTATGTACAGTAATTTTTAGCCTTAAGTGTCCAGTTCTGTGTTTTGACAAGTGCATATAGTTATATTACCACCTCCACAATCAAAATACAGAACAAGTTCATCACTCTTCAAAGTCATACTCATTTAAAGTAAAATCCTACCCTTCCCTGAACCGCTGACAATGACTGATTTGTTTTCTCTATATATAGTTTTGCCTCTTCTCCAACACTATAAAACGCTACTGCCAGTATGCAGCCTTTTGAATTTGGCTTCTTTCATTTAGCATAACACATTTAAGATTCATTCATTTTCTTGCATGTATCCTTTTCATTGTTCATAATATGCCACAGTTCATTTACTCAAATATTGATAGCTAATCACTTATCAATAACCTTGTCTTACAGAAGAGGCTGGTTTCATGACTATGAAATTGTATATTTATCAAGAAAGGAAAAAATAAGGTAAACTTCCTTAATGCCCTGAATTCTTTAGTTACTGTTTAGATTTACTTGACTATATATTAGTTGTAACTATTAATATTTCAAATAATATATATTTTTCATGTAACTGAAAAAAGTATAGGTCTTTAATTGTGGGTACAAGTCTAAAGTGTGTGTTGTGATTAGAAAGGTTTTTTTCTACACAGAATGAGAATATAACACATGTGATTATTATTGTTGAAGAATACTGATAATATTTTGCTTAAACTTCTGAAGGGAAGTGCTCTGTGGAGATCTATTCAACACAGACCTATGAAATGGCTCACTTCCCACTGAAATCCTGCTAATCTTTCACCCCATGGAGGCAACAGGTGGGTTAGAAAACAGCCAGTAGAAAGACAATTCTTGTCCTTCAGGATTGGTGCCAATGGAAAAAAGTGACCTGAAATACAGATCTCAGGCCTGACATGATGAAAATTTAATGTCACAGCTGTTGTCTCTCACAACTGTCACTCATCATGTTTTAATTTCACAGTTTTGATTTAATCTTTTCTAAATACAGCACTGGATAAATGCAGAACAAGACAACAAGAGTCCCAGCAAAGCAGCCAGGTTGGTATTAGTACTACCCTCCTTTCATTACCTCCCCAGCCCTTTGGGTTTTATTTTGGTGATGATTGCATCTCCAGAACACTACTTTTTATGTTCACAAGGGCCAGAGCCTCTGTACTAGCTCATAAGCTTACAGGAATCATAGAGTTTTGACTTCGTGGTGACTTCTTTACCTTCCTTATCCTGCCAACCAGAATGCTTTACCAGCCAGTTTGCAATACACAGTAGAGTTGGGTTTGAAGAGAAAACATTGTATTTTTCAATGATGTATTCTAAGAACCTCCATTTTCTAAGATCTATAATTAAAAATACTGTTTTCAGCCACAAATTACATTCTTTTTCTTATAACACCACCTAAAAAACTAAATCTTATATTGAGTTATAGCCTACATACAATGAAATGCACCCATTCTAAGTGTACAATCCTGAAAAATATATATACTCAAGTAAAGCACCACTGCAAGATACACAGCATCCCCCCACCTCCCTGCCAAAAGCCTCCCTAATACCCATTTCAGTCAATCCTCTCTCTACCTCCAACCTCTGTCAATTGATCTACTTTTTATCATGGTAGATTAGTTTTGTTTTTCTCAGCATTTCCTGTAAGTAGTATATATTCTTTTTTTTTTAATTTATCATACCCATTTTGAGATTTGTAAATGTTATTGCAAACATCTATAACTCATTCTTTCTTTTTCCCCCTAAGTACTATTCCATTTTATGGGTATACCACCATTTATCCATTTGCCTGTTGATGGACAGTTGCATTGCATCCGTTCGGGAACTACTATGAGTAAAGCTGCTGTGGATGTTTACATATAAGTCTTTGTGTAGTGTTCATTTCTCCTGGGCAAATACCTAAGAGCAAATAATTGGATTGTATAATTAAATATATATTTAAGCTTTTAAAAAATTACAAGTTGTTTCCCAGAGTGACTGTATCGTTTTAAATTTCCAGTGGTAATATATGAGAATTCAAGTAGCTCCATGTCCTCAATAACACTTGACACTGTCAGCTTTTCAAAATAATTTTAGCCATTCTAATGTGGTTGTGGAGTATGAGTATATCATTGTGATTTTAATTTGCAGTTTTCGGAAGACATCAAACAATTTTAGGGGGCTTATGGGCTCTTTTTTTTGGTAAAATGTGTTCAAATCTTTTGCCAATATTGTTTTGGATTATCTTCTTATTAAGTTGTGTAAGTTCTTTATGTATTTGAAATACTATTCCTTTATAAGACGTATGTATTCCAAATATTTTCTTGTACCTTTTGGCTTGCCGTTTCTTTTTTTTTTTTTTTTTTTTTTTTTTTTTTTTTTTTTTTTTTTTTTTTTTTTTTTTTTTTTTTTTTTTTTTTTTTTTTTAATGGTGTCTTTCAAAGAACTTTTTTTTTTTTAATTTTGAGAAAGTCCAATTTATCCATTTTATTTTGTTATAATTTGTATGTTTTATGTTGTAAGAAATCATTGCCTAACACAAGGCTGCAATGAATATTTATGCATTTTCTAGAAGTTTTATGTTTTAGTTCTTATATTTAGGTCTCTGTTTAATTTATGTGTGTGCTGCACGTAGAATGGTAATGGGAATGATTTAGAAATTCACTCAGAAAGAACATTTGCAAATACATTTAAACAAAGCAGATTTGGGAACTGCAATTTTTACTTCTTTGATGCTTAGCATATGATATGACAATTATATTTCCCCTAAAATAAAAAATGAAAATAAAAATAAAAGGGAGCTGTTGATTTCTCTTATCAAGTAATTGGGTTATATGAATTTTTAATTCCATTGTAAATACTGCATACGTCTATAGCAAGCACCAATAATTAGGCCATAATGATAACCTGTCGATCTTAAATACAACATATATATATGGAAAGATTAATGACAACTAGATTTCTCAGTAATTCTTTTTTTTTTTTTTTTTTTTTGGAGGTTCCCTGGCTGGAAATCGAACCCAACCTGCAGTGTTGAGTGTGCGGAAGCCTAGCCACTATGCTACCAGGGAACCCCCATATTTTTCAGTAATTCTGAGTACCTTGTTAACCAAGCTAAGATGGTTAGCAAGACTCTTATTGTTTACTTGATATGATGCAAACATATTTTATTAAATATTAAACATTTAAGACTACATAGTTTAAAATTTTATAAAGAAAGCTTTTAACCTAATTTTAAGGATAATTAAAGGAGAATCATTCTTAAGGTTGTAATTTTAACCTTTAAGTACCTAACAATATGTCACATACAAGTTGATACTTGATCTTTCTTTAAATCAGTTATGACTCATTACATCTATAAGTATACACATTTTAGAAGTAAAATTGATTTTACTGATTATTCCTTGAAACTATTTAGGAGATATTATTTCTGTTTTATGGACAACAGTATTAATATTTAAATGTGGTACAAAAGGCTAAAAATCACATGAGTAGTAGAATGAGTACCAGAACATGATTAATTCATCTTGTATTTATAGATCAGTAAGCCCCAAACATGTCTGTTTCTGGGCTGTTCCTTTGTCAAGATGTTTGCTGATGCAAAGACTCCAAATGCACATTTTATACTAGTAGAAGTTGACAATAGAATAAATTATAAGTGGAATAGACCATCTTATCCAAATAAAATCCAGATTCTAAAACCAAACATAATTGAAATTCATATAATTCTGGAACATCAGAATAGGCAGAATTAATAAACCGATAAATAAAATAAACAAAGTAAAGTTTCTCAGTGACTTTTCTGACTTTTGTCACCAATTGCATGTCATTTCATTTTTGGTATGTGGGTAGTTCCCTAGCTGGGAATCGAACCCAGGGCACAGCGTTTACAGTGCCAGCGCCGAAACCTTAAGCCACTACACCACCAGGGAACTCCCTTATATGTCATTTCATTTTGCTAAATAACTTTGGAAAATTTACTAACCAGCAGAAATGTGAATAATAAATCTTACTCAATGCAGTGATATAAATTAACATTACTGTGTAGTAAATTTCAATAAAATCCATGTAAAATTGGAAAAGATAAAATCCATTGGGAAGCTCCTGTTAATTATGCAACCAACAATGGAACTGAACATTTATTTTATATCCATCAGTGATCTAGAGTGATGAAGAGATATGAGAAATAAAATGATCTTTGACCATAAAGGATTTATAATCTAATTCTTACTGATAATTTTGTTTCAGATTGGTAGATAAAAGCTTTGTGTTTCTTGATATCATTCCTCAGCGATCGATCCAAATTTTGTCAGAATCACACAATTCTTAGATGATACTATAGAGTGAATAAATAACACTAAAAAAAAAAAAGTTACTGCTAACAGGGTCCTTATTTTACTGAGTGAACATTCTATGTGCCTGCTTGAAACATCTCATTGTGGAAGAAGCCCTGACTAGCCAAGTGACATCTGTGAACTTCTTCACCCTCAGCAAAGAAAAATAGTATTGGTCCTGTCTCTGATGCTGGCAAGGAACACATGAGACAATGTCAAGTGCACTCTGAGGACTTTGATGTCATTTATGAACAGATTTCCAAAACATCACAGAACCAAGTGTTTAAACCAAGTTATTAAATTTTAGGAAAAGAGCTTACAAATAAAATTTGACTAATTATTCAACCTGGTTAGATATTCTGCCCAATCATCTCTTGGATTTCCTATACAGTCCAAACTGTTTCCTCTTGGTGTTTTTGTTTTGTTTTGTTTTGTTTTTTTTTAATTCATTTTTATTGTTAGGTGTTTTTTAAGAAGGAAAAAAGTTAATCAACCTTGTGATGCCAACTTTTTAATAAAAGTTACCTAAAGACTAGTATAAGTATATTGTATTTTTTATATATAATCCTGACTCATGATCTTTATGCTGAATATCAATCACACTTCAATTTAGCGATCATTCACTATGCGTGTTTGAAGTACAGTGAACTGTACTTCGAATGCACACAGAGAGAAACACATAAACATAAACATTAACCTATATTTGGTGTCTAGACGCTTACCACCTAGCAGAGATCATGCCATAAAGTTTATAAAGTTAAATTCACACTATTAAGATGTACCTGAAAGTTGTACTTTTACACATCCAACTTTTTTTTTTTTTTTTTTGGTGGTTCCCTGACTGGGAATTGAACCCAGGTAGCAGTGTTGAAAGTGCTGAAGCCTAGCCACTACACCACCAGGTAACCCAAGAAAGTTGTACTTTTAAATGAGTAATTGTCAAAACAAAAAAGCTAACATTATTTTGATTTTTATCATTAAAAATAGAATAGGGACTAACAGGAAAACAACTTTTTAGAGCTTGCTCGGTGTTTATATGCAAAAATTAATAATTTGTGCAATTACATAGATATAATTTTTCTGGTGAAAACAGATTTAAAAACAAATTAACAGACATATGCTAGCAAAACCATCTCTGATTGAATTTAAAATATGAAGAAAATTATGTGTAAAATATTTCAGTTTGGGGACCTAAAAAATGGGAGGAAAACTTTTTCTGAGACAATTTAAGAAATGTGGAAACTGCTATAAAAGTTAACTATAGCTCAGTAAAATGTTGAGAGCCCAAAAGGAGTTTTCATAGTTTGTCTAAATTTGTCAATCTAAATCATTTAAAAAGATATTATCTATAGATATTTCACATAAACACAGCTTTAAAGTGCTTGCTGTAATAGTTAAAATAATGAAAAATGAAAATTAGATTTCAAGGTAAAGATAAAAGATCAAACATATATTATTGTGTTTACTTCCTTCCTATAATCTCATCAAAATGATAGAAAGTAGTTTAAAAAAGAAAAAACCCATAAAGACAAAGGACAGAAGAGTCATTGCAAGAAAATTTTAGCAGACACAGGAATGTTAACTCCCTATTAAAACTTTAGAGAGCAATTGCGGGAAAAGTCAAGAGGCAAATTAATTCATATTTCAGATTTTCAAAAGGCTCAAAATCATTGGTACTAAGGTGCTTTTGAACTATGGTAAATGTGAGGCTATAAACAGGAGAATGAGTTGAAAGCGTTTATAAGACACAGTTATATACCTCCCTATCACAGAGCTCTTCCCGTGCTCTGTATAATGAATCAAATGTGCATCTCCAACTAGGGCAGAAAATTGCAGGTTTATTCTAGAGAGGATCTTTGAAAAGGACACTAGGTAAAACCAAAGCTAGGGGTACCATGCTCAAAACAGTGAAACTGAGTGTACTTTAACATACAGAATTCTAAGAAGAGCCATCTTCTCACCTTTAATTCCTAGAATGCTCACTTCCAGCCTCTCCTCCCTAGGCCTAGGAATGGAAAAGTCACCTCTGGGGAATCTGATGAGCTAAGAAGACCTAAAGATCTTAACATCAGAGTTCCTTCAATGAAATGGGTCACACAAGTCACCCACAAAGAGCAAAACCCCCCTCAACATACAGGACCCAGGTGGGCTTAGCACTTCCCATCAGCTTTCTAAGTCCCCATTCATCTTAAAAAGGTAAATGTCATTAAACCTCTAATGAGAACCCCTGATGTGAAAGACAGAGATGGAAATAAGCAGATAAAAGCAATACTAAATAGATGTATATAGGTGAGGGAAAAAACCAGAAATACTATAGTTCATATCCTAGATAGATATGAGAAAATAATATAGCCCCTCCCACTTCACCCCTCCCTCCTTCCATGTTTAAAGAAAACAAAAAGGAATTCCTAAAACTTCAAATTATAAGAGTAGAAATTTTCAAAAACTAATAAAAACATTCAAAGACAAATAGGTAAGTTGAGAAAAATCTCACTGAAAGTAGAGCAAAAAGAGAATGAGAGGGTAGTAAGAGAGAAAAGACTTAAAAATCAGAAGACTAAAGGACCAGTCCAAGAGGTCCAGTATCTGAATAACAGTAATTTTAGAAAGTGAGACAAAACAAAAATAAATAAAAGTAATCAATTAAGTAAATCAATGACATTATGCAGAACTGAAAGATATGAATTTCTCCACTAAAAGGGATTACCAAATACCAGAACGAAAAGGTCTAAATCTCTCGGTGTTTTATTTTTTTGCGGGGGGGAGATAGTTTTTTCTGGATAATATGTTTATATTGCTGCCTCTTGATTTTGCAGCTTTAGGCATTATCTGTTGACTTCCTACTGTAGTGGTTGTGGATTTGTTTCACCATTTTTGTTTCACCATAATTTATGTTTCACCACCTTCATTTCTATCTTTCTTCTCATCCTGACAATCACCTCATATAAGTATACTGCAATACTCAATATTTACTTTTTTATGTCTACATAAAAACTACGCATGAGCATGAGTCATATAATATTTCATAACTTTTTTTTTTTGTCCTGCGTTACTTTTTGTTTTCCTTAGAGTTAATCTTTGTCTTGTTTCTTCATTTGTGAAATTGGGAAGTTTACGGTTTGATCTATTTCAGGCAGAGAGATTCAAACATTGTCATTAAGAAGGATCTCTCCTCTTTGATCTGCTCTGCTTTCTTCTGAGTTACCTTCATTCCCAGGCAGGCTTTGCTAGCAAGCAGGCTCTAGGCAGCTCCAAACTTACACACTAGCAATTTAGAAACCTTAGCGGATAAAGGGAGTCTTTTTTTTTTTTCAACAGCTCCAGAAGGAGAATCCATTTCTTGCCCAAGAGGATATGCTACTTAACTCTTTTTTGCTCTCCTGAGTCACCACTTTAGCCGGAGATAGTGTCAGATTTATCTGAGCCTCATGGATTGAGAATGAGGGAGGGAGCATAGGCAAACAAAGGAAGATAACAGGCTTAAAATATTCCTAACGGGGTTCCCTGGTGGTGTAGTGGCTAGGCTTCAGCACTCTCAATGTAGTAGCCTTGGTTCAATTCCCAGCCAGGGAACTACCAAAAAAAATATTCTTAATGTATTTTACATTTGCATCTATAATTATAGAATAGCTCAAACTCAAAAATGTTCTGGAATTGTACAAGCTAGAAAGGACACGAGTTTATTATTCTATTCCTCTGATTTAATCAGAATCATAATCAAATTATTCCAGATTTAGCAACAAATTCACTAATGTTGAGCTCTGTAAATGATGCCTGCCTTTTGGTTAGACAAAGATTATACAACTCAGGTCTTCAAGTTTAAAATTGTCAGGGGATAAGAGCATCATGATTTTTAAAGCTAATTCAGGGACTTTGTAGTGCTTTCAAAGGACAAAAATTAATACATAAATAAAAATAAGGACAATACGAATTTATAACATCTTTTAATATCACAAACATGTTTTTATGAGGGTCAATTGGTCTTTTAAATAAAAATTTAATATTTTTATGTGTTTTGAGACCTACATAACCTGTTAAGTGAGGCAAGCAAAATGAAATTTAGTATTTGGGCTACTCTACCACTTTGTGAGTCTTTAGCCAACAATTTCTGTTTGGTAAAAATAACTATAATTTTGGTTTCCAAGGAGGCAAGGCCATCTTAATTTTTCTCTTTTTTAGTAATGGGTTTTTGTTAATTTGCTTTTAGCAAACCAAAAGTCCTCAGATATACTTCAAAAACCTTGCACTGTAAGAAGGATCAAGAGTGTTAATTTTCTATAAGAACATACTAACATAATTTCAAAAATACAAGAACTGACAATTAATTTTGTGAAATCATCCTAGAAAAAGTTCTGCATACCTCATTACTGAATATCATTACGGTCACCTTCAAAGTACTCCACTTGGGAAGCTGTGCACCAACTCCAGTACCTAGTCCACCCTTCAAAGCAATTTTAGAACTCTTTTTCTGGAATGGCCATCAGAGCTGTCATTTTATTACCCTTGATGTCTTAAATGTCATCAAAATGTCTTCCTTTCCATATTTCCTTTATCTTCTGGTAAAGAAAAAAGTCATTGGGGGCCAGGTCAGGTGAGTAGGGAGGGTGTTCCAATACAGTTATTGGTGTACTAGCTAGAAACTCCCTCACAGACAGTGCCGTGTGAGCTGCTGCTGCATTGTCGTAATACAAGAGACATGAGCTGTTGGTGAAATATTAGGTCATTTTCATCTAATTTTTTCACAGCCTTTTCAGCACTTCCAAAATAGCAAACTTGATTGACTCTTCAGTTAGTACAAATTCATAATAAATAATCTCTCTGATATCAACAAAGGTTAGCAACATCATTTGATTCTTCATTTGAACTGAGAATTTTTTGGTCTTGGAGAATTGGCTGACTTCCACCGTGCACTTAGATGCTTCATTTCAGGGTCGTATTGGTACACCCATGTTTCATTACCACATGGCCCAAAACATGGTCTTGCCTCTTTAAAAGTTCTTGGCAAACTTTGACTCTCCTTTGCTTTTGTTCATCAGTGAGCTCCTTTGGAAACACTTTTGCACAAACCTTTCTCATGCCAAGATTTTCACTGAAGATTTTCCTGTTTCTCTATTGATGTTTACTTGGTCTGCTAGGCTACTCACTGTCAGCCAACAATTTTGACACACAATTCAACAAATCTTTGCAATGTTTTCGTCAGTTCTACTTGTTACTGGCTGCCTTTGCCTCTCTTCATCAGTGACATTTTCTCTTCCCTCAGAAAAACATTTAATCCATTTGTACATTGACATTTTTCTTCAAGGCATTATTCCTATAAACTTGGACTAGTATGTCCCTGATTTCACTTTGACTCTTGCCAACTTTAACAAGAAATATAATGTTTGTTCATTGCTTTAATTCAAGCACCAACATTATTGTGATCGCACACAAAAACGTGCAAAAACAATAAAGAATGCCACTCAGCAAAACACTGCCACACATCAACACGAACACAGCTGTGGGACACAGATATACCAAGGTTATGAAACCTTACTGAGTTCTTTATACAATACTGCCAACGTAAGCCCATGGTGGCAAGATTGTGAACTTATTTGTCAGAACTTGTATGAACAGTTCTGTAGTTCAGAGAACCTCTTAGTACTGCTGTATACTGATTTTTAGTATTGTTGTGTTTATATTTGTTTTATGATTCTTTTATTATCTCTGCAATGTAATTACATTAATATCTAAGCTTACAAGTAAAAGTGCTCATTATGCATTTATTTATCAGTGTTAGAGAACTATGATGACCACCTAAGTTTATGATAAAATAACCCTGTCATTTGCAAATAGTGATAATAACAATATCTAACATTAATCCTCACAAACTCCTAGATGTTAGACACTATTATTATTCTTTGTGTACCAATGAGGAAATTGAAAAAGAAGATAGAAACTTACCCAAGGAATTACTAAGTGTTATAGCCCAGTTAGTAGTCCGAACCCAAAGCCTACCCAACGTACTAAACTGTGAGTATCTAGAGATAGCATTAGATGGGTTGTGACAGCCTGCCTATTTCTAGTGCACAGTACTTGAAAAAGAAAGATACTATTGTGCATTTTGGATCACGTATATTATATAATAAGCCAAGAGGTCTATAATTTGATAGAAAATATCATAGTTGTGGTTATTTTTAAATGGAATAGACTATTCACTGAGTCCAACTGCTTAGGACTACATGTATAAAAATAAGTTGGTAACTATTAGAACCCACCATGAAAAACAATTGTTCTACAATTATAAAGAGAATGTTATCTGAGTGTGCTCTCACTCATTCTCTTTGACCACACCCCTCGCCCTCCCAACCTTTATTCCTCTGAGAATAAAAAAACAATCTTTTATCGTAATATATATTAACTATATAAAAAATGCAGAGGATAACATAATATACATATACCCATCCCATTATTTAACTCCATTAAGTTCCAACATGTTGCCATACTTGCTAATTTTTCATTTTTGTTTTTATTATTTAGTATATAGAACATACTTGTATGGCTTAAAGCATAATAAAATGAATACTTGTAAACTTCCTGGCAAACCTAACAAATAAGCACTACTCCTATCTTAGGAGTTCCCTGTGTTTCCCACTTCAATGTTAATAGTTTGACTGAATATAGAATTCTAGGGTGGAAATAATTTAACCTCAGATTTTGAAGGCAATGTTCTATTGTTTTCTGGCTTCCAGTGTTGCTGTTCAGAATCCTAATGCCATTCTGATTTTTTACCTTTTGTGTATAACCTGCTTTTAACCCTCTATGGAAGCTCTTTGCCACCCAGTCTTTTGAAATTTCACAGGGATGGTTTGGGTTTAGTTTTAACCATGTGCTTGCTGAGTACACTGTCAATCTGGATATTCCTGAATGTGCCCTATGAAATGTTATTATATTACTTTTTTTATGATTGTCTACTTTTATTTGAATTTTGGCTATTATGGGCTGGTGCCCTAACTTTCTCTAATTTTCTCTCTCTTTCTCTTGCACTTTTTTTAATCTCTGCTTTTTTGCTCTATTTTCTGGGACATTTTCTTAATTCTAATTTAAGCCCTTCTAGTTTCTATCATGTTTATAATTTCCAATGGCTCCTGTGAGAAAATAGAATATTTAAATTTACATTTAATTATATTTCTCTGCCTCTGATTTCTTGCAGGGAACTCTTAAAACCCTTGCAAATTTCTATGAGTTAAGAGTGTTGGAGTATCTTTTGTTCTACTATTTGGTCATGGACACTGCCCCTGAAACAGGGCTCCTAAACAGGAAATTCCTAAGTGATGAACACATGAGGAACATCTTTTGGTTCTAATGGGCTCCTGGATGGGGTCTGGTTACCAGAAAGACTAAGCCATGATTAAAAGCTTAGACATTTCAGCTCCATCCCCACTTCTCTAGAGATTGGAGAGAGGCTGGAAATGGAGTTAATAATTGATCATACCTACATGAAGAAGCCTCTGTAAAAATCCTAGTAAGAGGTTTAGAGACATTTCATGTTGGTGAATATGTCCCCACCTGGAGGGTAGTGTACCCCAACTTCACAGGGACAGAAGTTCCTGCACTCAGGACCCTCCAAGACCTCATACTATGTATAATATTTTTTGTCTGGTTGTTCATCTGTGTAATTGTATCTTTAATAAACTGGTAAATGTAAATAAGTGTTTCCCTGAGTTCTGCGAAATGCTCTAGAAAAATTAATGGATCCTGAGGAAGGGTCATGAGAACCTATGATTTTTGGGCAAATTGGACAAAAGTTGTGTGTAACCTGGGGACCTATTGAGATTGGCATCTGAAGTAGAGTGGGAGCTGTCTTGTGGGACTGAGCCCTTGACTTATGAGATCTAACACTATCTCCAGGTAGACAGTGTCAGAATTGAGTTAGATTACTGAACACTCAGCCAGTGTCATGGAGAATTGCTTGGAATGGGGAAAATCTCCCATACCTTTGGAAGTGTTCTGTATGGGTTGCAAAGGAGAAAAACACAGGAGGGAAATACTGGGTGTTTTTTTCTTACACAGCTTCTTTTTCCAATCTGTTCTTTTAATAAAGCATCTTATTCTTTTAAAGCTGTACCGTCTTACTTATTTCTCTGAATATATAAATAACATTTTAAAATATTGTTTTCTTCCGTATATGGCCTTTTTTCTTGAAAATGCATTTTTCTGTTTTTGTTTGTTTAGATGTTTCTTTCTTGCAATCTTCAATATCTCATGGTGATTATTCGCTGCTTGCTCTCATTTAAGAATGAGACATTAAAAAGATCTTTGTAGCTTCATGTTCATGTGTTGGTCTTATTGACCATGAGCTTATTTCAAGGATTTTGGCTGAACCATTTCATTGGGCAACCCCTGACATATGTGCCTGCCTATGGGTGTTTTTATGACAGCTGAAGAGTCCGAGAGTTTCTTCCTTTCTTCCTCCCTTGCCCATAAATCCTGACTACTAGCCTTGGAGAGTCAGGAGGCTGGTGGTATCTCAATAGTCAGTATGTAAACATTTAATTGAATTCCTCTGTTTATAGTGTGTTTGCCAGATCTGTCTTCAACCGTGCCCTAAGCCTTCCAGTCAAGAACTCTGTGCCAGAACAGAGAGCTCAGAAATAAGCCCACGCCTATATGGTCAATATGGTCAATTAATGAACAACAATTAATCTACGGCAAGAATACACAATAGGGGTAAAGAGAATGTCTTCAATAAATGATATTGGGAAAACTAGACCAACAAATGAAAAAATAAAACTAGATCACTTTTTTTATACCATGTATAAAAATAAACTCAAAATGGATTAAAGATTTAAATGTAAGACCTGAAATCATAAAACTCTTTATGATTAGAAGAAAACATAGCTAGTAAACTCTTTAACATTGCTTTTAGCATTATTTGGGGGGGATAATATTTCCTTGGGCAAGGAAAACAGAAAAATATACCAATGGAACTAAATCAAACTAAAAAAGTTTTGCACAGGGAAGGAAGCCATCAACAAAATGAAAAGACAACCTACTGAATGGGAGAAGACATTAACCAATGTTATATAGAATAAGGAGTTAATATTCAAAATATATAAGGAACTCATTCAATGTAATACCAAAGAAGCAAATTATCTATTAAAAAATGGGCAGAAAACCTGAATGGACATTTCTCGAAAGAGGACATACAAATGGCCACTAGACATAGGAAAAGATGCTCATCATTACTAATCCTCAGGGAAATGTAAATTAAAATTACAATGAGATATTACCGCACACCTCACAGAATGGCCATCATCAATAAATCAACAAACAACAAGTGTTGGTGAGGATGTGGAGAAAGAAGAACCACCGTGCACTGTTAGTGGGACTGCAAATAGGTACAGCCACTGTGGACAACAGTATGGAAGTTCCTCAAAAAGTTGAAAATAGATCTGCCTTATGACCCAGCAATTCCACTTCTGGGTATTTATCCGAAAAATTCAAAAAGATATATGCATCCCTATGTTCACTGCAGCATTATTTAGCATAGCCAAGATACAGGAGCAACCTAAGCATCCACTGATAGACAACTGGATAAGGAAGATGTGGTACAAACATACAATAGAATATTACTCGGCCATAAGAAAGAATAAAATCTTACTATGTGCGACAACATGGATGCACCTAGATAATATTATTCTATATGAAATAAGAGAAAGGTAAACACCAATGATTTTACTTATATGTAGAATCTAAAAACCAAAATAAACAAAACAGAAACAAATTCATAAATATAGAGAACATTTTGATGGTTGCCAGATGGGAGGGGTGTTGGGGAAATGGGTGAGAAGGCAGAGGGGATTACAAGGTACAAATTAGTACCTACAAAATAGTCATGGGGATGTAAAGTACAGCTTAGGAAATAATACAGCCAATAATATTGCAATAACGATGTATGGTCAGATGTATTCTAGCCTTATTGGGGAGATTAGTATACACTAATCATGCACACACATGATCAGACATGTGTATTAGCATCTACTAATAAATATGTTAGTGTACTCTAATATATGTGTTAGTCACTATATTGTACACCTGAAATTATAATATATTATATGTCAACTGTAACTGAAAAATAAATTTAAAAATTTTTTGACTTTGAGAAATTCAACCCATAGTTTTGAAGGAGAAGGAGGAGGAGACACCATAGTGGCCGCAGTCTGTTCCATCCTTCCAGAAGGTAACCCCCCAGAGCTCTGCTGGAGTAGGAGTATGGTAACCCCCTGGTTACATGGAATTGCAAGGCTCTGCGGAGCTACTTAGTTCTTAAACATTGAGTACATCTTCCTTTTTTAGGCCCAACTTGGCTCTCACTTTCAAAATTATCAGATACTACCACGACTAAGTTGTTTCTGGGTTTTGTGGTATGTATTGGGTTGCTTTTTCTTACTTTCTCTACTGTCATTTTGGAGTAAAGGGTTTCTTGAGTGCTGATAAATCCTATTCAGATTTCTTGTTCCTTTTGTTCCTGTGAACAAAAAAATTTTAAACATATTAATCATGCTTATTGTTATATATCCCACTGCCTATCACTTCAGTATCTACAGCCTTTGCAGGTTTGATTCTTTTGCAGTGATGCCATTTTGTTTCCGTGTTGTTTTTCCTGCTTATAGTGAATAAGGACAGAATTTTTTGAGTAAGGACAGTTTTGTTGCATGCTTTGAGATTTTTCATTTTGCACTCTCGTTCCTTGAAAATTTATCTGTGAGAATTCTTTGAGACCTGAATTTAAAACATCAACATTTCCTTCTATCAATCTACCTAGGAATACTGCCAACCTAGGACCACTGTAATGTAAATTTTTGGGTTGGGCATTTTGAGCCAGACGGAGTATAAATTCTGGCCCTAAACTTAGGTTGAAGGCTAGCTTGAGGTTCAGTATTACCAAGGAAGACTTCCCACCCTACTCCAGAGTTAAGGCCAAAGGAGGCAAGTCCCTTTGCTATTTCTTTTTTCTTAGCTGTCTTACTGAGGGGAACACATTTTGTTGTTATTGGAGGAAGGTCTTCAAGAAGAATTGTTATACTGAATGGGTCCTCCAGTTGGTCTTTTATCACTTTCATTAGCCATTCAATCTGAAGCCAGTTAGTAGATCGCAGTTGGCCATATCACGCCCCAAAAGCGAAGAGTGGAGGACAACTTCCTGACCTGCATCATAGCTTGTTCCATAGAACACGTTACTGTGAATCAGATCACTCCGGTTATAAGGAAAAAAGAGATGGTATCTATCCTTAGCAATCTTTATCACGAACGAGATATAAAACACGTGTAAGTACACACGCAAACATACAGTAAGTTATATTGAAACATATGAGCACTTATTCAGCATAAAGGAGGGAAATTGGAGCTGAGTGGGGCAAAGGGAAACCTATGACGTGAGGTGAACACACACAGGCCACTGTGGCAGTGTACCCAGTCTGGCTGTCCTCGTTTACCCCTCGGCTGCATGTGGACAAAATATTCACTCCCTCTCGTTGGCAGCTGGAACATTTTTAGCAGCCTTGGAGTCCAGACATGCACACATTTAGCTCCTGAATACTGCTCCTGATTGACAGTACCTAAAATGGAAATTTCTGGAAATTTCTGGAAATTTGGTCATATATAAATCTAATGTCACATCAGATTGATCCTTGTTCCAGCCAATGTTCCTTCACTGCATTCTTCTACGATACAGCCTTGAAAGTACTTGGGGCTAAGCACGAACTTTTCCACTGAATGAGGAAGTTTTAGCTCTAATGTTAATGTCTTTCTCAATAACCCCAAATGACAGAGAACAGTATCACCATCTGTGAAGACATAGTGGTGGAATTAGCTACTACAGGGAAACACCTTTATCTACAGAGCTGAACTTATTAGAGGAAAGAAGAGGCATCTAGATATTTTTTCCTATTGCCTCATACAACTTAGCAGAGTTGCACAGGTTTGTAGGTATAGATCTCTTAACCATTGTACTTGACACATACCCAACAAAGTCACCCCATCTGTCTTCCTATTATTTTCCCCCAGCAGGCTGTTCTATCCCCTCCTCCCCACTCCACTTCTTGTGTGTGTGTGTGTGTGTGTGTGTGTGTAGTGTGTGTGTAATTGGATAAGCTGAGCCTATATAATTCCCAAGAAAATACCAAAGGCCAAGTGTAACTAAGATACACGGAGAACAAGGTAAGAATTCTATTAGATATCATACAAGAGAAAATATAATGTAATAAGTGAGAGCCTTCAAACCATCAACATTTAAGGAGAAGATACAAGGAGAAAGTAATTCAAAGGAAATATATTGCACCCTTAAAATCTGAGGGGAAGTCTCCAGTAGTAGGACCTGAAATACACAAGTATGCTATTTTCAAGCAAGTGCTTATAAAATGCTTTGAATTTGTAGTAAAAAAAAATCTGCATTTCATTTCTATTACAAGCTATCTTTCTTTCCACATAGGTAAAATGGAGCTAATAATTGTATAATCACCAGAGCCAATATCTCCAAAATAAAAGATATTATCATCATCATTACTCATATTAAACTTAGTCTCCTTTGAGATAAGAACAACAAGAGTTTTAAACTAGTGACATTGATAGAAAATTTTGACTAGTCTGTGAGAAAATCATTTTTAAAAAGTTTGGGGTGATAAGCCATTAAAACTAATATTTTTCCATTTTCAGATAATTTTACAGGAGATATGTAGCTGGAAATAATAAGTTAATGCCTGTCTTAAGGAAGTGTAATGGAAAACTTAAAAAAAAAGTTTTGGTCTATCTCCAAATCATAGTTTAAGTAATCAGTAGTTGAAATGAAAATATCTGACATATTTCTAAGTATAATTGTAACAAGTCTTTTCTGAATAGTTTCTTCATTCCCAACTTTCCGTATGTGTTGCCCGTGTTTGCATGTCACTGTCCGTGATGCTCATTAGGCCACTGCCAACTTTCTCCTCTCTTCCAGGGATACACAGGGACTGCAACTGTCCAATGACATAAAGTTGTTTGTTCATTTGATTTTACATGTGATTTTCAGCGTGAACTTAAACTTACTGTATTGTGTAATAGTTTGGAAGTTTAAAATGTTGCTATTTCTAAACTTAGTTTGCCATGATTGTCAAAATATGTGTTATTAGGAATTTTGTATGAAAATTTCAAAGCTCATTTTGAGTTATCTTTAAGAAAAAACGCACTTTTCTCTTTTAAGAATAAAAATTATCAAATGTCGATATAATTATTGTTATGCTTATATACTTGTGTTAATCATGTACTGGCCAGCTGATAATGAACTGGTTAACATTTCTGTATAGGAATGCCAGGGACAAAACTGTATAAGGCCTTTACCTCCCAATGCAAAATAAAAGTTTTTGTCAGTTAAGAATGTATTTAGGGGGCCATGAACATCAGAATTGTGTAATCCAAATCAATTGTTAGTTTTTTGTTTTGAAGTATAAATTTATCATTGTTAATAATTATTATTGATAGTAAAAAATGACTGTACCTTGGCAGTTGTCCTGTTTATAAACTAGATTCCAGATCCAAATATCTCATGTCCAGTCTTCTCAACTGCAACACAGAAAGCTGCCTGAAACAGTTAAACAGAAGTTTTTCCAGGTCAAATTGTGTATGCCTTCTAGTGGGATGCAAAAGGCATGCTATGCCAACACTGAGCTAGAGTTCACACAAACTGACTCATGAGAACCAACTGTGAGCATGTCCTTGCAACTCCAATTTCAGTGATGTCATACTGATAGTTTGAAATCAGTCATGGCAAGAGTAGTTACACCACGGAAATGTGTAAACACTATAAATCAGGTCTCCTACCCTGAAGAGCCAGCTATTAGACTTCTACCAGAAAACCACTACTTAGGGGAAGAAGGGAAAAAGGAAACATGGATGTGGTTTTAGTTGTAGGGAGGCAATAGAATTTGGAAATGGATTTCAGAGGGACTAGTCAGGTTTAGCATCGGAAAATATTCAAAATGTCATATATTTGAAGAATATTTTCATCTTTTATGAGGTCAATTCATTTTAGAAAATTTAGAAGCAGCCTACTAAAAATTTTAAGTTATGGGAAGTCCTGAGGAATTTAGTATGTATATAAAAGGGATATGCAATGTGATCAAATGAGTATCTAATCAAGTACCTATGTTTCTAGTCTGTTCTAGGTTATGCTAACTTGAAACAGGAACAGTCTTCCCTAAAACATCAGAAAAACCTGACATGAAGGACAAAAGACCTTCAAAGGTAGGGTGTAGGTTGGTGTAATTTGGAAAGTAAAATGTGTGCACATAGGCAGAAGTCAGTCTATTATATACTCTACTTTGTAGAGTCAACAAAAGCCAGTTTTTACTTCTGAGCAATGAAAACAAAGTTGTAGGATGTTATAACAGAACTCATTCTTATTTTTATTATAGCTCATTTTCAATATGTAATTTGATTGATCAGATACAACATATAGGACCAGTTTTTTTGAAAGTAGTATGAACTCTAAGGGCATCCTACCTATTATAAATATTTACAAGTAATAAACCAACGTATACTCAAATACGTAAAGCCACCATGACATCCAGATGATAAGTGGGCCTTTTCTTGTAATTACCATTTTATTATTAATCAATATTCTATATTCCCTTTGTTGGATTATTTTTTCTCCATGCATTTGTTACCATATGTTGCACTATATATTTCTCTGACTTTCCTTACATGGTCTATTTCCTTCTACTGGAACGTGCAGGCAAGAGTATTTTTCTGTTTGTTCATTACTTTATCTCCACTGCTATGTATTTTCACTGGCTGGCATATGATAGAAAAGAACATTTGAGGAATAAATGAATTAATTAACACCAAGGTTGGTGGAAAAGTTCCAGGGATTGAAAACTTCGAAAATTCTCTATTTGAGATTTCACAGCAACCAAATCAGCAACAGAGAATATGCACAGGCAAACCTGGCATTAAAAAATGTTGCTCATTTGTATCTATTTTACTAAGCAGTGTACCAAGCATTGAAAGCATGTTTCAGATATCATGTCTCAACTTACAAAGAATTAATATAATATCTTGCTAGCATTTTAGCTAGTAAGAAATGGTAACTTTCCAAAGAGTCAGATGAGGTGACAATTAAATAACCTGATTTTAAGGAAAAAACTCATTCATCCCTAAAAATTCCAGAGATAGGACACTTCAACAGTGAAATCGGATGGATTTTCTTCCTTATTTTGGAGATCCATGTTCTTACTAAGTTTCTTTAAAAATATTTAAAGGTGGTCTCAGGGAAATTTGTTTCCACATAGACATGCTTTCATTTTCAACCACTTTTCATATTTAATTATACTCATAGTTCTTACATTATGAAGGAAACCTGAGGAATCAATTTAGACCCACCATAGAAACAGGTTAAGAGACAACTGGTAACTAATTAGCAGATATGGGTTAGATAATCAATTTAGATGAATCCAGGTTCAATATATGGTATTGAAATCCATTGGAAAATAGTTTAATTTTTTTTACTTGACTTTGGTTGTATAAAGCTAATAGTAAATAAAAGTATGGTGTTCTCTTGCTTATATATTTCAAAAATTGAGTTTGTGTGTGTGTGTGTGTGTGTGTGTGTGTGTGTGTATAGGGTTGAAATCACTAAATTATTAACAAAAAGTCTCCACTGATAGTCTAATAACAAATTCCTCACAGAGTAATGGCCATGTCATCCATAGCTTCTAGCAGGGATTGGAGACCATAATCAGTTCTCAATAAATAATTTTGGAATGAACTTTACATAACTGGTTTTATAACGAAGCTTTGAATTGAGA
Source organism: Lyroderma lyra (assembly GCA_004026885.1). Lineage (NCBI taxonomy): Eukaryota > Metazoa > Chordata > Mammalia > Chiroptera > Megadermatidae > Lyroderma > Lyroderma lyra. The sequence goes on along the minus strand of PVJL010002056.1, from coordinate 194,480 downwards.
GCTAGGCCAGTTTGGTTCCTAAAGCCCATTTTCTTCACTCATCTCCCTTTATTGTTTGCTTGCTCTAGACTCTGAAGACAGCAAAGAAAATAGAAATGTATAAAATAGTATTTTTAATACAAGAGTCTAGGAGTCCTTTAAGAAGACTCCAAGTTTAATTGACTGAAAAGTTTTCCGTGGGTAAGGCATTTTCCTAAGGTCAGGAGAGTTCAAAGAACACAGCAAACTTTGAGGAACATGACAATGAATTTTGTAAAAGATGTTTTTGTGTGTGTGCAAAGACATAGGGTTTGGCTGGTCCTTCTGGTCTCCAGATGGCCACAGACCGCAGCCAGTAATGACCATGGAACATCCTGAAACAGATTTTAGTTTAATCGAGCAACATAGTCTCATTTGTTTGCTTGTCATAGAGAACTTGTCAAAAATGTTGATTCTGTTCTGTAACATCGCCACTACCACCCAGGCTAAGTGAGCATTGTTTTTCAGCAGGGTTATTGTAAGGACTTCCTAACCAGTCGTCTCTTTAACAGCCCTGCTTCCCTGAAATCTATTCAGATGCAGCCTTAGAGATCGTTTTAAAACCTAATTTGGATCTTGTCACTTCCAACCTTAGAAAAGCTAAGGACTTCCCACTGTAGTTAGGATAAATGCATTTGTTTAAATTTGCCATAGCCTGCGTGGCCCTGCTCGATGAGGATCCCACCTTCAACTGTTTCTTATGTCGCTGTGCCTTGGACCCAGTGCTCCAGCCATCATGAGCGCTCGTGATCCCACAAAAGCCTCAAACGTCTCCCTATCTTCGGGCATCCCCACATGTCTTTCCTCTCCCTGGAATGGGCTGCTCTTTCCCAATTCCGTGTGACACATACTACTCTAGACATCTCTTTCAGGGTGTTAGCAGGCAGCTGTCTGTGGGGACTTTCATCCGGCCAGGTTGGTGACCGTCCATGACAGAGGCGATTCTCAAACTTGAAAATGAATACGCATTCCTAGGCAGACAAAGGTGTAATATCAGCAGAACCAAAACTATAATATCAGCAAAGGAAACAGAATAGATAAAAGTACAGAAGGCAAGAGGCCATTTGGCATAGAAATAGCAGTGCCATTTGTTGAAATAAGAAAAATATACTGAGGATGAAGCTTTCAGAGAGAGGTGACCTCTACTCGGTACATGTTGAGTTTGATTTATCTGTGACTGCAAGATGGAGATAGAGAATAGGCAACGTGGGGAAGAACACACGATGGCTACAGAAAAGGCAGGGAAGGCTACATATATCTAGGAGTTACCAGCACAGACAATTTCATAGAAAAATACTGTAGAATTATAAAAAAGAAATGCCTATATTTAAATAGCAGGTACCAGTAAGGAAGATTTTTAAAAGGAGTGGGCAGAGAAATTACCTCTGGACACAACTGAGGCAAAGCTTTACAGAAGGAAGTGGTTCATAGCAGAAACACAGGGGATAATTAATTAAGGTGAGAACTCAAAGGATGAAGGGATTTGGAAACAGGGAAGTATCTGATAAAAGAGGTTTGCCAGGGAAATGTGTAAAACTGAGAGACAAAGAAAGTAGCTGGAGATTGAGGAGAAATTGAGATACTGCCAGAAATTGAAAACCATTCTTTTGTGGAGTTTGGCTGTTAGAGGGGAGAAGGGTAGAGGAATAGGGAGCCCAGCTGTGAAGTGGGTATGGAGTCCAGGAAGAGTGTTTTATGTACATTTCTTTTATAGTAGTGAAACTAAATCTGATTTATATGGGGAGGGAGGGTGGTATTAAAATACAGTTTCTGAGGAAACAATTTATGAAACAAATTATTGCAAGTGATAGCAGGACATCTTTTGAATCAAGAATTAACTTTTAGCCTAGTAAGAAGGAGCAAACTCTTGAGACAGGAAGAAGGGAGATTGAGTCCTGGGCTAGTTACACATGTGTTCACTGCAATTTTCCTCTGTGAAGGAGGTATGGCCACTGCTAAGAGGCCAGTGCATGTGAAAAGCAGCTACTTGATCTCATTAACTTTACTGATAATCTGAGTACAAAACCACAGCAGTTTTATATGTCAAGGGTTCATGATTATGAGAACTGACTCATACGTAAAATAATTAAGGCTGTGACATTTCTACAAATGTATGCACATGGCCTGGTCTCGTCTCCCCAGAACCAGAAATAGGAATGCAAAGGCCAGAAGAAGAGTTTGGAAGGTCAAGGTTATAAAAGTAGTTGGGACAGCAAGTGAGATCCCCTCTACGTCTGCCTATCACACCATCCTAGTGACCAATTCTTCTTCAGTGTTGGCCTTGATCCTGTGTTTTTCAGTCATTAAGAGTGCATTTAGGAATCACAATTCTAGCCACCATGGGATTATGCTTGACTGTACCTCTTATCTGAGCTTTTAAACATTTTTAAATAACCATCTAATTTGAGAGGAATGAGAACTTTCAAGGGAGAGATGATACATAGAATTTTCTATTGTTAAAATAAATAGCCATGCTATTTATTCTAATGTTCTCACTGGGAAGTAATGAGTATATCATTAAAAATATACAAGGGCTCTTTGGAAAGTAAGCAGTCATGTAATACGAAAAACAGAGACATTCATGGCTAGATTTTTTGTGGACAGCCCTCCTATATCCACACATGTACTCAATGTATTTAGCATGTATTTGATAGATACATTTGGTTTAAATCAATAGATTAGAGCTAATGGATGAATCCCTTCTGTGCACAGGTAATTATCTCATACTTTTAGTGGTACTAAAACTTCTTTCAGTGTAGCCAAAATTTTTAATTGCAGTTTTTGTTATTTTTGTCTTCTTTTTTTCCCCCTTGCCTCTAACTGTTTGCCTTGCGCGTGCTATCCTGCTGAGTTAATAGTGTTCTGGACATAAAGTAAGCACTGGATAAATACCTGCTGATTGACTGACACAAATCCCGAAGCAGGATGCTCCAAGTCACAGGGTCAAATCAGGGAGATGACGGGCCCGTTTAAGGGCCTGGCTGCTTCGGGCTGCTCTCAGCTGCGCGGCGCGTGCGCACACTGCCGGGCCGCCGGCTCGGGCGGTGCTGCTGCGCTCACAGGTGTAGGAGGAAGAATTCACCGACGTGCAGCAATCCCTAGCTGGGGTTTTCTTTGTTTCCTGCTGCTAATCTTAATTACATGTCAACCTAAAGCTATTACAGGTACACACCTCCTCTTTTCTTTTCTCCTCCTCCTCTTCTGCCTTACTATAGCTTCATTATCTAAAACAAAATTTCTTGGGATGAGGCCAATGGGTTAAAGCTATAACTATACGATGAAATGTTTTTCAAGGCCACTATATTTAAACATGTAATTTTTATTGTCTATGAAAAATAATTTTTAGGTGTTCGTAGTGAGCTGAAGTTTCTCCCTTTCTATATATTTCTGGCAAAGCCATACTGTGTATTACTCTGCAGTGCTGTACTTGTAGTCATTTGGTTTAGAATGTTACTGATTTTTCAAGAAAGTTTTTATTATTCTGTTTAATATGAAGTTTTAAAAACTTTACCTGAAGATTTATGTACAATTTTTTTGAGATATAAATAACTTTAAAAACAATGTCTGAGAGTTCCCTGATGGTGTAGTGGCTTAAGGCTTCGGCGCTGGCACTGTTAGCGCTGCGGCCTGGGTTCGATTCCCAGTCAGGGAGCTACCCACATACCAAAAAGCAAAAATAAATAAATAAATAAATAAATAAATAAATAAATAAATAAAAACAATGTCTGGAAGGCTAGTATTTTCCATAAGAATACGTCAATAATACAATGCTATATAAGACGGTTCATGCCCTTTGGCATTTACCTTCCAGTGGGGAAGATAATTTAGTAGAACAAGTAAAAGGATAAATACTCGCATATAATTTTAGATGGGCATAAACATTATGAAGAAGAATAAAGCAGAGTTAGAGGATAGAGTAAAGAGGTAGGAGTGGCCGTCGGAGTTGCTGGTTTTTGATAAGATGATCAATGAAGACCATTGGGAAGAAAGGATTTCACGCCAAGATCGGAATGAAGTGTGGGACTGAGACGTGAGGACTGGGGAAGCGGACCCAAGCAGAGGGACAGCAGGTGCACAGCCTCTGAGGGGAGAATGAACCATGCACTGCGTGTTTAAAGCGTATCAAGAGGTCCAGTGTGCCCGGTGGTAAATGGATGTGGGAAAGGTTGATCACAAACGAATTAGGATAATGTTAGACCCTTTAGGGAACAGTGAGAAGTCTGGATTTTATTCTACGTGTCAAAGTGGGAAGTTCTATTTTTTTCCGTTTTCATGACATAACTTTTCTCTTGCTGCTTTAGGATTCTTTCTTTGTCTTTAATCTTTACCATTTTAATTATAATGTGGCTTGGTGTGGGCCTGTTTGGGTACAGCTTGTTTGGGACTCTCTGTGCTTCCTGAGTTTGTATGTCTGTTTCCTTCACCAGGTTAGAAAGTTTTCAATCATTATTTCTTCAAATAGATTCTCAATCCCTTTTTTTTCCATTTCCTCCTTCTGGTACCCCTATGACGCAAATATTATTATACCTGATGTTATCCCCAGAGGTCTCTTAACCCTTTCACTGTATTAACTGACGTTAAGATTTTTTTTTTTCAAAATGTAGCAAAAAGCCACAAAAAATAAACTGTTGATATTTGACAATTTTATGCATTTCATAATAACATTTTGAGTTGCTGTGTATCTAAATGACATTATTTTTATTTTAAATTTGTTATATGATAATACATTTACTATTATATTGAATTTTAGCAAAAAATACCAAAACATACTAAGAGGCATCAATTGCATTTCAGTATGGATAAATTAGACTTTAATTGCATTGATGACATAAAACACTTATTACAAAATATTACATGATATGGCATAGAAAGCGCCTTTGTTGTTGATAGTATAAACCATAAGAAAACATATTAAAAAATCTTGTAAATGTCGAAAAGTCCCTGAAACAGTTTCACACTGAATACCAAAGTTTTTTTGAGCTCATGGGGTAAACTTGAACATCACAGCAGTGGATGGAAACATTCATTCGGATACCTCTTAGCATCGCAGGAAGAGCGTTAAACCATCCTTTTTTTTTTTTTTTTTTTTTTTTTTGGGATTCTTTTTTCCTTTTGCTCTTCCTACTGGGTGTTTTCTGCTACCTTATCTTCTAAATTGCTGATTTGATCCTCTACTTCATCTAGTGTACTGGTGATTCCTTCTAATGCATTCTTCATTTTAGTTATTGTAATATTTACTTCTGACTGATTCTTTTTTATGGCTTCTGGTTTATTTATTTATTTAGGTTATCTCTTTGTTGAAGTTCTCACTAAGTTTCTTGAACACGCTTATAACCAGTGTTTTAAAGTCTGTCCCTGGTCCCTTGCTTACCTCCATTTTATTTAGTTTATTTCTGGAGTTCTTTCCTGTTCTTTCACTTAAAATATGTTTCTTTGTATCCTCATTTTGGCTGCCTCTCTGTATTTGTTTCTATGTATTAGGCAGATCTGCTATGTCTTCCAGTCTTGCCAGGTGGCCTTATGTAGAAGGTGTCCTATGAGGCCCAGAGACACAGTCTCCCTGGTCGCCTGAGCCAGTGCTCCAGGAGTGTCCCTTGTGTGGGTTGTGTGTGCCATTATATTTGAGCTTCGATTGTTATTGGTATATCAGAGGATGAAATTGACTCTCAGGCAGACTGGCTATGGGGTTTCCCCATATCTACACCTTATAGGCTGCTCTGTATATGTGTGTGTGTGTGTTTGTGTGTTGGGGGGTGGCTTATTACACAGAGCAGGGTTGGTCCCAGCAGGCTCCAGTGCCTGTTTAAACCATTCTTTGGGTGTGCCACTTATGGGGCTAATTGGATGGTACTCTGCTGTGGTCTGCAGCCAACCTCCAAGTATGTTGGTTTTAGGGCCTCTTTGGAGGGACTTCAGTGCAGCCCAGGTCAGCTACTGCCTGTGACCAGCCAGAGACCACCTAGTAGGAGCAAAGCAATCCATGGTTGGTTGTTGCCTGTGCTAAGCTTAGAGGCACTTGGGAGAAGCCATGCTGTGAACCAAGGATGGCTGCCACCAGAACAGAGTCAGGGGCAGCTCTGCAAGAGGCCTGATGCCACCTGCCGGTTCCTGTAAGGCTTAGCTTCTGACAAAGCTTTCATGGTTGGGTGTGGCGGGGTCTCAGTGAGTCAGCTGGGTGGAGCAAGCAGAGCTCACCAGACCAATTCAGATTTGGCCATGGGCGTGGAAGAAGGGCCCAACACAGGAAAGATGGCGCCGACCTGCTGGTTGCTCAGGAGGAGAACACTACACAGGGAAAACAAAGACTATCTTCCAGCCCTTACCCCCAAGCCACACAGCTCAGTCTACCCCCTGTATGTCTCCAACATTCCTCAAGTGTCTGTCCCTCTGCTGGAGCTCAGGTAAGTGCCTGCCACCGAGTCTGTTTCCCGCAACTTTCTGTCACACCCAAACAATTGGAATTCCCACTGTTTTTTACAGCCAGATGTTGTGGGGGCTCCTCTTCCCACCAGTACTCTGGGCTAAGAAGTTCAGTAGGGGCTTGGGTTGCTTGCTCCTTTGTGGGGAACTTCTGTGGCTGAGCTATCCCTCACAATTTTCATCTTCCACACGGAGATTTGGGGCCACACTATTTCACCTCTCCGACCCTCCTGTCAGTCTCCGCGTACCCTCTTTATATCCTTCGTTATAAAAGTTCTGTTCAGCTAGACTTCGGGTGGGTCTCCAAGTCGATTGTTCTGTAATTTAGTTGTAATTCTGATGTGTTCACAGGACGAGGCAAACACAGTATTTATTTGCTTGGCCATCTTGGATCCCTGTGCGAAAGTGGGCAGTTGTTAGTCTGCATGGTTGCCGTAACAAAATACTACAGAGTGGGTAGTTTAAACAACAGAAATTTATCTCTTACAATTTTCAAGGCTAAGCCTCATTTTTATTTAATTTTTGTAGGTGGTGTTCAAGGGGGTCTAATTTAATTTTCTCCATGTTATTATCCAGCTTTTCTAACACTTTATTGAAGAGACTACCTTTTCTCCACTGAGTGTTCTTGGCTGCCTTGTCAAATATTAGTTGACTATAAATGTGAGGGTTTATATCTGGACTCTTGATTCTGTTCTATTGGTCTATGTGTCTATTTTTATGTCAGAACCATAGTGTTTGATTACTATAGGTTTGTATACAGTTTGAAATCAGGAAGAATGATGCCTCCAGCTTTGCTCTTTTTTCTCAGGAATGCTTTGGCTATTTGGAATCTTTCATTCTATAAAAATTTTAGAATATTTTTCTCCGTTTATGTGAAAAATGCTCCCCAGCCTGCAGTACTGCTACTGGGAAGAGGAGACCCCACAACATCTGGCTGTGAAAAACAGTGGAGATTTTGATCACCTGGGTGGGACAGAATTTTAATAAAGACTTCATTGAATATGTAGATGACTTTAGGTAGTATGCATTTTAAAATTAATTCTTTCTATTCATGAACACAGGATATCTTATTTGCCTTCTTCAATTTCTTTCATCAAAGTTTAGTAGCTTTCAGTGTATAGATCTTTCACTTTCTTAAACATTTCTAATAATTTTATTATTTTTCATGCTATTGTAAATTGTTCATTTTGTTTTCAGGTTTTTTTTTTTTGTTAGTGGTATCTTATAAAAATAGCAATCACATAGGATCAAACAAACACCCCCATTCTTATGACAGTTGTGTTTTGGATATATTAAAATTTTTGTTTGTTTGTTTGTTTGTTTGTTTGGTGGTACGTGGGTAGTTCCCTGGCTGGGAATTGAACCCAGGCCACAGCGTTAACAGTGCCAGCACTGAAACCTTAAGCCAGTACACCATCAGGGAACTCCCAAGATTAAAATATTTATTTGATAGTCATGTAGTGATTCGGAATAAGCAGTTAGATGAATATTCAATTTGTGGTATGTTGATTCACAACTAACTTTCATAAAAGCATCTATTTTAGGAAGATTACTTATTACTTGGTTTCAAGCACTTGAATAAACTTGAGTTGAGTTAGACAGTACCATAAGCATCAATATGTGGGTAGCTGGCTAGTTCATAGAATTATTGGGAGAACTGAAGAATAGCCTGAGTAATTAAGAAAAACTGCCCTAAACACCGCAAATCAGAACTGGTTCTGAGAATAAAACACCTAAACACAATTCAGAATAGTATTACCCCCAGCTGTTCTTAAGCTACCACTATTTCAGTGTCTATACTGTCATGAGACCAGCCAAGTCTTCTGGTGATTTGTTGATTATGTTGGACACTTAACTTTAACACTTAACAACAAATAGACAGCCAAGTGAGAAATAAAATATATTAACACAAGCAATGTACAAGTTAAAGCTGGTTAACCATCAGTGGTGTTGTAGAGGAGCTCAGTGCCCAGGTGGGGCTGGATATTCAAGGTCCTCCAGTGAAATGACTGTTATTTCTGCCTGCCCAGCATCGTATTTCTCCTTTTGGTAATAGCATCTCAATGTTCTTTGTTGAACCACCTCTCCTTCACTCCTATAAAGTTTGAGGTCTGATAGGGCTGAAGTCATCCTCAGGTTCCAGCACTGGGAATGCGATGCTGATATAGACATTCAGTGTCACCCATTTTCTTTCCCAAGAGCAGCACACGCATCACACTGAGCAAATAGGAGTCATTCTTAAGATTTCAGGAACTGTTGGGTAAAAGGAATTCTGACCCCCAACCCTGCCCCGCCCCAGGATTACCAAAAGAATAAGATGTAGTCCGAGATCTTTTGGCATTCCTGTGCTAGCAATAGGGGAGGGCTTGCCTGAGAATGAAATCAAAACAGAAGAAAGAATAGCCAAGCAATGGAGAGAGGGAGACTGAGTTCAGAAAACTTTATTTGCCTCCACATCCAGCAATGCCTGAAGCCAGATTAATACTAAATTTTTAAATTCCATGTGCCAACACTTTCCACTTTTTAAAATTTAAGCCAGGTTGAGTTTCTATTATTTGAAACAGAAGATAACCCTGAATAATGCAGGTCTCTTCCCAAAATCCGAAACTTGACTATTGATCATGTAGTCAATAAACCTGGCTTGGCATATTTCCATTCATTTCTAGTAAATCTCTAACATTTCTAGTAATGTTTTGTTGATATTTAGATGTAATTACTTGCTATAAATTATAAAATTTTATTGCTTATTTGATTTGAATTAATGAGATTTTTTATTGCATAGAACAAACTTTACCGCAACCTGGTGATCATCAACCCAGAGCTCTTAAAAGTAGTGATAAGGGCATATGTGTTATTTATAATATTTTTAAATTGATGAATATTATTTTACCTGAACTAAAAAGTTACACAGACTTAATAATAAATGCCTTTTGCTTAATATTAAAATCTTTTAAACTATAAAGTCCATGAGTTTTGTTTCTTTGTTGTTTTCAATTTTCTAACAATCAAACTAAGTTTCTCCATCCCTTTCCCTTATTTTACCCACTCTCTCATGACTGACTTTTAAAAACAGATTTTTTTTACAAAGGATTGTTTGAAAGGTATTTTTATAGGGAATGAAAACAGTAGTAAACTTTTGGGGACTTATCAGATGCTATATTAATCGCGATGCTTGCTTTCCCGCAACTATGACTAGAACTAAGCAGAAAATGAATCTATTAAAAGGATTTTGAATAGTTTACAGACACACTGGGAGTGTTAGCCCAATTTCAGGCTAAGAATAAAAAAGAAAAGCTCTAAACTACGTCTCAGTCTTGTTTTTCATAAGGAAATAATTGCTGTCATTGTGACAGTTTCTCTTTCTCACTCTCTCGCACTCAATCACACACGTTCCCAGTCTTGGTTTCTTGCATCACTAAATCCTTGGACAAAGAACCAAAGTCTCACGAGACTGTTCTGTCTTCAAGGGAAACGGCTAAGTGTCTAGCATTCTCAGCCTCTATAGCAGTAGACTCCCTCTGCCCCATACCAACTCTCCTAAGTGGAGAATTCCCCAAATATAGAAAGGTGCTTGGTTGCTATGTAGCCAAAATGAATCACAAATGTCCACTATCAGCCAAACCTTTGGCAGCCCAGTATCAACTTACAAGCTTCTCCCCACACTTAAAGCTCCAGAAAAAAATGCTCTCACTTAACCTAAAGTAACTGCTCTTCCCCATATAAAGGGAAAGAGCTGAAGTCTCATTCAGACTAACATCCAGGCTTTCTGGAAGGTGTCCAATTCTCCTGGAGTTGTGCCATGGTCTTGTCTCAGTATTCTGTAAACTATGTGTTAATGTGTAAAGTTAACCACTATTAAAATATACTATATAAATTATAGGAGAAATAGAGGGGAAATATAGGAAAATATGATAAAATATGTAAATATGCAGTTGAGAGAAAATACGAATAGATACTACAGTCCTTATTTCTGCAACTCATCTTGGATGCTGTATTTGTGTTGTTGACTTGCCTCCTCTACTACTAATCACGTGTGTCTTTTGCCTTTGGCTGGGTTTACCTATACCTTCATCCCTGTAAAAACTGACCCCTTGACCAACTTTCCTGTATTGGGTTGCTATTATACCAGCTGGGGAGGGAGTGCAGACTGAGAGAGCTATAGGTAGGGTGGCTAAATAATTTATTACCCAAACTGAAACATTTTTGAGATTGAGAGAGGGCGTTATTAATAATTACACTGTAGTAACAGGTGAAAACCAAGATTGTCCCGGGCAAACCAGGATGTACTGTCACCCTAAAAAATGTGTACTTGTTTTCCATTAGGGAGCTGGGCAAGAATTCTGGTAATAGAAGTTGGGGGTAGGAGCTTTGTTGTATTCACTGTATTAAGTGTGTGCTTTAAATAATAATACACAAGTTTCAGGACTTAAATTTAGGTCAAATAAGTTACACATCCAGAATTTACACATCCAGAAATTACACACCAGTTAATCATTTAGGAGCTTCAGGGTTAGTAACTAATATTAATCAGGTCTCAAATAGGTTGGGAAAAATACAAGTTGTTTTGAAACACCTTAACCTTTCTTTAATCCCTTTATTAATCATGAAAGCAATGCAAATGTTTTTGTTTTCTTTTTGACTTAGGTCACATTCTGTTGAGAGATGATGTAAGAGTTTTAACTAAGCACAAAACAGTAATGAGCAATTTGGGAGATCCAATTCTAAAACCCTGCCTTTGGTCACACAGCACCAGCACTTTGAATCTAAGAACATGGAACCATTTGATTTGCAAGGTTAATTGTACACCCTGTTTACTTTTGGCATATTTTCTAAGTGATTAAACTGGAAAAGCAAAGAGTAGGTTATGGTCCAGTTGCCCAAGAAAAAAAACAAAAAAGGATTAGCCTATGAGTCTTCTAGTATTTTTCCTATCACACTAAACTATACAAGCTTGGCCACCACTATTCTCCTCTACAAACAGCTGAGACCTCTTGACTTTAGCTTGTAGCCAGTAGTATCCAGCTTGCTGCACATTAAAATTACCTAGGGAGCTTTTTGGAAAACCCGATGCACATGCTACACACCTCAGATCAACTAAATTATTATCTCTGGTGCTGGAACTGGAGCATCAGTATTTATAAAGTACTACAGATAATTCCAATGTGCTTGCAAGTCAGAGAACCACTCCCACAGAGTCAGTGCCATTTTCAGCTCTGGAATCATTCAAGGACTGATTTGAAGAGTTCTAGCACAGTGCTCTGAGGAGTTTGGAGAAGTCAAAGTCAAGTTATAATGCTATTATAACTTACTAGTTCTAGTACTAATCTTCTAGAGTTGTAGGATGAAGTAAGCAAAAGAGGGATAATTAGCTTTGGACTTAAGTAGTCTTTATTTTTAAACCCTGATCAGGTACTTAAATTAGCTCTCTTGTTGTGACTATATTACTTATTCTCACTGAGCCTCAGCTTCTTTGTCTGTAAAATGGACCAGTAACACCTATTGCTGAGTTGCTACTATTGCTTGATTTGTTAATGAAACCAAACCTCTTCTCCCATTACCCCTTAACTTTGGAAGCTTCCATTCCCAGAAATATCTAGAGCTCTGTCTTGATAACCTTGTATTCCAGGACTTGGCCTCTGCTGTGTTGTGTGGATGCCTTGTCAATGACTATAATCTCCTCTTGACACCAGTCTGATACTGGGATTCTGCTTCCTGCTGACGGATTGCCCTGATCTTACTTTTCTATGCACATTAACATTGTGTGCTGCCTCGTCTAGATATTTTTGGTTCTGAGTTTTGGCCACCTGTACATTGGCACAATTCCCAACTTCTTTCTGGATATAACTGAAACCTGTTGCCTCCAAGTACACATATTGGGATCAAGTTCCATTGGCCTGACTAGAAATTCTCTAATTGGGCTCTCACCCCATATTCTGCTCAACCCAAAAATATGAATTGGGTTTACTCATTCAATCAATATTTGTGGAGCATTTACCCTATCCAAGCACTTTGGGTCTGCACTCACAGACAACAGAATGGTGGGGGAAGACGAACAATAAAAGTATGATTACAGTGATAGAAACCATTTTAGGCATCAATTACCTCTATATGCTCTCTTCTCATCAAAGCTTAATGATTTTATATTTGTTTATGTTACAAAATATGATCACTGTTTAGTAATATGTTTTAATTTTGGGGGGAATTGTAAGGTCAATGGTTACTGGCTATATTGTTATGTTGGATGCTAGTGTTTCACTCTACATGATTGGAAGGGTTCGAATTATTAATTTTGTTTTGATAATTTTTCAAAGTTCATTTTCTACTCCTTGGCATAGTGCAAGCATGTTCTTAACCCTATTTTGGGATCATCTTTGTGAATCTAAAGTGAACTTAATGCTTTTCCTTAGAGTAATGTAGTATCCTGTGTGGATGAGGTAGCTTCTGGCTCTCTAAAAACTAACTAATCTGGCTCCATCTGTCAATTTCTATAAAGACCTCCCAGGTATGTGAGCAAAAAGTCTCAGAGAGAAAAGGAATTTGGTGGCCTTTCCAGCAGTCCTCATTATGAAGTAATGTGAGGATGTTATCTGAGCTGCCTTTTACTACCTTTGCTTGACCCTATTTATCAGTCCTGACTCCCCGCTATGCCTTTCTAATTATCTTTCTTTGTGTTTCCTGTGGCTACCAGCTCCTTTACATTACCTACCAGAGGAATGAAAAGAACTGATTCCACCAGAGGCAATTGAGAAGTTCTATATGGCTCACAGGGGGGTGACGGTGATGATGATGATGATGACTGTTGTTTTTATTTTAGTATTTTACAGAATTCAGAAATAATTGGCTGTCTCCTGGCCACACTCTCATGACCAGTTAACCTTAAAGTTGTGCAGTTTGTTTTGTGTTGATCAAAGCTGGTTTAGCAGAATTTACAAAGAAGTATCGGTTAGGCTTAGTAAATCTGTCTCCACTGTTTTGTATCTAGTTTCCTTGAGCTGGTTTCTTAGGGTGCCCTCTGCTGGGCTCCACTCAGTCTCCAACCAGAATCTTCTGATTCTGGGCAATAGCCCATTAAACCCATGCCTCAACTCATTCAAAACTCACCATTCACATGTCATCAGAATTCTATTACTTGTTTGCCAAGCTAACATCCACGTAAATGAATCCATGTAAATTAATTGTAATGTATTTTATTATATAAAAACAAAACAGGGCCCTTCTCAGTTAACTGAAGTGTCTATTTCTGCAGTGACTTTATGGAAGTAACAGTTCTACTTAGTCTCTAATTCATAGGTGAGTAATGGTAGGAATGGAGACCAGGCATATGGGCAAGGCTGTGTTCTGAGAAATCAAAGGAAAAAATACTTTCCAACTGGTGGGACCTTCTGGCACCCCTCAAATTAAGCTGTGTTGGGCAGCTAGCTACTTGAGCTATCTATATGGTCAACCCCCACAGAGGTAATTTACACTGTGCCAGCAGGAAAAGAATGAACGACATTGTCTACTTTTAAGTTTTTATGAAGAATGCCTTGAGCCCTTTGGAGGGTATTAATGGAAATCTGAAAAGCAAGTATGTGGCATTGTTTGGCAGATTTGTTTGTCTATAAAGATGTATGCAGTGTGTACGTACACTGGCATAACCTCTGCTGCCCTATGTACTTTCTTGTCTACCGAAATCACTTGGGCAATCCCTGTCTGTAAGCACATTTCCCAAGAACTGGTTAGAGCCAGTCTTCATAAGAGGAACCTATTATGAAACCGGCTCCAGAGCATATTTACTTTGTGGAAGATCTACTGAAAGATACACTTACTTGAAAATGAAATTGCTTTCTTTTGGCTCCCACATAATACCATAAACCCAGAGACCCCAGTTAGAATTAGAGAGGGCAGATGACATTAACATGCAGAATTTTCTTCTTTATTTATTTGCCATACTGTTTACTATGTGCATCCACGGTGACCGTGGGTCTATAAGGAACCCAGGAAATCTGTGTTAGTTTGATCATACTTCTGCCTTTCTCCATCTTGATGACTCTGTGGTTTGAGTTCATTTTTTCTCCAAACTCAGTACTATCTAGATAATGCTAATATTCCTATCTCATTACAACTATGTACTAAATCTTATAAAAATGCCATTGTCCCCCTGTGAAAGTCATGTAGGAGGAAACTCAGGCTAATTCTCCTCACCTACTAATTGATCATTAATACACATTCTGTTTGTCTCACTAGATCCTCTGTCACTGTTCCTCGGAGTTTGTGCTTCTATAATTTGAATACATATATCCCTGGAGATAAACACAATTTTAGATCAGGAGCCACAAGATGAAGGTGATGTTTCTTATTGAAAATTTATTTAACTGAAAATTTAATAACTGAACTGGAAAGCAACTTCAAATGTTATTTTTGCCTTCTGTCAAACATGGATATGTTAAGGAGAAGGATATAAAATTCACTTAAATTTTAAGAAAAAAGGTGAGACTTCAAAAAATTTGTGCTATATCCTCCAGTTCCTGATCTTGGGCAAATTATTCACTTTATTATATTTTATTAATTTAGCTGAACTTTTGGAAACAAAAACATTCAATAGCTATGAAAATACCAGCTTAAACAATGAGAACACTTAAAAAATTCAGATTAGGCCCATCCAGAAAGATCCTAGATGACTTTTACAGGGGAATAATGGCTTTGGATAAGATTTAGTGCACAGATGTAATGAGAAAGAGATATCAGCAATATCTAGCTAGCACTGGAGCTGGAGAGAAAATAAACTCAAAACAGAGTTGTAAAGATGGATATGGAAAAGGCAGAAATGTGATCAAAGTAATGCAGATTTCCTGGGTTTCTTATAGATCCACAGTAATTGTGGATGTACTAAATAAATGGTATGGAAAATAAATAGAGAGAAAAATTCTACATGTTAACCTTTCTGTGATAACATCTTTTGTTTCTGAAATTTTAAAGTGGACATAGTTTTAATCTTGAAAGTGCTATACAGTAGACTCTTAGTTAAGTGGCACCCATGGGGATTGGTAGATGCAGGATAAATATAAGTAGACTCTCCATTAACCAAAAAAAAAAAAAAAAAATGTGTTCGCTGGTTGCTAGAGAGTGCTGGTTGCTTGAGTTCTGGTTAACAGAGAATCTACTGTATATTTTATTACTAGTGTTTTACATTTATTATCTGGAATATATTTATTCTAGAAGTTAATTTTTCTATAGAGAGAGTTGTACTAGCAGTGAGTTTTTCATGCCAGTTCCAAAAATGTATTTAGTACATAAGGTACATGGAATAGGTAAGGGATAAAGGCCTGAGAATCTGCATTTTTTTTTCATAAACACACTGTGATGCAAGTGCTCTGAATGATAATGTGAGAAAACACTATTAGAAGAGGTTGAAGAATCATGGTAAAAACAAGAGACTAAGGACACTAACTGAGAGCCTAGGACAGGGTTGTAAGGGGGTAGAGAACTATTAAGTTGACTGTCCAACCCACAATTCCCCTCTCTGCCATCTGGTACCTCTCCACATAGCCAAGAGTAGTTACTTTGGCAATTAGGCCCAACAGATGGCACCATTGGTGGACACCTGACCTAGGCTAGGCCAATCAGATATTCTAATTTAAGAGTCTGCAGCGGGGGTCACATGCACCAGTTAACTCTGGCTGGTTATTTGAAATGAAGAAACTTCCAGGGGCTATAGGGAGCCAGTCCCATCAAGGGACTGAACAGGCAGAGGGCCAGCATACATAGAAAAAAAATGAGAAACACAGAGAAGAAGAGATAGGAACCATGTGTAGGCGGTGGGGAAGAAGAGGGAAATACAGCAGAAGGAGGGGGAAATAGTTTAAAAACAAAAACAAAAACAAAAACAGAAAAATAAAACAGACAACCAGAGGGAGAAAATTTTCTTTAGAGCCTATCAATTTGTCAAACCTGTGGTCTGACTGTGTTTTCTATAGATTTCTCTTTTTCTCTTAAGCTAGTTTGAATGTATTCCTGAGAGGTCGGCCAAAAGTCTGAGAAAAGACACACATGGTGCCGAATAAATGTATACACATTTTAAGAAAAATACTGTATTAAAATTATAATACTCAACATACACTGTTCACAAAAGATGAATACAAGTCACCTTTGGCTTCTGCAATTACAAGAGGTGCTCAGAGTGGATACCATCAGTGTCCAGACACTTCTGATTACGGCAAATGACTGTGTGAGCAACATTATCAAAGTGTCCACGTGTATCACCGTACATGCCGTTTCAGTTTCTTCCCCAAGTACTGTCAGTGTAGCTGGTTTTCTACAGTACACCACATCCTTGAAGGTCCCCCATAGGTAGAAGTCAAGGTATGGTAAGTCAGGAGAACATGGGGGAAACTCAAACAACGGTCTTAAATTTCAAATACCACTCCAAAAATGGTCTTGTGCTCCTCAAACAACAACTGTGCTTCCACCACTTTGACTGTCCTGCCTATTGTATGGTGACACTAGCATTCATTTGATCAATGCCATCTTTTGAGCAAATGTCATACTACACATGGCTACTGTAACTCAATTCAACTTGAAAAAGTAATACATAAACTACATCTCTTAAACTGTGTATACATTTTACTGGCACTCCCATAGTGAGATGACTCTCACTCTCTGATACGTCTTCCCTCCCACCTTTCTTTCTTCATTCTCTCTTTCCTTCCTCTTTCTTCAACTCCTTGATTTTTTGATGCTCTTCCTTCTCTGTCTTTAACATGCTTCTCTCCTCTATTTCATTAAAGAAGAGGACATCTTTTCTTTCCCTATCTCTGTACCTCTCCAAGTCTTAACCATTTCTGTCCTAAATAGAGATGAGTAGAGAGGAGAGAGAGGGTAGGAGCAGAAGCACATCCATAAGAAAGACCACATGGGCATGGATAACAATGTCTTTATTATACTAAAATATAATATGTGGAGTATATTTATTTAAAATAGCCCATCTGTTAAGTACACTGAATTTTAAGCAGTTCAGGCAGGCTTGACAGCATTTACAAGTAACAAAAATGTTTATTATTCTCTTTAATACACTATTTTACTTGATAAAAGACTTCTCTGGTTCAAACAGCTCCAGTTGCATTAAATACCCTTTAAAAATTAGATGATCTTCATTGAACTGAGAGAGACAGAATTACAGATAAGGAATAAAGGTACAGATTTGTTATTAACTTGGAATACAATGGGTCATACATTAAGAGTTGTGATTTTGGAGTTCCCTGGTGGTGTAGTGGCTTAAGGCTTCGGCGTTGGCGTTGTCAACACTGTGGCCTGGGTTCGATTCCCGGCCAGGGAGCTACCCACATACTACCAAAAAAAAAAAGTTGTGATTTTATATTATGAAAATCCTCACTATGCCTCAAGGGCTGAGCTAAAAATGCTCTAATTCACTCTCGGCCTATTTTTATGAGGTCATGGGCTGACGTGTAAACTCACCTGATCAAGGCAGACAACATATTGTATTTGCCTTTAAAGGACTTTGGCAAGTCTCCCTCCCAGGGTTTACATGAGAATGGGAGAGATGTAGCTTCATATGGGTTGACAGAAAAGACAGCTTGCATTCTACCTCAGCTCTGCTGCTCACTGGTCAGCTGGAGGAGTCTGAATAGACCACAGTTTTTCTCACTTATAAAAAGTGAAATCCTTTCTTCAAACAAAACCACAGTATGTACTTTTGTGTATATGATGGAAGTAGACTGCCCCAGGTTGGGTTGGGCTGGAGTTGGGCTAACAAGGCCAGAATCCCTTTCCATGTTTTCCCTTCTCATTGCCCCACTGCTCTACCCACCCCACCCTCCTGCACCCCTCCTGACTTCCATGAACTATCAGGGTTTTCCTGAACACACCTGGAAATCCCCAGCCTATATAATCTCCACAACTGCTTCAAGCCCATTAATTCTATAGTGCTGTGAGGTCTTGAATGAAAACTCTATAGAAGAAAGTATGTCATTGGCTCCACTTTGTGTTTGTCAAGGCTCTCTGACAACTACATGAATAAAAGAACAGATCGTGTGGGAAATCAGATTTGTTTTGAAGCTATCACTTTATGCCTTTTTTTTGGGGGGGGGGGGCGTTCCCTGGCTGGGAATTGAACCCAGGCTGCCATGTTAAGAGTGCCAAAGCCTAGCCACTATACCACCAGGGAACCCCTGAAAGCTATCATTTTTAAATAGCTAGATATCACTTCGTATATGTGTTTGTTGAAAAAAGATCTCTCATATGCTTGCATTTACATGGAACTTCAGGAAAAAAGAAGGTACTCATAAGAAACAGTTGAAATTGACTTTCCAGTCAAAGTAAAGTACTCTAACTTGGTTCACAAGTTCTTCTAAGAACTCAGTAGCAGTCAGTTAGAAAGATAAATGCTTAGTAGTCCTGTTGTTTTAAGCAGGGCCTGTACATTCAGTGCCAGGACTCCCTTACATCACATCATTCCTCTTCAGCTAGTAAAGTCCTTTCAAGTCAAAAGTCTGCTCTTTAACAGAAAAGAGTCTAATCCAGATGAGATTCTTTTTAAGAATTAAAGTAAGGGTGAACTGGGAGTCTAACACATCTGAGCTTTACCAACACTACTGTTATAGGTTAAATTGTGCCCCTCAGAGATTCATATATGATGAATTCCTAATCTCCAGTACCTCAGAATGTGACTTTACTCAGAAATAAGGTCACTGGTTGCAGATGTTAAGATGAGGTCATACTGGAGTCAGGTGGGCCCTGATCCAGTATGACTGGTGTCCTTATAAAAATGGGAATCTAGACAGAGACAGGCACGTAGTGAGAATGCCATGTTAAGATTAAGGCAGAGATCAGGGTAATGCAGCAGAGGACAAGGAATGTCAAAGACTGCCAGCAAACCACTAGAGCTAGAGGAAAGGCATGGCACAGATCCTCCCTCACAGCCCTCAGAAGGATCCAACCCTGCGGACATGTGATCTCAGACTTCCAACTCCAGAACTGTGTGATAATACATTTCTTTTGTTTAAGCCACAAGTTCGTGGTACTGTGCTATGGCAGTACTAGCAAGTACATGTAATTACCATCATTGTTAATTTTCTAGAGGGGAGATTTTTAAATGTCAGTCATTTGAGTAACATTTTTATGATTTTTGCCATGGTAGTAGTACATGCCACCTGTATTATTATTTATTTCATATTTTTCTTTAGAGATTTTTAGCTAAAAAATAGTTGGTGTGGAGTTAAAATATAATAAATATCCTTTAAGATGAATAGCTGATTTCATAGGAAAATAAGAGACATTTTCAGGGTTCAGAAAGAACTTGTGAATCCGTCCACTGTTGTCTGTCTCCCCTCCATGCCCCTGTCAGGCCACTACCATTTTCACTCCGGGCCAGTGCAAAAGGTCTTATCTCTGCCAACATCTGTTGCCTTTTCCAAAACAATCTCCTAGTTGCAGCTGGAGTGGGCAAAATTTTAAAAATATGAACGAAATCAATTAAGGTCCCTGCTTAAATCCCTTCTATGACCTGCCATTGTTATTAGGACCAATTTAGACCAAAAGCTTATCATGGCTTCTGCCCACCTCTCCAGTGTAGCTGGATTCCAGCTATACTGTTTATCTCTGGGTCCCCGAGCAAAGACGTTCCTCGGCTTCAAACATACTCCAATCTCCTCCCTTCTGCCCCAGCTTTCTCTGAGTTAATTCCAACACATCCTTTAGAGCTCTGCTCAATGACACTCATTTAGAGCCTTTCCCTGATCCCCACCTCGAAACCAAAACAATCTCCCTTGACATATATCATACACATACACATATATCTATCTACCTACCTACGTGTATATCAGTTTTCCGTACTTCTCGCTAGCTTTTGTCACAATTCCAATTACACAAATAACTATGGATTTAGTTGTTTTATATATTTCTTCTGCTAAAATGTAAGCTGTACAAAAGGAGGGACTGTATCTATCTTGTTCTCTATAATATTCTCTGTACCGAGCATGGAATCTTCCACAGGTGATTAGAAATATGTTGAATGAATGCTCTATATACACATGAGGCTAGAATTGACATTAATTTCTACCTCACCCCTGAGATCCCACCCACTACTCTATTACAAGGTAACAATCTCTTTACACAGAGTAAACATTTTTTTTTCCCATCTAAACATTTTAAGAGTAAAATTAGCCTTTTACAAATTTTTTTTAGCCCATCTTAAATTGAATATATAAAGAAATTTTATTCCATAATCCTTGACAAACTTTTATCAATCTTCTGCAATTTAAAAGAAACATCCAGGGAGGTAGACTCTATATACTTCTAATTGTTGCAAGAGGTCTATTATTTTAAGCTCATTTTAAATTACAAGTGAATATCAGTTGAAATATTTAAGTAAATTTAATTACTCAGATATTTCTGTGGCCAGTGGTTATGGTTGATATAACTGATTTTGTACATAATGGTACCTGAATCAAGTATGTAGTTGTAAATGAAATATTTAATTGTTGCATTAAAAGCGCACGTGTGTATGTGTGTGTGTGTGTGTGTGTGTGTGTGTGTGACTCAAGCTCTCCAATTTAACTTATCCTAATTTACTAAGGATATCCCTTGCTTATAGTCCTCTTATTTTATTAATTCAGGCACAGGCATAAGATTTGAGATCTTTAAAACTGGAGACAATGGAAGAAACAACTGTATAGAAACAGAAGAAATATGTGAATGTGTCAAGTTAGCTTTGGAATGAAATAAGCCATGCTCATGTTCAACAATTCTAATTAATACAAATGACAGTCTTCAGCATATAAATAGCCCATTTTCTCAATGTAATCTTTTTATCTTCTCTAGATAGAAATGAGAATCAAGTAACCTCTGTAATGTAAAGAATGCTGTGTAATGTTCTTGAGATTTGTTTGCAAGTTCAGCATTCATGGAGACTATTTGTTTATGCTAAATTATTTGCCCACAAATTAGCATCGGCATCCAGATAAGTACAGAATGTTTAAACGCATATGATAATAATCTTAAGTGCATAAGACATCCAGTAAAGGGCCACTCTGCGTGCTAAAAGCTTACGAGGGCTGTCCGGAAAGTATCCATCCATGTAATATGAAAAATAGAGGAATTTATGGCTGGACTTTTCTGGACAGCCCTTGTATATCAATTATCTCATTTTCTCAAACCAACCATTTGCAACACAGTGAGTCATTTTATTATACCTTTATTATCCTCATTTCCTGAAGCTTAGACAGATTAAGTAACTTCCCCAAAGAAACACATTTAGTTTATATTAGGGTCAGGAAACAAATTCAAATTTATCTCATTCCAAAGCTCCATTTTTAGCCACTATGCTCTAGTGCACATATACACATTCCCTATTTTGCCTACTTCTCTGATACATAGGATTTATAACCATGATACTTAGATTAATTTAATTTTATATGTGTAAGGGTTACATTGCTTGTGCCAAGACTGGGAGAATAAACCTAGATTTCTTGATTCCCTTCCCAGTGTTTTTCCATTAAACTATGCTACTTCCAATTACAGAGCTTATTGACATCCATTTTACTTGTGAAATAAACTAAAGCAAAATTACTGGGCTCTATGTTTAAAAAGGGTATACAGATCAGAAATTTCAAAAAATAATTTTGATGTCTTTCTCTTACATATTTGTCATTAACACGGAAGCCAATTATTTAAAGTGACTCTGACAATGATTTTGGAAAAAGACATCTTCTGGGACTAAGACCTAAACCTCAGTCCTTAAGACTAACCAAGAAATTAAGCACTTTCTTTCTTTCTTTCTTTCCCCTTTAACTCTTTCATACCAGAGAACTGCTGGAGAGAAGAGATCACATAATAATTTTATCCTAGTTCATTATGCCTAACTTTTCTGCTCTTTATTGCACATGGTAGAAGAAAGAAGAAAAAGAACCATTATGTAATATCAAGAGAGTGAATTTCAATTTCAGATTTTATTTTTTAATCTGAAAATTTAACCTTTCTACAATTTAAAAAAGGATAAATATCTCCCTGCCTGGCATTTTCAAAGATCCATAGATAAGGTGTTGCTTGAGATTTTCATATCATGACCTCTTTTACCAAAACTTGTATCACTTGCAAAGTTTTAAAATTACCATAGGTACTGTTTCTTGTTAGAAATTCTAGTTATACCAAAGCAAGCAAACAAATAAAACACCCTTCAACAACCAACCAACCAACCCACCCACCCACAAAGCTTGGTGGTGGAATGCATAAGCATAATATTTTGAAGTACTTATATTAGACTTTAATATTTTGGTAACTTTTAAAAACATGATATTTTTTTCAGCCTTTATTTCATGAAGAGTAATCCAGAACTTTTCATTGTTCAACAGAGATCTAATTTCCACTTCTTTAATAATCTCTTTTGGTTCCCTTCTGAATCTCTCTAGGTTCTTCATGGGCTTCTGCTTTACAGATTATTGTACTAGTCTGCTCAGTGCTGAGAATTGTAAAATCTATTACCTTTCATTCACTCATTCATTCCACAACTATGGGTCAGGCCTATGATAGGCATTGGTGATAGAGAGAAAAAGCAGTGCCTAGCTCAACCAAAGACTGGGTGACTATTCAGCAAGCCATTTTCCTTTTCCTCCCAGGTATACGGCTTGACTACTTTTCTCAGTCCCTCTAATTACGTGTGGCCACGTGCCAGAGCCTAATGGCTTGTGGGCACAACTCATGTGTGGCACTAGCTGGCTTGACCCATAACATTTCCTTTCCCTTTTTCAAAGTAAACATATATTGAAACTGGCTGAGCCAGTTAGAATATGAGATCCTAAGCCGTGCTTGGAGTAGAATCACCTAACAATGGGGAACATCTGTTTTGGACTTCTTAAATCTACTTAGATTTGAGTTTATC
Organism: Lyroderma lyra; assembly: GCA_004026885.1. Taxonomy (NCBI): domain Eukaryota; kingdom Metazoa; phylum Chordata; class Mammalia; order Chiroptera; family Megadermatidae; genus Lyroderma; species Lyroderma lyra. The sequence goes on along the minus strand of PVJL010002056.1, from coordinate 171,169 downwards.
TCCAAAATTTCTATCAGAAAAATAGATTTTAAAATCACTATACAGTACAGTGAGTGCTTTGATAATGGTAAAACATGCTTGGATCCAGAGGATGGCCTGGGGAGGGATAGAGGAGGTGATATCTGAATTCAATTTTGAAAGCTAGCTAAGTGTCAGGCAAACTAAGCAAGGAAAGAGTGGTCAAGACAGAATTGCATATACAAAGGCCCTCAGGCAAGAAAGAGCAATTTCCAGTAATAAAAGAAGTTTGGGAAGGGACACATGCTGACTTATTTTGAAGGGAATGGTGAGATGAGTCTGGAGAAGTAAAGAGGAGCTAGACAATGAAAAAGGAATAGGTATCTGACAGGTAAACAATGGGTGGAGAGAGGGCATTCTGGGTAGAAAACATAAAACAAAACATAATATATGAAGCTCAGAATTAAAGAGCATAGTGATCTCTGGAAATTGAACACAAATTAACTGAGATGGCGTGAGATTAGAGTGAAAAATAAGATGGGAAGCAAGATCAGACTGGTGTGGAAGGTAAGACCCTTGGTTTTGCTACCTTGATTCTGAGGAAGATAAAGCGCTGTTAAGGAGCTTTAAGCAGGGACATAATGGAATATATTTTTACTTTAGAAACATTCCTCTGGCAGAAGACATATTATTAGGGTGTATTTAATATCTTAACAAACAGTGTTTCTTTCCCTACCAAAAATGTTATAATGATGAGTTTTCCCATTGAAGTTTACCTTATCATGTGATAAGAGATAATAGTTTCAATGCTTAGGGATCATCACCTGGATACATTAGATTAGGAAAGACTAGATTAGGGGGACAAGTTAGAATGCTATTGTCCAGAATATTGATGGTAAGAGCCTGAATTAGTGTGGAGTCAGAGGAAAAAGAGAAGAGGGGAAGAATTTGGGAAATATGAAACAATTTAAATAGGGGCCTTTGGTGGAAGCAAACATCCAAGATGACTTACATTCTTTAGCTTGAATGAATAGGGAGATGGTAACGCTATTTACTCAAGAAGGGCCCAAGATATAGGAAGAAGGGATATTGGGGGAAAGAAAAGTTTGGGTTTTGGAATGCTGATTCTGAGGTGACCAATGCTCATGCAAGTGGAAATACTGAGCTTTTATTTGGAAAGATACAGGCCTAGACTCGCAAAGATCAGAAAAGGGGAGGATACATTGTGGAAGGTCATCAGTGTGTAGAGGTCATAGTAGAAGCCTAAACGAGAGCGCGAGAAACTGTCCAGGGTGAATAGAAAAAATAAGGGCCATACATGGAAGCTTAGGGGCCACTTACATTTCAGCACCCAACCAAAATAAAGGAGAGGCTGAACAAGTAGGAGCAAAGCAACTCTGAAACGAGCCTGAGTCCAGAACAGCACAATCCTAAGAGGCAATAGATTTAAATCAAACTTTAAATGCTGCAACAATGAGAATGCGGCAAGGCTTTTATACCTGCTAAGACAGAAATTCTTGGAAATATTTTGGGGAAAAGATTAGTGGAATGGAGGAATGAAAGCCAGGCCGTGGTGAATGAGAAGGAAGCATCAAATAGATATAGAAGCATCAATGTCACCATTCTTTCTAGAAATTTTGCAAAATGGCTGGAGACTGAAAAATGTAGGAGAGAGGCATGATTCTCTTAGGAAGAAGGAACATTTGAAAACGTCTATAAGGATGGGGGACGGTGGGAATGAAGGGGAAGGAAGGCATTGAAGGTGAAAATGGCTGTGGAAAAGGGAAAAACTCTTAAATGAGCCATGAAGTACATATTAGGCCTCTGTTTCCATTGCTCAGAATCACTCTGGCAGCTTCTAGTACTTTGGCTCTGAAATACAACCATATCTAACCGAGAGCTCGACAGAGAAAGTCGCTTCTACACTAACCCTTCTGTGATCTTGGGAGCCAATAGGACCACTAGGTTAAAACTGAAAGAGATGTAAATTCAATATATGCATTAAGCATAATTTATTGGATACACCTCACTCATCTGAAAATAAAGACAATTTCAACAATTTGAAGTTAAATGGGCTTAATGTGAAGAAATTAATGTTGAAAGGACTGTTTTAGAGGCCAAATATCACAATTTTTTTCCTATTTAATTCAAATCCCAAAAGAAATTTATCTGAGGTCTAATCCAAGTGTGTTTTTATTTGCTTAGTTTTGTGAATAATATAAGCCATTTCTCATGGAAAAAATAATTTTTTAGATTATCTGCTTCTTCACTTCTGCTTTTTCAATGATTCTCTAAGAACTCCTATTATTATAATTCATAATTTAAAGAAAATAAAGTAGTATTGAAAGACAAAATATTTTGTGTCATTTCAGTTAAGTCAAAAAACTAACTTTTTCTATTTTGTTTCTACTTTTCTATGTTTAAAGTGGGTTATTTGCTACTTACCTGCTTTGCTAAAGTAGACACTTAATAAGATGATTCTACTTTTGAACAAGAGGTGACAAGGGACCTAGAGTCCAAAAATTCAAGTTTGAGTCCTAGCCCTATCTTACAATAAACATAAACAGATTTTCTATTTGTATCATAGGAATAATATATAAACTTCCTTACTGGATTATTGTAAGATAATATCTGTGAAAAAGGTCTATACAAATAAGTTAGACTTCGACAGGTTCTAAAAAACGTAGTATTATAATACCCTCAATGAACACGAAATAACTGAATTTCTACAGATAATATATATTTCACCAGGGAAACAACATAAATCAACCAGCAAAGTTAAGTAAGTTTCAAGAAAAACTCTTAAAATTCTCAGTGGGGAATTGCTGATATCTGAACACATATATGGAAATTATAATTTCGACAAATAGCCTCCATCCTTCAGAGTGAAATATTGATACCAGTGAGAATTTAAAGCATAAAGAAAAAAAAAAATGGAAACACTGATTCAAAGAAATTGCATTTGTGTCTTGGCTTTTCATATTTTTATATGAATATTTTTATATAAACAATTTAATTTTCAGATTGTCCATATTTCTTATTTTTTCCCCATATAAACTCAGCACTTGACTCTATTACACCTGCTGCCCTAGAGTTTATTTAAACTTTGATCTTTAAACAATGTACATGCTAAAACTTACCTATTTAAATCCACGATAATTATTATCTGTTTCTTCTTTCACTGACTGGAGTCTGTGTTTTTATTTTCTCAGAGGGCAGGGCAACATCCACGCCATAAGCAGTTTGATGTGTATTATAGAGCCTTAATAAACTTTTTTTTTTTTTGGTAGTTCCCTGGCTGGGAATTGAACCCAGGTTGCGGCATTGAGAGCGCTGAAGCCTAGCCACTACACCACCAGGGAACCCCCACTAAACATATTTTGATTAATTTTATTTGTTGTTGGAAATGTTCTCATTTGTGACTCAGTTAAACAATGATTCTGATTATTATATATAAAATTAGGGAAGCTGGGGAATACGGAAAGCACAGGGACAGTTGTTGAGTGCTATAATCTCTGGTCCTCAATTCCAAATCTCATTTTTTTTTTTTTTTAACTAAAATTGAAAAAAAACTTCAGCAACTTTCCCAGTGCAGCTCCTTTAAGAATTAGGAGAGGTCGGGAGATCCCTGGTGGTGTAGTGGCTTAAGGCTTCGGTGCTGGCGCTGTCAGCGCTGCGGCCTGGGTTCGATTCCCAGTCAGGGAGCTACCCACATAATAGAAGCAAAAAAAAAAAAAAAAAAAAAGAATTAGGAGAGGTCATTGGTCACTTTCTATCTCAGTGGGTTCCCTGAGCAAACGTTTTGGGAGATAAGAGACACAGTGGTCTGGGGGCACAGTCATGGGTTCACCACTGTGTAGATCACACCTGGCAGTCTGCATCTGAAGGATCCTTCAGGTTTTGTGGAGATTGCACCAGGAGAGCAAAGGTAAAATTGTAGATTTGGGACTACCTGCCGGCTTCTCAGCTATCCCATACCTAGAATCAGTTGGTCAGTGAATTTGGGCTGCAGGTTTGATAACCTCTCAGTCTTGAGGTCAGTGGGCCCATTCTGACTCAGTCAGTCCTGGGAAAGTGATTAGAAATCCCTTGTGATTCACTTAAGATGGCAGGGCGAGGGCGGGTGGGGGTGGCTTTCCTTCAGTGATGCAAACATTCAACAAAAAATGAGATTTTTTTTTCAGGCCTCTGTACTCCTCAGGAAGAAAAATAGATACTGAATGCACTGCTGTGAAACAGGTATCCTAGGAATAGTCTAGAATAGTAAGACATGTATGCCTCACTGTAGCCTCATTGCAGCCTGCTATGGTTCTTGCTTTATTAACAAATTTAAATAATATAAAGTTAATTGGTTTGATTTTCAATTTGATTTATACCCAATGTTACATAGTCCAGCACAGAGATAGGAAGCTGGCACGTGTCTGTGCAATCTCTCTCCAGGCAGTAATGATCATCGTAACATTACCCTTCACTCACAGCAGGGGTCTCTGAGGAGCGCCAGCACCAGAATTCTGTTTGGTGGGCAAAAATACAGCCCTTTAACGCGCTCAGTGCACTGAGAAACAACTGAAACATAACCATGGTGGGTAACCATTTTATGACATGGCTGTTGCATTATCTCTTTTGTAATAGCATATCACTGGTTACTACTCATCAATAGACTTTTATGGCTCAGGGTGATCTAATAAATAGCAGCAGATGGAGTTTTGAGTCTCCTTGGAGAACTGACTAATCATACAGCCCGTGGAACTTCTCTCTTTACGTTCATGGCTTGGTCTTTTTCAGAGACAGAAAGTGAATTTGATGAGGAAACTGACAGAAGGAAAAGGAGCTGCCAGAGTTAGAAGCTGTTCTTTTGCCTGTACTGTTCAGGAGCCGAATCTTATTCAAAACCATAATCATTTCATTTTCCTATGCCAAGCAAACTCACTACTTTTGTTCACATTGGAAATAAAAACTCTGCACAGTGCCCAGATTAGCTAACTCAGTGAGGGAATATTTCTGGTCTCTACCACCCTCCACAGATTTTTTGGTTTTTTGTTTTGTTTTTTGTTTTTGCTTTCTGACTATATTAGCCTGCTTAGGCTGCCATGACAAATACCATAGACTGGCTGGCTTAAACAAGAAAAAATTATTTCTCACACAGTTCTGGAGGCTGAGTCTGCAATCAGGGTGCCAGCATGATTAGGTTGCAGGTGAAGACCTTACTCCTGGTTTACATATGGCTGCCTTCTGGCTGTATCCAGGGCAGGAAGTCGGGGGGAGGAGAGGAAGAGGGAGAGAGGCGGGGGGAGAGGGTAAGGAGGAGAGTGAGGTAGAGAGAAGTGGGGGGAGAGAGGGAGAGATCTATAGTGTCTATTCTTCTAAGTCTCTAATCCCTAATTCTCAATTCTTGTAAGGCCCCTACCCTCATAACCTCATCTAAACCTAATTACCTCCCAAAAAGGCCACCTCCAAATACCATCACATTGGTGGTTAGGGCTTCAAAATAAATTTTGGATTAGACACAGTTCGGCCCATAGCATTAACATAATATATGAATAAGAGTACTCTAGTAGTTTCTTGATGGATCTCCTGTTCCTAACTAGACCCTACCATCTATTCCCAACAGAGGTAGATTTTTGAAAAATATAAATCAGATAGCATCATATCTCTGTTCAGTATCCCCCAATGACTTCCCATCTCACTTAGAAAACAAAATTCCATAAACTATACAAAGTGCCATATGATTTAGACCCCACTTCTTCCAGTTCCTTCATTGTTCACTTTGCTCCTGCCATACTCTTCAGGCACATCATGCTCAAGTCTTCTTCAGGGACTTGTAATTGTTATCTCCTTGCCTGGAGCACACTTTTCCAGACCTTCAAATGCCTTGTTTTGTCTTCATTTTCACCTTAATTGTCACCTTCTTGAAGCACTCTTCTTTCTCTAATTCTCTCTAACTGTATAGTCTGGTTAATGTAAGTACTGTATGTATCTTCAAAGGACTTCATATATAAAACTTTATTTTTTTCCTTTTTAATATTCTGAGTGCCTGACATACAGTAGGTACTAAATTAGCCTTTATCAATGACTCCTATATTTATATTATTGTCCTAGTCCTCTCGTCTGCCAGAATTGTATACCCAGCTGCCTACTTGATGTTACCACTTCACCATTTCTTAGATATCTCAAATTAAAAGTTTTCAAAATTGATTAATCTAACCCATGAAACCTATTATCTCCTTCCATGTTCCCTTCTGCATAGTGGTTCAAACAAAATCTGGGAGTCACCTTTAATTTTTCCTTCTTTTTTGCGGGGGAGGGGTAGTTCCCTGGCTGGGACTCGAACCCAGGTTGCGGCGTTGACAGCTCTGAAGCCTCGCCACTACACCACCAGGGAACCCCCTTAGTTTTTCCTTCTTTCTCACCTCCTTCCATCCAGTCAAAAACCAATCCTATTAATCTATCTCTAAAACACGTAACGACTCTGTCCTCTTTGCTCCATCTCTACCACTGTCACCCGTGACGGAAATACCACCATCTCTTGCCTGGAACATCATCTTGCAGCAGGGGGTTCCACTTTCATTCTGGGCACACCCTTTCCGTCTACTTTCTAAGCAGTAGTCAGGGTGCTGCTAAGTATTTTAATAGCAATAGTGAATGTGTATTCTGTTCTACTGTGTGCTACTCTGTTGATACTTGAAGACGAACAAACCAAGCCTTCATTTTGACACCTCCTGGAGATTAAAATGCAAATTTGTTCATATAACTACCTTATATAAAATCTTTAAAAATTAGTGCTCATAGCCCTTTGAAGAAAAGCCAGTATTGTTACCCAGCCACCAGGTCCTGCAGTCTGGCCCTGCCTACTGCTCTGCTCTCCTCTGGTACAACTCTCCTCCCACCTCCCTGCATTCTGGCTGCAATGGCCTCACAGCCCTTTGAAACTGTCATCTGCTTTTCCTCTTTAGAGTTTTCATTGAGGATCTTCCCTGTCAGGGAAGGTGTTGCCTTTACACTTGTCCTGAGGAACCACTGCTTCTTTTAGGTCTCAACTAAAATCTCATACTTCAGGATGGCTCCCATGAAACACGCAACTGAAAGTAAGTCCTGACACATCCTCTGCTCAGTACTTACATTTGGCTTTGCCATAGTGGGTAATTACAGATGTATCTGTAACTGCCCAAGTGCTGCTTCCGCCATTAGGTTGTAAGCTCTGGGAGTTCAGAAGTTTGGTCTGTTTTTTGTTTTTTGTTTTTTGTTTTTTTTTTGCTTTTTGGTATGTGGGTAGCTCCCTGACCGGGAATCGAAACCAGGCTGAAGCCCCAAGCCACTACACCATCAGGGAACTCCCTGGTCTGTTTTTTTTTTAACTGCCATATCTTCAAGGGCTGAGCCGAGTATCAGGTATACAGTCGGCATTCAATAAACATTTATTATAGGAGCCCAAATCAGTGGGACACTCTCATCCACCCTAAAAAGTACTCAATGAACTTTATCTCTGGTCTCTTGAGTGTCCTAAATTAAAAGGCACCAACAGGTTACTGCAAAATGTACACTATGCCAAGTAATTGAGAAAAGTGTTTTATCCATGGTTGTCACTGCAATTGTTTAGTTTCCTGTTCAAGAACAAAAGTTTTCTGGAAATAATATGAAAGAACTATGTTTTCTGATTAAAAAAACTTACCTGCATTTGGTAATAATTTGTTTATTAATTGTTCATTTGTAAACTATACCTTTTAAATTTAGTTCTTATGATAAACTGCTAATTTATTAATGGAAGTGTTTGGATTTCATTAACAAAATGAAATGTTCCCACACAAAGAAGTGTAAAGACACGTGTTCACGTCAGTAACTCAGTTATTTTTAGCCAAAAAACTACTTTGCCATATTTAACACAGGACTTTAATATAAAATTTAAAAAATCTTTCAGTTACAGTTGACATACAACATTAATTTCAGGCATACAACATAGTTATTAAACACATAACTTATGAAGTAATCATCCCAATAAGTCTAGTATCCATCTGACACCATACATAGTTATTATAATGTTATTGACTATATTCCTTATGCTGTACTTTATATTCCCATGACTATTTTTGTCACTGCCAATTTGTACTTCTTAATCCCGTTCACTGTTTTCACACATCTCCCCAGTCCCACTCTCATCTGGGGACCATCAATTGTTCTCTGTATCTATGAGTTTGTTTCTATTTTGTTTGCTTATTTGTTTTTTAAATTCCACATATAAGTTAAATCATATGGTATTTGTATTTCTCTGTCTGACTTGTTTCACTTAGCATAATTCCCTCGAGGTTCATATATGTTGTCTCGTTGACAGATTTTTAAAGCACAAAATACTATTTTGTTTTAACAATAACAATTAATATTATTACTAACAACTCCAAAATGCTGCACCTCTAAATCCAGGTATTTTTAATCAAAATACAAAGTAGACAAACATAAGAAGACTCTGGTTATAACTGAGGCAATTGGTTATAACTAATTAAATCAAGTTGACAGTCAAAACAAAGATGACATCTCAGCCTAGATCAGGAATCTACACAGGGCCCATGGGCTAAGAGTGATTTTGTATATTTAAATGGTTGAAAAGCAATCAATAGGAAATATTTTGTGATGATAAAAATTGTATGAAATACAAATTTTATACCACCATGTCCATTCATTTACACACGATTATCTACTTTAACACATCAGAGGTAAGTGGTTGCAACAGACTTTCAAAGATTTTTTACTATAATCCTCAGTAATGTATTTTATATTGAGAACTGTATATCCACATAGAATATACAAGGGCTGTCTGGAAAGTATCCAGCCATGTTCTATGAAAAATAGAGGCATTTATGGCTGGACTTTTTCTGGACAGCCCTCATGTAACAGAAAAGTTTCACAAAACAGTATTTATATTATTATAATGTGCTTTACAGTGTCCTCAATTTTATTTCATTTAAACAATATTTGTAATATTATTTCTGATTCTGACCCATTAATGATTATTACTCATGGTTTGAAAAATATTTATTTGGATTTGTTTTTTCAATGATAGATGCACAAAAATTCACCTAGGAAGTTCTTTAAAAAATACTACGCGCCAGTCTATAGAACTGTCAAATCAAAATTACTGGGATCCTGGGTATTGGTCTTAAAAATACAGCAAACAAACAAACAAACAGACTGTCAGCGTGATCTGACTGAGGAGCCTAGGTTGAGAACAATTCCCTTTGGAACTGAAAGTCAGTCTACTGACCAGCAGCATCAACACTTGGGAGTTCTGTTAGAAAAGCAGAACCTCAAGCCCCAACCCAGACATCTGCTTTTAAGAAGATCCTCAGGTAATTTACATGCACCTTAAAGTATGAGAAGCACTCATGTAAACCCAGAAAAGCTGGATTAAGCACTGCAGCCTTAGGTTATACTCTCCCCTTGGTCAGGGAAAGGAAAATTAACATATTTGCCTCCGGTCAGTATTGCAAGGGCAAGATGTAAAATGGCAAAGAATAAAATGTGTCCGGAGAGAAAATCTATTTCATGTGTGGGAGTTTCTACCTGTAGAAGGCCATCCAACTTCAAAAGAAGGGGAGAGTCTGAGCTGGATTCCAAGAGCATAACCAAAATAACTTTGATGCACCAAACCCAACCCGACATCTAAGCTGAATCCAAGAGTGTTTGAGCCCTGGGACCCACTACCCAACTTTCTCTAATATCAACCTTTTCAAGTGGGTGAGAACCAGACTTACTTTTAGGAATCGCAGTATAGGTTTTGCTACTATTTGATCAATGCATCTGGGTTTTAGAAACCAAAGCTCTCTGGTACAGTTCACCCTAATGAGATCAAAGGCAGAGTTTCTGAGCTTTCTCTGGTTGCTGAATCTGAGGCTTCCCAGGGACACAATGAGTCACGGAGGAGCCACAGAGGGGTGAGGTCTACAGCAACCTACACAAACTCCTCGGCAACTGGAACTCTGGATGGAAAGTTTTCCCTCTGTAATTTCCTCAGGCCTCTTCTACAGTTTAAACTATTTGTGTTCTCACAGCATTTCCAAATGCTGGTTTTACCCTCCACTGACCTGAGCAATTCTATTCGGTGCTGTTGTTAACTTCTGAAGTGCTGGTTTAGGTTTTTGCTTTGCTTTGTTATGTTTTTGGTTGGAGGGAGAGGTTTTGAGAAGAGGGACTGAATTTGGAAGCAGGCATTGATAGAGATTTAATCAACTAACACGAGATGTAGACATGAATATTAGAAGCCATTTCTTTCTTTTTCTGTACAGCTCCCTTCCAATACAAATGAACAAATAATAAGAAAACAAATGAAAAATAGATCATATTTTTAATTTCCTGAGAGAAGTTTTCACAAGTTCCCTGGGATATCATTGCTTTCACTCCAATTGGTGAGAAAGCTCAAAATGTGGTACTAGGAGAATTTACTTCACCTAGGAACTTGATAGAAATGCACATTTTGGGGTCTCACCCCAGATCTACTGATCAGAAGCTTCAGGGCTGGGGTCCAGCCCTCCAGGTGATTCTGAAGCATGCTAAAATTTGAGAACCTCTGTTCTAATAACTGAATTCATACCAGCTCTACTTTAAACTGGTCTCAAAGACATGTTGACATGTTTTGAAAAATAACTAGTTACTAACTCACACTGTCTTCAAAAAAGAGTCCAGTTTATGAAAGAGGATTCTTATTCTGAGGATAGATAAAGATTGACTTTTATGGCCACCACAGTACTTTTCCAGTAAGAGCTGAAAAATCTGTATAAACATGACCAAGCCTTGTTAAATCTCACAGTTAACTAGTGGGTTGGTCATCTTTTGTTGAAGATGATGTATGCCAACGAACATGAATCTGTCTGAAGAAAGAGAACACATTGCTCTCATTTTGAAGTTGAATTAAAGTTTTATTTGATGAACTGGATAAATTAATGTCTACATGAAAAGAATTAAAATGCCTCCAAACAAGGCAAGTTCACATGAACATTCAGTTAGCAGAAAGAAACCACTATTCCCACAACTACTGCTTTAGAAAACTCAAAGATAAGCAAGCATTTATACAAATACAGGTACTCATGCAGGGATTCTAGAAAATTCCTTAGAGTAGTACCTTTACCTTATGCAACCATGTCAACTAATGCAGAAATGGAAGCTAATATTTGGACACTAATATGGGAAGAAAAGTAGATAAATCAAGAACACCTCATAATTCAATTTGGAATATCCATCCTCTCCATTTCTTGAAGGTGCTGTGGCATCTTTGTCCCCATTTGACCATGAACTTCACAATCCTAAAACCCCCCATTTCTTTCCCCCATAACAACCTTGTAGGGGTCATTTATTTTTACTCCATCTAGTTCCAAAGAATTTGAGAAAGAAGAAAAAATAAACACACAACACTCTATTAAATAAAATTTAAAATTTTAAATGTAACCAAATGAGCCCTCTTAAAATCTAGAGTATTCAAACCAATTTTAGCCACCTGTGTATTTGAATTAGACCCAATAAAATGTATGTATGTATGTATGTATGTATGTATGTATGAATGTACCTATCTATCTACCTAACTACCTGCATATTTATGCAGAAATTTGGCGGCAAACTGACCAATGAATGGGGGTTGAAGATTAAGTTAGTTTATGACATCTTATAACCAACAGTAAATTTCTGATTGATTCAGATATTCAAAGGTCTTCTAAAAGGTGAATCCATAATTCTACTAAAAATTGGAGAATTTTAGGGAAAACTCACACTTTATATCCAAAAAAAAAAAAAAAATTGAAGTTGTTAAAAGTAAACATCTTTGAATAAATGTTGAAATAGTGGGAAGGACTGCAGGTATTTTTAAATAATCTGGATAGGCGGACCAGATATACCATTTTAAAATGACAGAAAACAATGGTGCTGTCCTGTTTCAAATGGTACATATGGTCAGCTTATTGACACCTTGTGTTCAGCCTAGTGAGATTAGGTGACCATACATACTATTTGAAATGGGACAGTACCATTGTTTTCTGTTCCATTTAAAAGAGTGTGTCTGGTCAGCCTACTTTTGGAGTGTTCACAGAAATTTAGGTATGTGGAAAATCTACATCTCCATTTCACAGAAGTAAAATATGTGATGAAGTTAAAAACAAATTAGTTGAGACTGAGAATGTAGGATTATTTTTCAAGTTAATGGAACAAGTTTATTTCACAGTATAAAAAAGAAAGTGAACAATATTTTTGCCACACTCTTAATGTCATAGGAAAAGAGAAAAACTGTTTCAAATAATCACTTATGTGTGGGTTGACCACATGTCCTGTTTTGCCCTGGAAAGTCCAGCTTTGTATCTATTGCCCTGGTATGACTGTTTGCAGTGCACCCTTTTGCTTTTAAAGTTGTCTTGGTTTACATGATAAATTTTATGTTCATCCTACATATGTAACATTAGACAAACATTTTATATATTAATATGTCCTTGTCTGATTTGCAGAAGCAGAGTCTAACTAAAACTATATGCTTCAGTTGCAAAAAACCCCACTTACTTTTCTAGCTAGGTGTTGCTTATTTATATAGAGGTTATTTATCAAATTTAAAGAATGAAATGGTAATTCCTACCAGACACTAGAATTTCCAAATCTACACAGAATTGTTATTATATATAACATAAAGTTGGGTATGGGGGCAACCCAACTTTGTGTTATATATAGTAACAATTTTGTGTGGATTTGGAAATTTTAGTGTCTGGTAGGAATTACCATTTCATTCTTTGAATTAAATAACCTATACAAGACCTCTGGGAAGGGCTGAGACTGCTAACAGGCACACAGGACTATTGGCAACATGAAGCCAAATAAAAGTCCCCTTGAGGGATAAGGAGGATTGTATTAATTTCATATAAATTCCTTTCAATCCTAGAGATCAATATATTCAGAGGTCATAAGCCAACTGTGAAGATTAATTAAACGCTTAAGGTTAAATCTCATGATCCAATTTTCCATAAAAATAAGTCTTTCCAACTCCTTGTCTCTTTAAGATCTTTCCCATTCATGAGCTGTCTAGAAAAGCAGTAGAGACTTCTAGAGGTAACAGAGAGGTCTCCCAGGTAGCCAAGTCCAACATTTCAGTGCAATACTGCCACTTTGCACATATTGGGGGGAACTACCCATGGTTCTTCAGACAGATCTCTCCAGAAATGGCCCTCGTTTGTGCCACCTGTCCTTTCTGTGTTTCATGAAACTGCATTATAAAACTATTAAAACTGATAAGAAAGATAGGATTTATTTTTTATCAGGGTCTCAAGCTAATTTAGGGGAACACCATCCTCACTTTTATCTCAAATTTCACAAACACTTTAATGAATAAGATAATGTGATTATATGAGATGACATGTGAGAACATTCTCTGCAAAGAGGTTATACAAATGGAAGGCTATTATTATGGTTAAAATTTCATGTCTGAACCCTCCAGATTCCTTGGGGTGCTTGGCCCCAGGAGAGTAGTGTTGAGAGCTGAACTGCAACTAGACCAGTGGAGGTGATGTTTACCATTCTGCTCTCCCAGTAAGTGGGCGGGAAGTGGGGCATGTGTTGCAAGGCTGATGTGTTTACTTCTCCCTCCTTCTCAAACTTACTTTTGGAGTCAGGTGAGCTAGCTAACTTTTTCTAAAGACTATAAGGGGTGGGTGGTGCATATTGGGTTAGCAGTGAAACTGTCCTGTTGACCTGGCTTTCCCTCCATCGTACAGAGCAGTTTCACACTGTACTCATCTTTTCTTATTTGAGTTCAACATTAATGCTTCTAAGATTCAAAGCTTCTCGTTCCTGAAGCCCAAAAAGGCAAATGAAAGGGAAAGAAAAATCAAGGAAAAAGAAAAATGAAAGTGGCACACAGAAAGCAAGCCAGAAAAGAAGCAAGAGGATAGAGAGGGAAAATCGAGGTGCAAGTTACTATTGGGTAAATACCTTAATTGCCCTGGGTTTCAGTTTCCTTTTCTGTGATACAGGGATAAACAAAGAGTTTTTAGTAAAGTTGGGAGACTTCCATAAGAAAAAGTATATAAAGGACATGAAGCAGTGCCTGGGGTTATATTGGTACCAGATCAAGAATTGTTATTATTAGGCTATTTTAACAAGAGACTTGGAGTATAAGGAATAGTTTCAAAAACTCACATTTGCATCAATCTATCTGAAATGCATGGTAGAGGTGATGTGATCCTTGCCTTTTCATCCCATCCCTGGTGCCCTTGACCCAAGTACTCAGTGAACACGCCCAGATTGTTTCCTACAGACCCTAACTGTGAATCCATGATTCTTGTGTGTGTGGCCCTAGGGCTTTTATCACCCTTGGTTTACTTTTCAATAAAAATGGCGTGATTCATCAAATAACAGGGCCCTCTGCAATGGAAATAGTTAGAAAGTAGCCAGAGCTGCCTCATAGGTTACGACTGATCTCACTGAACAGTCACGCCCTGAGTCCCAAGGGTTGTTTGGTGCCAAGCCTGAACAGCTGCCACCTGGGTTCTGGATTCAGCTGTTTGGAGTTTGGATGGTGTAAAGAGGCAACAGAAAAAGATAGATTATAAAAGGCCTTAAGGAATTTTTTTCAATTATAGGTGTGGTGTTCTCAAAATTACCCTGTTTTCTGAGTGAGGTCGGCTCCACCCAGAGGAGAGAGGTCCGTAGCCAGCCAAAGAGAAATTACTTTGTTAAAGCTCTGCACATAAAAGTAAAGAAGAAGGAAGCTGGAGAAGCAAGCTGATGCCTCTCTCTTTAACCTTGGGTGCAGTATTTATTTGAAGCGGCAATATCTAGTTATAAGCTGTCAGCAGACTCCTAGAAATGTATCTGAGGTGTATACCAAGTCCTCGCTTATGATGAATCTCTGAAGAGTTCTCTCTGGTTTCTCAAATTCCCGTTCCTACCCCAGCTGAAAAAAATTCTACGCCTTGTTTAATTATAATCTTAGTCATGATTACCAATAGAAGCAGATGCAGGTGTTATCCAGGGCATTCTCTGTCATCAGAGAAAAGCCCAAACATCTAAGGAGACATTCTTGTCCAGGAGCTTGAGGAGTACCTATAATTTTTTTTCTGAACTGTCTCTCGGACCTCCTTAGGTACTAGATAGATCCATTCTTACACAGGTCTCCCATGAGGAAACTGTTGTAATGCTAGAAGACTATTATGGAAGAGAATAAATCATGGAAAGTTGGAGCTGAAAAAGATATTCAGGATTATCTAGTTCAGTGATTCTTACCGATAGCTGTATATTAGAATAACCCAAGGAATTAAACAAACTACCAATACCAAGTCCTACTGTAGAAGAGATTCTGATTTAATTGTTCTGGATTAGGCTCTGGGCTCAAATAATTGTTATTAAAGGAAAGGATGAGTGTATGACTAATCAATATACTTAATGCATTAATAACTGCTAAACATGTAAATTAAACACTTTCCTAGAAAATTGGAAACAAAAAGCAAATATTTTGAAATATAATCTTGATGTGCTCCTTTTTCTTTTTTGATGTTCTGAGCATCCAATTTTCAATGTAGGAGGAGGGGGTTCTGTATACCACCACTAATTCTTTGTGAGCACCAACTGAGTGTACTACAGTTCAACTTAATTGTGACACTTTACCTGGAGATGGCATCAGATTTTGCAGTTTAAGGGTTCACTCCCACAAGACTTTCCCCTCCCTCACCCTACTTCAGACACCAATAGCAATTTCAGGTTGCCACTCGTACTTCTGACCTACTAGCTCTAAAGCAGAGGTTCCCATGGTGCCCTCCTTCTTTGGGTTCAGTTAATTTGCTAGAGCAGCTCAGAGAACTCAGAAAAAAACATATTACTTACAGGATCACAGGATATAACTCAGGAACAGCCAGATGGGAGAGATGAATCGTGCAAGATGCGAGGCAAAGGATCATAGTTCCCATGCCCTCTCCAGGAAGGCCATTCTCCTTGAATCCCTCTCTGTTTATCAACTTGAAGCACTCTGAACCCTTTAGGGTTTTTATACAGGCTTCATTTCATAGTCATGATTGACTAAATCATTGGCTATTGGTGATTGTTTCAATCCCAAGGCCCTCTCCCCTTTCTGGAAGTTTAGGGGTGGGACTGAAAGTTCCAACCCTCTAATCATATGGTTGGTTCTCCTGATAACAAGCCCCATCCTTAAGTGGGGTCAAAAAGTTACTCATAACAAGAGACACCTTTGTTGCTCTCACCTCTTAGGAAACTCCCAGGGTTTTAGGAGGAACTGTGCCAGAAACAGGATGGAGACCAAATATGTGAGGGCTGTCTGGGAAAAATCCAGCCTCTATCAAATTATGTGGCTGGATACTTTCCAGACAGCCTAAATTTACATGTGTGTATGTGTGTATCTTATTAGAAAATCACAGTATCATACTCCTATACCTCACTTTGTGAATTATACAATGCAATCAATCAAATGAATAAAAATTAAGAAGTGGCTCAAAGGTAAACTCTGAAAATGCTGTTACAAAATTAATGGTGGTTTTAAAAATATGTGCACCAATTCTTTGATATCCCTGAGGTGGAGTCTAATTTCCCTCCCCTTGAGTGTGGGCTGGATATAGTGATTTGCTTTTAACAAATAGAATAAAGCACAAGTTAGTTGTGCTTCATAAAAAAGCACTATGGCGTGCGCTCTCTCTCTCATCATTTGCTCTAGGGGAAACAGCTGATATATCATAGGTACAGTCAGGCAACCTGGTGAAGCCCATATTGTGATATCTGAGGCCTTCTGCCAACAGCCACCTAGGTCTGACATCACATGACTTCTCAAGGTTGCAGCCCTGGCTGACAGCTTGTCAGCAACCTTAGGAGACCTTTTGAGCCAGAAGCCCCTAGCAAATCTGCTCCCAGATTCCTGAGCCTCAGAAATTGTGTAAAATAACAAATGTGTGCTGTTTTAAGATGCTAATGTTTGGTGTAATTTATTATGCAGCAATAGATAACTGGTATAGTAATACATGATCTTTGGCCTCCATATGTTTACAATGCAGTTGGACAAATAGGTTACAGCACAAAAAACATAATGAACTATGAAAGGCTCTAGTCTAAATGGTCTATCATATGAAGAGGACTGCTGTGTACTAGAACTCAAGAGGATGATATCCAAATTATAGCATTTGTGATTGAGTTGCCTGAAGCTAAGCAATTCAGAGCCTGTGTAGCAGTACAGAACACTGGATTAGATGATGATTGATTGATTGATAGATAGATAGATAGATAGATAAGAAAATAGGTGATAGATGATAGGTAGGTAGGTAGGTAGATAGAAAGATAGGTAGATGAGCTCTCTATGTCCATGGGAATGTTCTTTATACTTGTGAGATGTCTGAGGAAGCCAATCACAGAACTAGAACATTGACTTGGATCTTTAAGGAGCTTATTGAAATTGAATATAACATGCTACTAAAGCAAACAATTAGTCAAAAGAATAAAAAAAATTCCAGTTAAGGTAGTTGATTAAATATTTTGCAAGCTTATTATTCAACTTAATGCTAATATTATTCTTGTCATTGTATTGTGTATATTGTTTTTCTTGAACCGTACCAGTAGTGGGCTTTTATTTGTTTGTTTGTTTGTGGTAGTTCCCTGCTTGGGAATCAAACCCAGGCCACAGTGTTGAAAGCGCTGAAGCCCAGATGCTACACCACTAGGGAACTCCTAGTAGTGGGCTTTTAAATCCCTTTTTGTGTGAAATGACCCAGCTCCTCCCAAAGTTGATTGGAATAGAGGTTGAAAACCTGACCGAAACTGGAATAAACTGAGATTCATTTGCAGGAATTAAAAATTGGGACTTGGCTGAGGTACTTGCTTAAATGGATGATAGGTTGGTATATGATGTCAGTCACATTTCTTCTGTATCAGCCTGGGAAGCACAGAAATCTAGTGTGGAGGGGGGAGGGGAAGGAGGGGGGAAGGGTAGGGAGAGAGATCTATATAGCATTACCTGTATTTTATAATAAATGGTCAATCTCCCCTTACCCCTGAAGCTGATTATAGGTGGATCTTTTCTGCAACCCAAAGAAACCAAATATCACACTACTCATGAATTTACAGGTTAGACTATTAACATTAAAAATGATATGAATATTGTCTATTGCATATTATAATAGGGTTCCAATGGCGAGGCATCTATTCTTTTGCATCTTAAAATGCTTTTTTTCCTAAACTGAATAACTTCCTAAAGAAATGGTACAAGTAAAAGAATTTATAAATAACACCTGTCTAGCTTATGTTATTATTTGTGCAATTTTATTATTCACTCAAGGCTTTTTTTTACATTTTGGAAAAAAATAATTTATGATTTCTTGTAAATAAAAGAGCCAGGGAAACTATTTTATTCTAATCTAAGTTGTTTCTTTACTTTTAATTATAAGTAAAGAAACCCCATCAAGCCAAGGAAAATGTGACCTCATGTAAAGCTTTAGAATAATTTTGATTAAAAAAAGTTTTATAGCAACAGGTCAATTTAAATCAAAAGTAAAGTTATACTCCTATTAGTCTTCGAAGAGATATAAAGAAGTTAAGGTAAACCTAAAATATGTTTGAAAAACTATAATATGTCCTATAAAGAAAAATATAATAATTAAGAAAATCAAAATATTATTATTTTACTTCATATGACTGATTGGATGGATACAAGCAAAGACTAAGAAATCCAGCAAAATCCCTCTATTTCTCTAGTGATGTCTTTTCATCATAGGTTTTTTTATTTGTTTGTTTGTTTATTTCTATGGAAGAAAAGTATCTGGTTTAGCCGTGATGTCTACTATAAGAAATTGGTTTTCAGAATATTTCAGTTCATCTTTGGGTCACTGACCTCAGGTCTGAGAATTGCAAGAAGTTTCTTCACGCAGTTTTTTCTTTGGGGCAGTCCTCTGTCATAGCGCCAGTATCTACCCCTGGGCTATCTGCTCTGGCGCCAAGGATTTGTCTTTTCATCTCAGGGAATTCTGAAAGATTGTAAACATGTATCAGATATCACAAATTATTGTGTTAAGTTTTCATAAAAAAACTATAAATTCTTATTTCAGCTTCTATTAATATCTTCTCTAGAATTTTTATTATAGTCATTTTATTGTTTCTTATATTTAGTATTAATGTCTTATGATAGCCATTGACAATTCGATTGGCTTATTTCTCCCTCCCTTTTCATGCCTTACAATCATTAAAGGGATTAACACTATCTGAGGTAAAAATATTAGCTTTGGAACTTGAGGTAGAGTGGTGAGAGCTAGCAGAAAGTAACTGACTGGGTAATAGTGGGATAAATAGCTCTGAGAGACTTAAAATGATAATGCCAGAGAGGTAAGGTAGAGAGGACAACAAGGTGACTGGGATGGTTAGAGGAGTAGAGCATAAAAATATGCCTCGCTGGTCATCTGAGATGATGTGTTTGTGGAAAGAACTGATTTGTGATTTGGTATTCAACTATATTCTCTCCATGGCACACAACTCAACACATTTCCTAGCCCCTCTTGCAACCAAGGCCGTGTGACTGATTTCTGGCCAATGTGTTTCTAGTTCTGATCACAACATATTCCATGAAAGCTTCCACTCTTACTCTTTTCCCAAGGCCACCCTGCTAAAAATAAAGGATTCTGAGCATCTAAGAGACATTACCACAGGGTAGAAGGAGATGAAACTTCTGAGTCATTGCTTGAAAAAAATGACATATTGGCCTTTGTATAACAAAGAAGTAAACTTGAATTATGTTAAACTACTAAAAATTGATGTTCATTACAATAGCTAGTATTAATTATTCTAATAAAATATCTCTTTGGTTCTGATGTTATTGATATTTTCACATAAGGGAATACAGAAAGGAATAAAGATGCAGGAAAATATTACAGATATTCTGGGGAGGTGGTGTGTGTGATAGGAGCAGGAGAAAACAGATGGCATTGGGCATAGAGGGCCTCCCAAGATAGAAAACATTGTGTGGATGTACTGATCTAATTATAGAACTAAGCAAGACATCTCTAAATGGACCTCAATTTGTGTAAAAGTAGACTGACACATTTTCAACAACTATAATTAAGAGAATATTTTATACAAATGAGAATGAAGCACGATAATGTATACTTGAAAATATAAAATAATAAAAAGCAAAGATCAAATATTGAGTACCTAAATTTATCTAAAAAAACAAAAAAGATTTTTAAAAAATGCTGAAGTATGCTACATGTATTTCAAAATTCCATGGGGACAAATAGAAGAGGCTGAAAGCCCTGCCCTCGCTGAGTGGGGGGTGCTGTGAGGGTAGGCCGTGTATGTGGAGAATGTTTGGATTGTGTGCAATTAAACATGAAGCATGCTGGGCCTGGGAATCCAGACAAAGTGGCAGCAGAAAACTAGTTTTCCCTTTGCTTTTTAGTACTTGAAAATTAAAGGGTCAGTTTCTATGCAACAAAAATATTTAGTGATTAGATGTGGAAGTTATTTGAAATCACCGACTACCTTAAGGGAAAAAATTTAAAGCTAAAATTGCCTTTGAAATACAGCATAGTTTTTTTCTTTCCTGAAACATGGAATCCAAAATTCTGAAATAATAACCCAAATGTTCATTCTTTGGTGAATGATTATTTATGACTAATAAATAAATATATGTCATTATCTTTAAAATGTGCTAACTTTGTGGCACCCATTGATTGGAATAAAAGCACTCCTTTGTTCCTTTTATATATAAACTGTCAGTGACAGACTTTTCCTATGACTTGGGGCTTCCTTTCCCCCCACCCCCTCTTTCTTGTCCATGCCCAAATTAGGCTCGGAGGGAAATCTAAGAGTTTACAAACAGAGAATGCTCAGGATCCAGCACCCACAGCTCCAATGGTTTTGATGTTCACATGGGTCACTGTAAGTCAATCATTGTGTTCACCTAATAGCACCTCTGAAGCCAATTACAAAAGTGGGTCATTTCCAACAGGAACAGGGTGACCAAGGATTTCAGACTCTAAAAATCTCACTGGCCAGGGGTAAGAGTGGGTGGAGGAAAGATAAATACACAGAGCACGGGATTTTTAGGGCAGTAAAAATACTCTGTATGATTTTTATAATGATGTATTATGTATGTCATTATATGTTTGTCCAAACCTATAGAATTACACCAACAAGAGTGAGTCCTAAAGTGAACTTTGGAGTTTGGGTGATAATGATACGACAATGTAGGTTCATCAATCGTAACAAATGTACCACTCGGGTGATATTGATACATAGAGGAGGCTGTGCATGTGTGGGGGCAGAGAGTATGTGGAAAATGTCTGTATCTTCCACTCAATTTTGTTATGAACCTAAAATTGCTCTAAAAAAAGATTGTCTCAAGAAAAATCACGCTATCTATGTCTGTTTCACTGGAAGTTGAATAAAAAAAAAAAGAAGGAAAAGAGAGGTGTCAAACACCAATTGTGCTAAATTCAGAGCTTAAATAATTTCCAACAAACAATGTATTTTTTAAATTTCAAAGATAACAGATGTTCTTTGTAGAAAACTTGAAAAATACAGAAAAGCCAAAGAAGAAATGATAAATCTCTGAACACTATTAACAACTTGTTAATACTGCATGCATGTGCACGAGGGCTGTCTGGAAAAATCCAGCCATAAATGCCCCTATTTTTCATATTACATGGCTGGATACTTTCCAGACAGCCCTCATGTATTTGTGTGTGAAGGTGTGTGTAAATATGTATTTATATTATCAATGTAATATGTAAATGTTACATATTTATATATATAAGTACATAATACTTGTATGTATAAGAGGGTGCCAAAACCTTTATACACATTTTAAGAAAAATACTGTATTAAAATTATAATACTCAATATATATTGACAACAAAAGATGAATACAAGTCACATTTGACTTTGGCAATTACAAGAGATGCACAAAGTGGTTACCATCAGCATCTAGACACTTCTGATTATAACAAGCTACTGCTTGAGCAACATTGACCAAAGTGTCCACTTGTGTTGCTGAGAATGCCATTTCAATTTCTTCCTGAATTACTGCCAGCATAGCCTGTTTTCTACAGGTTATGACTTTAAGGTCACCCATAGGTAGAAGTCAAGGGTCGTTAAGTCTCAGGAGAACCTGGGGGAAACTCAAACAACATTCCCGAATTTCAAATACCACTTCAAAATGATCTTGCATTCCTTCAACAACTGTGCTTCCATCATTTTCTTTCACTGTCCTTACTGTTGCATGGTGATGCTAGCTTTCATTTGATTAATCCCATCTTTTGAGCGAATGTTGTACTACACACTGCTACCATAATTCAATCCAACTTTGAAAGGTAATACATAGAGAACTTCTCTTGAAATGTGTATACATGTTTTTGGCACCGTGGTATATGTAAATATGTAGAATTTTATCATATATATTTTGGTTAGCTATAAATTTTGTTGGTATTATAAAAGATCTCACTTGTTCATTAATATTTTTAAGACACTGTAAAAATATCCTCCTAAGTGACTTCAAAAGAGTTTTCTTCCTATATTTATTTCATTTTCCAAAATATTTATACCTAGAAAAGCATGTACAATTGTGTAAACTTCTAATCTTACCACTGTTACTTATTTCTTTAAAACAAATGATGTTTTCCTCTTTGAAATGAACCTTTAGAGTTATTAGGTGAACTGTGAACTATAACTCATCAATATCATCAAAAGGAGACTTACTGAATCTTTTATCATGTATACTTCTTTGCATGCCATTAGCCTATATATTGCCATTGGGAGTCATTGTAGAAGCAATATTTTTAAAATTCTATCTATTTGGTAACAAATTTAATAGTTTGGGCCATTGTCTATGATTCTTTTGAAGAGTCCTTGAAGGGTCAGTTATTGCCTGAGGAGAATCAATGGTCTGTTTTTGCCATAATGAAAATGATAAATGATAAACCATTTTAATGGTTTCTTTTCATTGGAAACCTTAGCACTTTCAAAATCTATTTATAAAGAAGGCTCACATAAGTCACTTGTAAGTATGTGCTGACATGTTGAACTTAATTTTATTTTGCTTTGAAACGGCAGAGTATGAGCAGTTCTTTTCACTGCTTCACGTTACACAGTTTAGGCCAAAAACAGAAAGCAACTATTGTTTATTCCAAAAGCCACACAAGGCCTTGAGTTCCACAGATTATACCACATGACTACCAGAATCAAATTGAAGAAATCCATGAAATTCATTATATTTCCAATTGGCATTTTTCTACTCTGAAGGTCTAAGTATTCAGCAACCATGCTTAGGAGAAGGTGTGGATACAAAGAGAAGTACAAATCAAAGCTAAAAGGCTTGTCACCTTTAGAGAGTTTCTAATTTGTGGTCACAGGGTTATTTATTACAGTCTAAATCTTGTGAAGAATTGTTGTCCTCCAAGAAGAACAAAACTGGTCAAATAGTTAAAATGCTGGAAAATGAAGGAATCTTACAATTCCAAATGGACAATATTGTGTTCTAGAGATAGTATTTGAGCAAACTACAAAATTCACTGAAATTTGCCTATAGAGTTCTATAACTGGTTGAGATAGGTGCATATAATCTCAAGTATAGTACTGAGAAACCAAGAAAAACATGTACTAGTATGTATTTTGTTACTAGAAAATATAAGCTATTCTCTTGGTAGCAATGAAGCAGAATCTGAGTTTTCTTACATGGCATGCTAAATCTCATGAAGTTTTATAAAATGTGTGTTTGCAAAAGAAGCTTTCAAAAGTAATCATTTAGTGAATAATTCTGTTTCTTAGTCAGATCACCTTTAAGTAAAATAGGCAGACATTAATTTAGAGTTGTACATTTTCCAGTCTCTTAGAGAATCTTTCATAGTCCAAATTTGTCAAGTACTTTGAAGTACTTGCTTCCTTTACTACTTGACTTAAATATTTATATTGCAAAAGACATCCAATTTAGTTCTTGTCTTTAAGGCATGTTCAATTCCAACTTTATTTCTCATAATTGCACCTACTTATGACCCTTCAAAAAATAATCTTTCCCCAAATAGGATTCATTCCTTTTATCATTTGTTCTTAATATAGTAAGCCTATTATGAAAATCTAGTATATGTACTATACATTTTCCTTAAGTAGAGAGAAAGAGACAGAGAGAGATAGAGAGAGAGAGAGAGAGAGAGCAAGAATCATCCTGAGCTGCAGGGAGAGCAAAAACGTTCATCCCGTCCTGCTTCTTGCCCATCTTATATCATAATTCACCCAAATACAGAAAGAACCTTCTACCACCTTTGCTGCAAATACCAATTGTACTGAGAATGCTTATAGTTGGGTGTCTTTCTACCTCATCCATGCTGAAAATACATTTACTTTGGTGGTAAAAATCCTAGAAGGGAAAAAATACTAACTCCACTCCACTTCTCTTTAGGCAGGAATAGAGCTGGTATTTTAAAAGTTATTTTCTAAAACTTCAATATTGAATATATTAACTCATATTTCAACACTTGATAGGATACAGATGGGAATTGTGTGAAAAAAAATAATCGGATATTTTCATCTACAGTATGGAAGGGATATGCATAAAAACTACTTCTGTGAGGTGTAAAGAACATGGTGATCACTGATATTCTTTTCTAAATTCTAACCAGGATCAGCACTGAGAAACAGGACTTGCCATGCTCTGGAATATCCACAGGCACCTGATACACAAATGCAGTTGCTGGTATGGGGGCAGGATTGAGCTGGGAGGGGAAAAATTCTCCTCCTCTGCTGCCCATCTCTAAACTCAACCTGTTCTCCAAGGACAGAGGGCCTTACTCTCCATGAATAATTTGGTGCAACTGAAGACTTATTAGCAACTCTACTCCAGGGGCTATTCCAGTGTCAAAGAAGTGCATATTTGTCATTTCATGGTTAATTATTATGCCTGTACTAAATACATTTGAAATAAAATTCTGCATTGTAACACTTAAACCTAGATAACATGCAATTTCTAATCTTAGTAAGCCAAGGGAATAAGATTAATTGTACTCTGAAGGTAAGAAATAAACCTTGTGAGTGTCCAAGGTTCAGAACACACATCATCTTCATAACTGAGCAACACCTCTATTTCATGCTGTAAGGAACTAAGTATTGATAAGAGTCAAGACCTTCCCATATCTAGCCACACTGATTCCCTGACAACCCAAATGATTTTAAGAAGAAGTCATTGCTTCTTGCAAATCTTCAAGATAAAGACTAAATTGTGGAAAGTAGATTACTTTCTGACAAAGGACAGAAATGTAATTTGTTAACAGGGTTGCTTAATCACTGTTTTTCACTTGCAAGTGCTGGCATTGCATGAAGAAGAAAGTTCAAACAATTTAAAAAATGTTTTTCAGTCTTTTCTGGGACTCATGTTAGGCTCTCACAGAACCCCTAATGACATCTTCAGAACCTCAGTTGAGAAACCGACACTGGACTATGTGCTTGTGAAGAGTGTAAACTATGTTTTATTTGTTTTGACACCCTAAGCACCTAGCACATTGCCTGGAACAAAACTGATGCCCAAGAAATATTTGTTGAACTGAAAAACTTTCTTTATTCTAACAGCTAAATTAGAGCACAATTTTTCTTGATCTTTCATAGATTTAGTTACAGATGGTTAGCTTTTAAAAATCCAAATAGGTAGCAGTTATTGTGCCATATCATCTTTATGTTACCAAACAGCTTTCACTTTCAAAGCTATAATCTGTCAATTTTGTCTATAATTCACTCTGCTTCCTTATTAGTCAAGGAGTCTTAAAAACCACGGAAGACCTATGAAAAACTTATTTTCATTTTGGCTGTAGTCTATATAACAAGTTTCAAACTAGGATGGTGTTTTAAGGATTACTGAACAAAACAGGGTGGGGACGCGCAAATAGAGATTAAATAGACAACAAGAGGCAATATTTACTGTACATATGAGGGCTGTCCAGAATAAACTCATCCATAAATGCCTCTACTTTTCATATTACATGGATAGCTCTTGTATTTCATTATTATTCCACGATCTACTGGTCATAAGGGCTTTTTGTGGAAAATTACATATGCATGAATATTTTGTAACCAAAGGGTTATAATCTGTAATCTCTTCCATACTTACCTGGAAAATAGTTTTTCATAGGCTTTAGGAGCAAGAATTTCTTTATGCAAGGCCAACACTTGTAGTAAGGAATAGTGATCAAGCAGCCCTGTTAGTAAATTAACTTCTTTTTAATTTTATTATGGTAAGAACAGTTAACATGAGATCTACACTCTTAACTAAATTTTAATACAGTACTGTTGACTATAGATACAATTTTGTATAGCAGATCTTTGAAACTTACTCATCTTGCTTAAATGAAACTCTATTATGCCCACTGATTAGTAACTCTCCATTTCTCCCTTTCCTCAGCCCCATTCCACTCTTTAATTTTATGAATCAACCATTCCACTCTTTGATTTTATGAATCTGGCTATTTTAGATACCTCAGATAAGTGCAGTCATGCAGTATTTGTCTGTCACTGGTTACTTCACTTACTAATAAAATAAAAGGCAACCTATGGAATAAAATGGGAGAAAACATTTGCAAACCATGTATCAAATAAAAAGTTAAATTTTAAAATATAAAGAACTCCTATAACACAATAGCAAAAAAACCTTAATAACACAATTAAAAAATGAGCTAAGGACTTGGATAGACATTTCTCCAAAGAAGACATACAAATGTCCAACGGGTATGTAAAAAATGATCAAGAAAATGCAAATCATGAGATAACCCCTCAAACATGTTAGGATGGCTATTATAAAAAAAAAAACCCAAAAGATAGCAAATGTTGGTGAGGATGTGGAGAAACTGTGAACCCTTGTACACTTTTGGTTGGAATGCAAAACAGTGCAGCTGCTATGGAAAACATTATGGAGGTTCTTCAAAAAATAAAATAAAAATAGAACTATCATATGATTCAGCAATCTCACTTGGTATTTATCCAAAAGAACTGAAATCAGAAACTAAAGGAGATATTAACACTTCCATGTTCATTGCAGCATTATTTATAATAGCTAAGATATGAAACAACCCAAATACTCATTAACAGATGAATGGCTAAAGAATATGTGGCATACTCATATACGTACAATGGGATGCTCTTGCTCTTCAGCTTTAAAAACGGAAGTCATGCAATATGTGACCACATGGATGAAACCTGAGGATAAAGATGGTGTTTAAAAAGAGGAAACCACCCATTTACTATATAATACCACAATGCCCCTGATGGTTCTAGAGCATGTTTTTTATTTGTTTTAGGATTCTCACCTACTTTTTAAACTCTTTTATTAAATGACTATACTTACCTTTGTTAATGTAGCAAAAATCTTCAAAATGACCTTCATGGATGTACAGAGTAAAGAGGTATACTATGGGGCAGGATGATAGTTTCATACACTGTATGAATCAGCTTTTCAAAATCTGTTAATCATTCATTATAAACTGTAATAGAAATTATGATCATGATTTTCCTTGCTTTTCTTGCTCTTAATTCCCATCAGGATCTAAAAAAACAACAACTCTCTCTCTCACACACACACACACACACCCTTACCTTTGAAATTAATATAATCATACTCCCAATTCAAAATAAGTGATGTTGAAATGATTGGCATTGCCTCCTTTCTTCAGTAGTGTTACAAAACAGATGCTATCAGTACATACCTAAATTTAAAAAATGTCAAATTTGTGATTTTGCTCATAAACTCTTGAAGGCATTACAAGCAAAGAGTAGTTTACCTTGTTTAAATTTGAATCCTTTTATCTATTAGGAAAGTGATTACTTATGTTTTCTCACAGAACTGAACTGCTGTTTTACGTAGTGAAATTGCTAACAACTTCCTTGAGCTGAGTCATTTTCAGGGACTTCAAGCTCTGATCTTGTTGCTCATAGCACAGTCAAAGCTGAGTTCCCGGCAGGGGCTGAAAAATAAAATGAATTGAAGCACCTGCAGTTCTCCTAGGGATCACGGTGCATCCCACTGTCATATATGATGGCAAACAGGGTCATTCTCCATTTGCTTCTCCTGAATCATGTAATTTACTTAAGTAAAAGATGTTTATTAATCACAAATCAATAATACTGAAGCATTAGTGAATATCTAAGTTGTTTTAAATATATTCCTTATTAAAGTTATACTTTATCTCACTATTTTGTCAAAACACCCACTGAACATTGAAAATAATGGATGAGTTCCTAGCCTTAGTCACTTTGTGCATTCTTTAAAGGCTACTTATGGACAGTTTGGACCTTCTGCTTGCATCCCACTAGAGAAGCACTAAGGAGACTGGGTTCATGCCATTAACAATTAAAAGGCCAGAAGAAACATGGGTATGACTTTGGTGCCATCTCAGGTCAGGCTACTTACAGGAGATCCATTCTGGCGCCCAGTTGCTCTGAAAAGGTCAATACCTTTTACTTATCTGATTGAAATCCACCCTCAAAGAGATCTACCCAGAGGCCTTAAGGCTAAACTCAAGGAAGAACTTACGTGCAAGAGAAAAAAAAGTGAAATTGTTTTGAAGCTGTGTTCCTAAATTGCATTTTTTATTTTTCCAGTAACATCTCCATTACATGTTTAAACTTCACTGATCAGATTTGGGAGACATGGAAAATATTGATAAAACCCTAAAATACCTCAAGAAGTGGAAAACCAATTCAAAGTTGAAGTTCCTGAGTAAAATTCTCTCTGTGTTTTGTTTACTAATATTTTCATTTGCCTGGTCTTCTATCTTATTAGTAAGAATTCCACCAGTTCCACTGGTACCCCACACCCCAACTGCATACCTGTTGTACTTGCATCAAAGTAGGAAAATCCTTTTTTAAAAATCCTAAAAAATAAAAGTTGGAAAAAACCTAAAACAAAAAAGGAAACATTAAAAATCACAAAAATACTGAAGCAGAGATATTGTCTCCCCAAAATGTTAGGTGTCTATTGACAAAAGAAAGAAAATGTTATAGAAATGGGCAATACAGAGTTTTTGTTTGGATGACAAAAAAGTTTGGGAAGTAGAGGTGATGCTTGCACATTGTGAATGTAATTAATGCTACTG
Organism: Lyroderma lyra; assembly: GCA_004026885.1. Classification (NCBI taxonomy): domain Eukaryota; kingdom Metazoa; phylum Chordata; class Mammalia; order Chiroptera; family Megadermatidae; genus Lyroderma; species Lyroderma lyra. The sequence continues at coordinate 142,148 of PVJL010002056.1, read as the reverse complement.
AATTTAAAAATTATATATAAAATGACTAAAATGGCAAATTTTGTTATAATATTTTACCACAATGAAAAAAAAACTCAATAATGTAATATATCAAATATTTTTCAATTACACACTTTAAAGAAGTAAGTTGTATGGAATGTGACTTATGTCTTAATAAAGCTGTATTAAAAATATCATGGAGAAAACGAGGATCAAGGCTCCTGAAAGAGAAAGACCATAGCTGAGTATGATAGTTCTAGCCTTTCAGTTTTCATTTTTAAGAATTGTATTTGATTTGCTTTTTCCTCCAAAGTACTGTGCTTCATTGGCAGATGTCCCATTTTAATCTACATTGGGAGGAAACAGGGTGGCAAAATATTGCTGCTGTTGGAGTATGAAGCTTATTTGTTTTAGCACTGTGCCTTTTAGAAATCTTGTTTTTTCCTTCCAATATTTAAAAGATTCATGCTGAACAGTGGCAGGTGGTCTTTGTGATTCCTTATTGAGATGGCCTTTTGTACAGCAATGGGAACCCAATAACCTGAAGTAAGAAAGGTACCCCAGAGTGGTCATGTTTTTGGCCAGATTTTCCCAAGTTTTGACAACATGTAGAAACAAAAATAGCTATTGACAATGGCTTTTGCTACAGAATTAGACATCTAGTTACCTGTAAAAAAAAAAATGTTATGGCAATTATGACTCATAGATTCCACACGATGAAATCTCACATTTCTGTAATCACTACTTCAGCCCATTTAAAGAATAGATTCTTTAAAATCTATTAACAATTTCAGAATGGTTACCAATTTCTAAATTTTCATCTCAAATTTTATATATTATAACCAATTTCATCAATTGCTTCTACCATTTAAAGACACAAGTTTGGATTCTCAGTATTTTTTTGTTTCCACATGCTTGACAGGTATAACTTACTTCCTACAGCATTTCTCAATTTGGGGCTTATTAAAATAAAATATACTATGGTGCAATGCTGTAGGTGAAAAGAGACAACTAACTTGTCATTTAAGGTATATTCAATCTTATTATCACCATTTGTAAAGCTCTGAAAAGATTATAACTCCACCAAGGATACAGGCTTTTTTTTATGCTTGATTTTGTTATATAGCTTTTATTTTCTACCTACAATGACAATCCACTGATCAAAACTCAATATAAGAGGGAAAAGAAGAGAGTGGAGTAGGATCAACAGAAAGAAGAGAGGAGAGTCATTTTATATTTTATCAAGATAAATAATGCCACCTCAGGTTTTATAAAAAATAAAACCATGCTTAACAGCAAGGATAGAGCACTTAGATATTTTCATTATGGCTCTAAAAAAAATAATGAACAGATCAAGATTTTTCTCTTAATTTTTTCTTGGGATGATACTGATTTTCTCAAAAATACTTAACAATTCCAAAATAAAAGGTCAAAAAAGCTTCCTTAGGACAAACTTGTTCTGTTCCTAATGATTTTTCTGGAAACTTAGTGAATGAAATCATCACGAATACAATAGTGTTTGTTCTGGGAGTTACTGATTTTTCATTCCAAGACGAGGAAAGACTGAAAAATCCAAACCAAGAAATATTTCTCCCAAACAAACTGTACTATTTGAATGATCCTCTGCTTAGCTGTGCTAAAATGCTTGCTGGAGTTATTTTTAACTGGGAACAGAACATTCATTTTGGAAAATGTTCAGTTCCCTAATTTTATAGTGAGCAGAAATACATACTTTTGATGAAAGACTATGCAAACTGCAGTACCCCAATCAACAGGCAATAAATTCTATGGTTTTTAGGAATGAAACTCTTCTAGATGCTGCAAAGTCTTGAATCTGGATCACCTGGATTAATGCTAAAAGAAACATCGTCTAGATATAGAATTTTTTTCTTTGCTCATGTACATTTCCTCATAAATAATTGAGTCCAGGTGACACCAATCTTATTCTAATGTTTTTATTGATGGTTACTACTTCTATTAAACAATATTAGCTATGTGGGATGATTAAAACACAACTAATATTCTTGGAATATGTACATCCTATTAACTGATATAAATCGATCCAGTCTTTCATGATAGCAGTGAATTTTCAGGGTGCACAAAGACAAGTAATGGATTTTCGACACAACAATCACTTCCGGGTTAATCATCCAGTACAACTCAGATTCCTATTACACGGCTGCATGTACTTAGAGAGTTTTAGGACAAAGCCAAGACAAATATAAAAGTATCCTCATTGTAATGGTTACTGAGGTGCTAGAGATGGGTGTCAGCAATAGGTATCCTCCTGAGTTCTACGATCTGAGAGTCAGTCAAGGTGCCTCCCTCCTGGCTGCCTTGTCCAGATTCATTATCACTAACACTGAGTCCAGCACCTGCAATAGAAAAAGAACAAACACAAAAACACCCAACTATTAGTGCAGTGAACTAAGGGTCAAGTTACATTAAGTTACTAACTTATTTCTATTACGTTAGTAAACAATATTTAGAATAAATATTATTAATACCTTAGAATGATAAAACTATACTTTAAATTCCATTTGGTAGTTTTTATAAGTAAAATTAATTTCCAAAGACACAAGTTTGGGCTCTCAATTTTTTTTTTCTCTTTCCACATGATTGATAGGTATAACCTACTCCCAAGAACAGCATTTCTCAACTTGGGGCTTATTAAAATAATAAAAAAAAAATCAGGCAGGTTATTATAGGGATAGGACTTGATGTTAAAAAATATACAAACTCCAACCCCAAACTCCAAAATATACAAACATGTACTGAATCTAAAGCTGTTCAGCTGAGACTCAGTGTGAGCAGTTGATCCGAGAAGAAAACATGCACTGACAACACCTGGTGTCATATCAGCGCCTGGAAGACTCCAGCACTGAATGACTCAGATCTGATCCCAAGATAAAAATAATTATGCAACATAGTGCCAAAGCAGACCCACACAAGAATCTCAAAAAGCTAGCTGTTACAGATAGTACCCAGAATCTCTGTTTTGAGGAAGTCCACTATTCACTACTTTTTTCACAACTCAGAATAATTGAGAAAATTTAATAACAGAGTAACACCTATTCTCTTTTTCTCTAATGTGCAGAGGAACACAAACTCTCATGTGCATCCTCCTGAGCTCACTGATGCTCTCTCTCTCTCTCTCTCTCTCTCTCACACACACACACACACAATGAGGATATGGTCACAGGGCATGCTGCTGGTTTGAATTTGCTGGGCACGAGACTAAACAAGAAGGAAAATGAAACACCATTTGCTGGGGAGCAGAGACGTACTTTTCTGTCTGAGATGTAGGAAAGGTTATTCTTTAGAGTCGGTAGTTACTAAAAGATGGTGAATTAGCTTTGTCTTAACCTATTTGAGATGGAAGCAGGAGTCCATTAATGACCTTCTAGTGAAATCCTCTCTTCTGGGTGTCTATTCTTCCCACCCTCTCTGTTAAAGGCTGCTGTTGAAACCCTACTTCCTCCCTTTGCTTTTGTGACACTGTACTTGTGACACTTTCCACCCTCTGATCTGCTCTTCACAGAGGTCTGCTTTCTCTTGCATCATCCGCTGTCTGACCACTGGAGGCCTTGTCTTCAACCCTTCCTCAAGGCCTCTGTGATCCAGCTGATCCCCTGCCTGCTCTGTAGTCTAATGCCTCAGTAGAGCTGCTGGTCACTCCTTTTTCACACCATGTTATTATGCTGTTAGTGCCTGGGATTCTCTTCTCATTCCCCAACTCTTTAATCTGGTTGTCTCCACTCTTCAAATAACTACCAACTTAGGTATCACCTCTGCTACCCATGAAACATAATGACACTTGTTTAAAATTACTGACTTCCTCATTTGATTATGTCCTTTGTATCTTTATATTCCTAGCTCACAGGACCGTGCTCAGCACACTACGGGTGTTCAGCCAATGTTGTTGTCTATATGAATAAACCATGCCCTGTATCCTAGCTCTTGAAAATGCGTCTTTCATCTTTATTGCTTACTCTGTTTCTCTGATCTATGCTGCAATCCATTGCCCCTTCCTTCTCAAGAACAAACATTAGTCCCTATGGTTAACTGCATCAAGTCTGGAATCTTCTGCAGTGGCTTATAAGACACTCCCTAATCTGGCTCTCCCTAGCAAACAGACATATTTCAACTTTGCCTATCACAGAGCTTTCTCAAAGTAATCAGGTATTTCAACTGGCCTGATGTCTTCCTGCACATCCATCAAAGCCCATCTTTTCAAAAATCAAAACAGGGAGTTGGAGGATATAATACTTGAAAAAAGAAAAAAGTTCTACTTTACATCTGAAAAAATTATAAATCATATCCCCTTAACTCTCTCAAATTGCCCTGGTTTGGATAATAAATTACATGGTACTTCTACACATAATGTATATGTAAGTCATGAAGTAAAATGTGTATCAAACACTTACGAACTCTTTCCTCAAGTTAAAAACTAGAATATTGCAAATAATAATATATTTTTAAAAATTTAATTGCCATAATTTAAAAATTAATACATTTTAACATAATAAAATCAGATGTTTTGTTTTTCTTAAGAATAGAAGACAAGGCAACACTGGGACCGTATTTCTGGATTGAAAAACAAACCAAAAAAAAAGGCAATAAGTACCAGGTACTACTGTGTGGTTTGCCACCTCTTTTTCTCCAGCCTTCTTGCATACTTATGGTATTTGCCTTGAAAGTAGCATTTGAGTCTGCCACCATGCTTTAGAAGGACAAAGGGCTCGTGCTTCTCTGCCGGGGAAGCAGGGGAACTGTCCCACTTGGTAGAACCTCAGGGGGTCAGCAAGATATTGGCCACTCTGTAAGGAGGAGGTGACTGAAGAGGCCCTGAGGCCTGTAGCAGCTTAATCTAGGTGAGGAGGAACTAAAGGACTAAGTGACAGTGCTGCCCAACGATGGAGAAACACAGAGGACCCCCAATTAGTGTCAGAGAACAGTGGGGCTTAAGGAACAAACCAGTAACAACTTCCTCTGATTTCAGTGTTGGCCTGCTCTGAGTCCGACTAGGAACGCACAAGTATTTGCCCACCACGGGGACAAAGCACACTCGAAAGACGTTCTGCACTGAAAGCCTGCTGAGCAGACTGCAAGGGATAGAGCAGACTGGTCTGGGAGGTTTAACATGGGGAGCAGCTTTACGATGAACAGGTATCACCAGCTGGTTTAGCAGCCTAGCGTTCTGAGAGATGGCAGCAAGTTCGAGGGACAGCCTCCCCTAAGAGTTACCACATCTACATGACCCACTTCATCGTCTCTTTCAACTTCTTCCCAGCTAAAATAAATGTACAATACCCAAATCCCAATCCCTCCATGAAACTCAGAAAAACACTTTCACTCACAAGTGTAACATGGCAAAACTGGGAGCCAAGGTTTCTTGTCTCTTTGTAATTCATTAAATGGTCTAGAAGAGTATTTTGGAGTAAGTATCCTAAGTTCCTGAGAGGTATTTTTGTGCTTAAATTTTAAGACAAAAATTCAAGAAAAATCTAGTAACTGATAATAGTCATTCTCCCCTTTGGTAGAATGAACAGGCAGTGTCAAAGGAACTATTGGTAATAATTTACATTTATCCAGCATCACTCATTTTCTCAACATTTCAACAAATTTAGTTAAGAAACTTTTATTAGACTCATTTTACAGATGCAGGGTTTCAGTGGGGATGAGAGGTAGTCACTGAGGTGCCATGTCACACAGCAGGGAAGCTACAGGTTGAAGCTATCCAAATGGCCTTTGATCCCAAGCAGTGTTTTCTCCTACACCATACTGCCTCTTGTGGTAGTAGCTCTATCCTGTGTCACTTCCTTGTGCCTCAGGTTTCAAGTGTTCATCTTTGTCTACAGAATAAATTTCAAACCCCTTGGCATATATTCAAGCCCTTACCCCTACGACCCCATCCTACCTCACTCAATAGTCATGGTGCTGTGAATATCCAGGTGTTACAGAATATATTATGAACATTTAAAATTGTTTTTAAGCGTAATAATAAAATTGAACCCAGTATATAATTCATACCATCTACTGAACTTGAACTCTGCCAGACACTGATAAATCTTTACATAGACAATCTCCAAATTGAAATCTCCCTATGAAAACTTACAAGCTATTAATAATATAATAACCCTTATTTGAGGGAACTGAAAGGTTGAGTCCCTTGCTGAAAGTCATACAGACAGTAGACTAAAGAACTAGGATTTCAACACAGGGCTCTCTGACCCTAAGGCTCATTCTTATTTTCTATTGACTTTTGAAATGTGGCAATGATACAAAATTTCTACTCCAATACTTTTCTGAGAAAAAAAAATCAAATTCTTTCCAAATTTCATTTTCCACTTTGATAGGCATATAACTTTTGTTTAGTACACTGGGCTGCAGAAGTTCTTGAAATTAAATAAGTCATTGTAGTTTTACAGTTTCTAGTCTCTGAAGGAGAAATTTATTAATGAGTTCTTTGAGAAGTTTGAGTATTTGGGTCTTGATTCTAAATGCTTTCATTAGTGTTCATGGACTTGTCATTTATTTTCTGACTGAAAAATAAATTATTTAAAGGTTTCAATAGGGAAATGTTTACCATGACTTTTGTGTCCTTGGCTTGAGGTAAAAGCAGGAAGTTTATGGACTAGGGATAATGAGGATTCAAAGCAGTCTAACTGGTAGCAGCCATCTGTGGAGAAAGACCCTCTTTCTAAACCAAATATGCTCCAAGCTTGACATAGTCTAGAATCTTGTCAGGTTTGGATCAATGTAAAAATGCCAGGACTTAAGACATTTCTTGTTAGGAATGTAACTAGAGTACATGCCCTTTCCATTTTACCCTCCCCCTCTGTGTAGACTAGTTAGCTCAGTACCTTCCCCTCTTCCCTAAAATGGAGAATGGAGGAGTTTCCTAGGACGACTGTTTTCATTCCCCTGAAGTCCTGTTGGGGCCACTGATGAGACATCAGAAAATTCTATTAAAAAAATAAAACTACTAATAATTACACTACTACTAGTCTAGAACTGAGTGTCTCATTTGCCTGTGGAAAGGCTGATGTGCTCCAAGAACAACTAATTGAAGAATATTATGTTCTCTTATTAGAGTGAAAGTGGATTTCTCACAGAAAGACAATTTATTTTTAAAAATTAAAAAGTTCAATAGCCTGCCTGCTCTTCCTTCTTCTTTCCCTCTTCCCTTTCCTCCCTCCCTTCCTATTGGAATTCAATATGGTTAAAATTCAGATAGAAAAAGAAGTCCATGACAGGCTTTGGGGCCAGAGCTTTTATTTTACAACAAACTATTTAAACATATTTGCCTTTGTTATTTGGAAATATGCAAAAAAAACGTGCACTAGCACAACTGGCCTCAAAAATATTGTCCTGATCATTTTAGAGTTCATTTGTAACTGTTAATAGGAACTTTGAGCCTGCTGACACATTTGTAAATGCTTGTAAAGAAATGATGGCATTTTCCAGTTCAAAAATTGGCTACCTGGGCTTTCCCTTTCTTACAGTTGATCTTCATGTAGTTAGAAAGAGGGTATCTTAGCTAAAAAGTGTGTCAGGTCTCCTGCTTGTCCCTTGTGGCAATGGCATTTTGATAGTAATTTCTTTTACTGCACCCAAATAAAGGTATTCTACCTACTAAGTTAATATAAGTATTTCAGTATGTGTTTGAATACATCAAAATTTTCCCTTATTGAAGATGATGAGTTCTGAGAGTGATTAAAAGAGCACAGGGAATGGTATCAGTGGCTATTGAAAGGTCTAGTCAGTCCCCCTTCCTAAAATCTTCGCATCCACCTATCTGTCCGTCAATCCATCCATCCATCCCAGATACATCCTGGGTTATTGAGATTATCCTAGTCTTGTTATATATGCCTTGGCCCAGGACTAGCTCTGGTTCTCATTTCAGTGTGTTCATATGGCCAACCTTTCCTGATTCTATACAGCATTTGTGCTTAGATGGACCATAAGAGGGCTTTCCAGAAAGTATCCAGCCATGTACTATGAAAAAGAGAGGTCTTTACAGCTGGATTTTTCTGGACAGCCCTCATACTCCCTACTGTTGTGACTGAGCTACTTATTTGTGACTTATTAACCTCTGTCCTGGCTGTTACATACTCTCTGTTACATACATATTTTAGCGCAAGACTTAGAGAAAGGGAAGTATACAGGACAATTCAGAAAGGACAACAAATCTCTTCCTACCTTGTCCTAACTCAGTGCCACAATTAAGGATTTGTTTTTCTCCTTGAAGGTAGCCCTTAAGATATTTTCTATTAAAATATAAAAACCACAGAGAATCCCCCCTGTGTTTATGGAATGCTTTATTTTGAATGATTCTAAAGCTGAGAAAGAAGAATGTTAAAAAGAAGGCCCATTTTTATGTTAAAATATCCAGTGTTCCCTAAGGTCTGCTGTAGATCTAAGTGGTTGGAGGCCTGCCAGAAAGCCTGGAACACGGAAAAGTCTGTGGCTGGCTGCTAAATATGTTCTCAAGGGGAGAATTCTCAGGTGTACTGTTGAAATTATTGAGACTAAGAAAATTTCCTCAACGTCAGATTTCTGAGGTAGAAAGGAAAACAGGAGTTTGCTAGCCCAGCTATTACAGATGAGAAAGTTTGGTTAAGTGAGTTAGCTAAAGTCAGTGGGAAATCTGGGAGCTGGCTGTCCACCTCATAATCTAATGCTACGCACTACTTCAGGTCAGTACCTTTGGAGTCTTATAAATCACCTGAAGCAGGAGCTTCAAATTGGGATTCCTCTAATGTGTGGTACATGAAGGCATTTCAAATGGTATAAGTGGTGTAGGAAGGACAGCTTTAAGGAAATACAGTGTATTCCCAGACCTTAACTTCCACATGCATGCTTCTGATAAGATTCTTTTTTTTTTTTTTTTTTTTTTTACTTTGGATAACTCTTTATCAAACCATTTAATGTTTTATTATCAAAGTCAATTTATTCAACTGTAGGCTAATAATAATTGAAATGACTTAGTAGAAAATTTTTTGACATTTTATAGTCTTATGGTTGCAGAAAATATTTAAATTTCATTTATATACATGTTTTGTTAGATGTATGAGTGGGTGAAGATTAAAATGAATTTCAAGCATGAACTATATTGTATTAAGATAAAATTCTGTGGTGGGAGTGAAATGGAAATACAAGTTCAAGGAGAAAAGAGAATGATATAAATTTTTCAACTGTTAATGAAAAGGCTACTCATATACTTTTAAAATGAAATGAGTAATGGCAGTATCTAATTACTAGATTACCACAATTTACACTTCTTTGATTAGTTTAAGAGAATAAAGTAAAATTTTTATTTTAAAACACTAAAATTTATAATATTAAATTACAGTGGGAATTACATTATTCAATATTATTTAAACTTAGGATGAAAATGTTTAGATATTTATTGAAACATAGTCAAAGGGTTACATGGCTTTTCGAAGTTGTTATGGAGTTCAAATGAGTAAGACTTAGAAGATCCACTTCCCTTGGAGCAACCTATAGTTGACGTGGACCTGAGAAAGATCACAATTTGCAAATTCAAATGTCACAGAGGACAGAGAAGCTAGCATAAACCAGTAACACCGGTCTGGTGAGCACTGGACAAATGGAAGAGCGTATGTTCTGTCTAAAAAGGCAGCCATTACTCAACTCCAAGCGGTGTTGTGTTAGATTTAAGCATTCTGTTGCTAGATTTTTTATGAAAAGAAATTCTAGATTTTTATGGAAAACTTCTAAATTTTTAAATTTTGGCTCAGAAAAATGCTAAAATGCTCTAAGGGTCAAACAAAACACCCTGTTGGGTCAAATCTGGCTTGTGTGTCATTTGTAAATGGAATGGCATGTGGACTGATCCTTTGATTTGCCCATACTTTATGATACAAAATGTCGAGGGGGTGGTGCCTGATATTATAGTACCTTTTCTAAAAGTAGAGAGAACCAATGTTAGAGACTGCTATTTTCATCTTTTAAAGTATTTATTGTATTTCCTAATGAATTTAGTGCATTCCAAGGAACGCTAAACTCAATCTATAAGGAAGTCATTCCATACATTCCTGAATGGAATGCATTTAGTACTTGTTATATATATAGGACCCACGTCTAATTTAATTATACTGCAAGAATTTATTTTATATCTCGTAAAATAAATTTAACAACTGTCATAACAAGTGTCGTAAATTTAACAAATGACCACTTAGGGGTGCTGGGGACATAATCTTCCCTGAGAATCGTTTGTAATCTGAAAGCCCCTATTTTAGTCCTAAAGCAAAAGAGCATTTTATGCAGTTGTGCATTCCCTCCTTTGTGAAACTCTATTCTCTCTTTAGTTCTCTTTCTCACCATGCTACAATTTCCTCCCTGGGATCCTTTTCTATTCACTCCTTAAATATATAATAGATATTATGAAGATATTCTCGTTTCCTTTCCTTTCTCTAGCTTTCTCTTCCTCCTTCACCCCTCCTTTGCTCACATATTTTTTCTTCTCATCTCTTTCCTTCCATTCCCCCAGGTCAAATTTATTCAACTATATAGCTTCAAATATAATCTCAGCACTGATGCATTTCAAATCAATACATCCAATCTTGATCCCTCATGTAGGATCTTTCAAACCTGAATATTTAAGAGCTCCCAAGTCTAATGATCAATATGTCAAAATATGAACTCATCAGTTTTTCCCTGCAAACAAATAAACAAATGCTCTTTATACAATTCCATAGTCACTTGGTGAGAAGCATGTGCCCTTGCCAACTGTCCTCTCAGTGTTCGTTCCCTCAGTGTCCCTCCTGTGATCATCTCCTCTTTTCTATTTCCACTCCTCAGATCTGAGGCCTGAACCTTGTTTCCTTGAACAACTGTAATAACTTGTCATTCCAGCCTTTCTGATTTTGCTTCTAAATTTATTTTTATACTTTAATAAAAGTTATTTTGCCTGAAAAGCCAGGATGAACATGCCATTCCTCTAAAAAACCTCCATGGCTCACTATGTTCTATAAAAACCCCATTCCTTAACCTGGCATCTGAAGAGCATTTTAACATGTGGAATATCACTGGATGTTCTGCTTCCCCAATTGAATCTACCACTAAATTTGTTCCAGAAATGCCAGGTTAAATAGAATGAAGTGGATTTCTTTAAGCCAGGGCTTTTTAGAGCAGCTAAAATGAAAATGTGAATTGTGACTCTACGCCTAAGATGCTTCAAACCTAAATATGTAAGAACTACCAGGCTACTGATCACTATGTCCAAATCTGAATTTAATGTCCTAAATATACTCAGTCAGGGAATCTTCCCAGTGAGGATGACTATGAATATCTCAAGGAGGGTGTTCCCTGAAACCCAGTTAGGGAACTACAGTTAAGTTTTTAACCATTCAGGTAAATTACTTTTCAGGCCTTCCTCCCACTGCCTGGCTCCACTGATCCTCCGCCCCAGCCCCACTGCACTGGCGTTCTCCCAAGGAGGCCATTCACCCTTAAACCTTGGGCTTTGGCTAATTCTATTGCCTCAGTCTACAATCCCTTTCCCTCACTCTTTGCCTATTTAAAACCTACATGTTTTTCAAGAAACAATTGAGAGGGCTTTCAAAAAATTTTCTTTGATCTCAAGAAAATTACTAACTCTTTTCTACTACTCATTTTATTCTTCTTTATGTCATGTTTGTGTTAATGTCTATTCCTGCAAGCAAACTCTAAGTGTCACATTCATCCATTCACTCATTCTCCAATAGTATCTACAAAAGGTTTACCAAGTTCCGTGTGTGTGTGTGTGTGTGTGTGTGTGTGTGTGTGTATTTGTATATGTATATATATATTTCAATAATTATTTCCATTTCAGTAGGTTCATCTGAGCATGGACATATCTCTGTGCTTGGCTGTACATCTAAAAATGAAAAGTTCACTGAAATTTTCATAATAGTAATAGTTCAACATTTTTCCGAGGAAAAAAAATAAAAGAACAAACTGCATATTTGATTTGAAAACTACTATCCATTGGGGTAACAGGTTGAATGGAGGTGAGCCAATGAAATACTGTACGTGATGGCACTTTGAAAACTGTAGAACTCCACAAAGCTCATTAAGTTTGCCTTTGAAACTTCCTGTTTAAAGATAGTCCATAAGAAGGTCTCTGGTTGATCAGAGGCAACACTCTTAGTGAAATCCCTACGAGACTGTCTTATGACACTGAATTTATTTAAATACTACGCTGATGTTCTAGAAAGATTCGAGGACAAAGATATTTACATTTAGAGTATGCCTTTTTCTTAAAAGCAAATTGCAAATTATTTTTAGGTTGTGTTATATTTGGTGCCCAAAACAAAACATCCTAGAGTTAGGCTGGGATTCGGATGGGTCATGAGAATGAAGATGTACTGAGGGTGACTGATTGTACTTCCGTGACTCCAGGGGAAGAAACTCTCAAGTGCAGACAGCAATAGTGCCATTTCTAAGGTAGTCTGTGGGTTCATACATACCAGTTTTTAATGCAAATATCAAGTCATCAAACTCCTGGGACTCTTCATCAGCTATAAGTGACCCTGGGCCATATCCTCCAGAGGAAGGGAATGTGGCGCCATTTTGTGGGCTTGGCTTTAAGTCAGGACTGGCCTGACTGGCTTGTTGGAAGGATCTTCTCTCCCAGTCAGGTGGTACCTTTTTGGGGTGGGGTGGGGAGAAAAGAAAACCATAATATGAATATACTCAGTCAGGGAATCTTTCTCTCTCTCTCTCTTTCTCTCTCTCTCTCTCTCTCACACACACACACAAACACGTACACACTCTGAAATCTAGATAAACAATTTATCTCTGTACTTCATTGCACAGAACAAGTGCAAGGGCTGTTGAACTGTTTAGAAGTAAGACCTTTACTTGTACTTTTGTTCCTTAAAGAAGTATGTTTCTCCACAAAACAATCTAATCTGGTGATTCTAAATGATTTCTCTATTAGGATCACTTGTAAATTTCTACGGTATCATGTGTGGGGAAAGAAAACTATTCTTTAAACCAATAAATACATTTCATTTTTTGGTAGGGTGTGTGCAAAGAAAACTGTTAAAAATATAAGAACTGGAGAACAACTCTCCTAATCTTTAATCTAAGATACAACAGAATTTTAAATATAGTAGCTACTTATAAGGACATACTGAATTAAAAAAAAAATAAACGAAAAAACCGCATATTTGATTTGATAGCATTCTAAAATCATCTGATAGCATTCTAAAATCTTCCTTTTTAACAGTTAAATGATTAAAAAGAAAGTTCTATCCTAAAAAAATAAAGTATATCCACTTCCCTCTTGGTTACTGGCAAACAACCCTTTAATTCTTATTTTCCTAAGGCTCTCCCTTCTCTGCATGGCTTTCTAGAATGTCTCTGACAGTCCCTCTTTGACAGCTGGATCAAGGCCAATTCTAAGCCTCTGAGGAATGTAGAGGACACTTCAGGGGATGCCGTTGTACAACACCCCAAATGAACATTCAAGTAGTGGCCCAGGCCCAAGAACTGAACTGTCACAGCTGCTGTCTTCCCAATATAAGGTTTTCTGAGCCACTGCAGGGATATTCCAACTGAGAAAAGTGACCTGACAACTATAGAAATAAGTTTGAGAGAAGATAAACCTTAAAAAATTTCATTAAGAAGTTGAAAATCTAGACCAGTCCTTTTTAATAGAACATTCTGTGATCATACATTTGTTTTACATCTGCATTCTTCATTATGGTAGCTTCCAGACATGTGGCCATTGAGCAGTTGAACATGGTCAAGGTGACTGATGAATGGAATTTTTAATGTTATTTAATTTTAATTAGTTGAAACTTAAATTGCCACACTTTGCTAATGGACATTGCATTGAATAGTTCTGATCTAGGCAAATACTAGATTGAGTAACCTATATAAAAGACAAAAACAATTCTTTCAAAAAAGATCTACTCCTGAATTGCTGATCCTAAAAATACCTGTTTTCACTGTTATTAACTTTATTAACTTTGATGTGAAAATAATTCAGTTTTAAGAACTTCTGGACTATAGAAATATGAGAAGTACTAAATTTCAAAACATTTATGGATAACTAAAGACAAATCCCAAATTTTAAATATTATATTGTATTTGATTTTGACGACTTAATTTGAACCTGACATGAATAAAATTACTTTCTATATTAACATGAAAGAGAAAAAATATCACTCAGCAGGTAGATTATCTACTTACCTACCTACCTATCTACCTACCTACCTACCTACCTACTTACCTACCAGCATGAATATCTATAACATGTTTTCTTTTCAGAATGATGCACTTTGATTTCCTGAAACTTTTCAGGATGCCAACACAAGTACTGTTCCCCTTGGCTCTTTAACACAGAGAGGGTAGAAAGAGCTAAGTAAGGAATGGTATATAAGCACATCTTGGGCACTTTAGAAATTGTCAAGGACTTGCATACCATCTCTTCCTGAACAAAGTTTTTCAGGTATGTTTTAAAATCTGAGCAAGGATCCCATTGCTATGGTGGCATTACTGACAGGGTTGTGGTAATGTGATATAGACATAAACGAATATGACATAGACAGAATGCAGACAGCAGTGGGAGGTAGATTTTATAGAGGACATCCTGGATAGATTTTCTAGCAGTGCTGTTGAAGTATTCTTCCAAGCCTTTGTTCTAAAATATTTTATGGTACTTAAATTAAAAAGTTTTGGCCTATTTATTTTTCACTGAGTGTCTGCTGAGATTGAAGTGGCACGTTGGAATGGGTGCAGGAGAAGAGCCGTCTAAGTATTTTTAGGAAGAACAGTATTTAAAAAAAAACAAAAACCAAAACACTTCTGAAGCAGATTCAGTCACTGCCATGTCAAATGTGTAAGATTTTTAAGAAATAGATGACAGAGTATGTTCTGTCTGATTTCCCAGTACGAACCGCTGGTTAGTACAGGTCACAGGGCAGAAAAGAAAATGAATTCAACAACAGGCATGATACCACAGTAAGCAAATCAAATACCACAGATCAGAGGATGTCAGTAGGAAAAGGATTTAAAAGTCACGTAGCACTATTTAACTTGTACTCTTAATGAGACAAAAATGCCTTATATGGGAGAAAGACAGACAGAGACAGAGAGAGCGAGTGAGCGAGCAAGGGCGAGGGGCAGGCACCTCCTCCATAGCACTGATAAGATTCTGGGTGGATTTGCTGATTTCCCCGCCAGCAGGAGGCATTCCACTCCCGGGTGTGAAGAAAGCTGTGCTGGGTCCTGGGTGCCCGTTCATTTCCACTGTGTAACTGGCCTTCATGGGGCAACACATCTGGTTGTGGAGTATGAAATAGACCACAAAAACATAAAGTCCCTGCAAAAATAAGAACCATGTTAAAAGAAGTGCTGCTACATAGCTGAAGAATAAATATTGTTGTACAGTATAGCATTTTTCTCCAAGTGTTCTTCAATTTCTACCCAAAGCTGGGAATTTTAGAACATGATAGAATTCTAGGAAGAGGCCACTGTAAATTACTGAATGTCATGAAAAAGTTATTCCATGTCATTTGGGAAAACTGTTCTCTCACTAACAAATCATTTTGCTTTCTTGGTTAAAACATAAGTACTCTGAAATGTAGCCCTACTAATACACAAAAACAGGATTGCAGAAGTAAATCTGATTAGCTGTATTTTTTTTTTATTTTAGAAAGCAAACCATCTTGCCTTCCAGAACTCTACTGTCTTTTCCCAGATCTCACTCATTCTCATTTGTTTCTTAGCAATGGTTGAAGTGAGGTACTAAAGCTCTAAAACTACCTTGTAGGTTTCTGGAAGGGCAGCACTAATTAAGCCTTTTGATATTGTTTATCTCACCTACATATCTCATTTGGAAACAGAATTATTACGTAGGGACACAGAGGAATTCTGTGGATTGCTTAATACTCAGCATGCCTTGCTTCACAGTAAATGTTACATAAGAATACTAAAGCTATTTTGTGCATGCTTAAAGATCTGCTGGCCCTTTAAATTCTTTTGTAATCTAGTGAAATTCTTGACAATTGCTCTGCTTCCATCACAGATAGTAACTCAAATTTTGTATTCGTGTTCCCAACAGTGCCCACACCGCTTTCCTTCATGATTTCTACAAGGGGTCTACTGTATACGTCTAATTGTGTTTCTATAAAGCTTGTTAATTTTGACCTTTACACTCATCCAATAAAATACATTAAATTGTGCCTTTTGTGTCTGTTAATTCTGGTGTTTAAATTTTGGAAGCAAATAAGAATCTTCCAAGTTACTAAAATTTTTAAATTAATCCACAAAAATTAAAGAAAGAAATTTAACTTATTAAAGAAGAAAAGGAGTTCAAGTCAAGATTTTTCATAAAACAGAAAACAAGTATCTTCATACTGTGCAACTTGCATTCTCTCATGATTTCTGACATTTTTAGGAGTGTAGAAGCAATAAATAACATACGTGAGAGCTTGAAACTTATGTATGCTGGTATAAATAGGAAAAAGTCTATTAGAATATATACAAGTCATAAAAATTACAACTAACTTTTCAGATAATATAAAATTACAGGACAGTCTAAAAGGCAGTTTGCTAGAATTTGATCTCTGTTGCCATTTCTGGAATGCTGTTATAAATTAGGCTTTTCTAACTTTCTGTTGGAAAGACCCCTTCCCAAGTTGGCAGTCCACATAATTAACAAATATGTTTTAAAATCAGTGCTTTATCTGCTAAAAATATTTTTAAACATAGCTGCTCTAACTATGACATAAAATTAGTAACAGCAACAATTATTTCTTTTTGAATTAGGGTTGGGTTTTTTTTTTTTGGAAACAACATAAATATTTTAAATTATTTAGGGTAAGTGAATTCTTTTCATGTGTAAATGATGTTGTGAACATTAGCAGAAACAAATCTTCCTGAAAACACACACACACTCAAAATTTTTCTTATAAGAGTAATTTTTCACATGAGTGTGACCTAATTACATTGGCCACAGCAATAGACAAAACAGGAAAAAAATTAAACTGTCAGCCTTAAAAATGGTGGGAATGTCACTGATTTATTTCAGGATTTCTCTAAGTGTTACAAAGTGATAGGGTAAAAGCTAGATCAGGAAACAACAACCATGCTTTCAAATCCATCTCTAAGGACCCATTTGTTAAAATAGTACATTCTCTCTTGTTTGTTTTTATATCTAGCCTTTTGTGCTTCAGGAAAGGAACTGACTGCTGAAAATAACTTGCATGTGATTTTTTTTTTTTTTTTGCTTAAAAGACTATTTACATATACAGTAAATACTCTGAATCTTTTAGATGTGCCTCAGGAAATATAAACAATGTTAAAATGGAAAGAAACCAATGTTTAAATGCAGATTGTATGACAGTTGTCTGTTTCCAGCCCAGGCGGGGCAAATTTAGAAAAGGACCTTCATTATCCAAAGTACTCAACTGGGGGTTTCCAACCTCAAAGTTAAAACAAGTCCCTATTTCAAACACTGTATGTTAAATCTCAGGCTCCCATTGCATGCTGGCCTATAAAAGAATTTTAAGAGAGAATCTAGAATCTCAATTAATTCAATCCAATATTCTGACCACCCACTATGTGCACTGCCAGGCACTAAGAGGCAAGGATAAAATTTAGGTTCATTCTCTCAAGTTGCTCCCAAAGACAGTATCCTATAAAATAATAGGTTAACTGTTTTAGAAGCAGAACATATATATTCCATCTGCTCTTATTCTTTACCCAGTGAAGGCTTACAGAGAAAGGAGTTCTTTCTGAGCCCTGCTGTTTGACTGTTTAGTTGGAATCCTACTACAATGATGAAAAATGCTTTCAAAAGTCTTTAGTTAGACTGGATTTGGATTGACCATACCCACTATGCCAATTTTGTATTTCTTTTAATTCAGGAACTTAAATTTATTAACAAATATGCAATGAGACACAAATGAGGCCATAATGGTGTAAAGGAGTTAATGAATGTTTTCAATATCATCGAAGAACAAAATAAGTATAGGCAATTTTGGTTATCTCAATAATTTCCAGCAGTTCCATATAAGGTGAGAGAGAATCAACATTGCCATTTGACAAATTTAAGCAAGGAGTGGTGGCAGAGGAGAAGCTGATTAAGTTGCCTGTCTCTGAAGGCACTGGAGTCTCAGGGCTTTACAATGATTGGGAGAAATCACCTGAAACCTGAGTGTGACCCCTCTGAGGACTAAGAAACAGCCCTCCACGAAGAGCAGTTAAGCTCTGTAGAACTTGTAAAAAGATCTCAGAAAAGGGTAAACCCAGGTATTCAAACCATAACTCACACAGCCTTAATCAGCAATTCTCTTTGTCCCTGCTCTCTCACCCTGTAATTCCTCCAGGTTGTAGAGAAGTGGTTAAAATATCAAATGCATTAACTGAACCCATTTAATAGCTGCCCAGGCCCATTCCTTTAATATTATTTGTCTCTAAAACAAGTAAATCATCAGCTCATGATTTAGTTTTCCTTCAGTGTGAATGCTACCCTGTAATCTCACAGCCAAGTTGCTAGTGTGAGACTTCACACTACATTCTCCAACAGTGAGCAATAATGCACCCACCCAGACAGCAAGACCTCTCAGCAACCCTGAGCTAAACGTGCTGAGCAACCTGACATACTGACTTCATATGGCTTCTGTTTCTAGTATTTATTTTAGATTATGGCAAAAGGTTTGGACCAGTGATATAAAAATATGTAGGTGGCAGTGCCTAACCTGTCATTAAAACACAAAGAATTAAATCAGTCTAAATAGAATTAAATTTTATAGTGTGCAAGCACGTTCATATTTGAGGAATAAAATGCTAGACCTCTACAGGCAATGAAGGACTGGTCTTACAGACACTACATATCTCACTCTATGCCATGACAGTTAATGAACAACTGTACTATCAGTAGCTGGAATGAGTATACATGAAGCATATCATTACTCAGAGAATTTGAAATTAAAGGAAGATACTTTGCTAATATAAAATGTAAAGCAAATTAAGATGAAAAAAGATAGAGATTAAAGGAATTAAAGAAGCTAATAGGTAGAAAAAATACTCAAGGATTTGTAATTGCTATCCTTGAAAAAGGGGATTCAATGAATGTAACTGAAGATGAATAAAAAGATAAGTTAATATAAGAAAAAATTGCTGAAAAATATAAAAAAGAACTGAATACAGAGATTGAAAGCATAATACCATGGACCAGAGAAATTTTGATATAGGTTCTTTTATACCCCAATCCCTTAATAAATAGTACATTTTAGGATAGCTTTAGAGTCTTTACATAAACTTTTAGTGTTAAAAGATAATGGAGCAATATTAAGTTCTGAAGAAAAAGCAGTCCAAGAATATTAAACCCAGTCAACATAGCATTTGAAATTATCAACCATAAAAAATGCTGGTAATTCAGCATCCATGAATCATCTTAGGGAGGGAAAAACCCAAATGACAATAATAAAATATAACCAATAAAGATATAAATTGTCCATAGAAAGGAAAAAACATTTCAGTAATGAAGATGGCAAATGAACCATGTAAAAGGATCTATATCTATGCATTTAGATACAGAACCAATACTGAAAAAATATCAGAATTATAATACCAGGTCAAATGTAAATGTTAAGTATCTAGGTAATGTAAAAAGCATAATATGAACAACAACAACAACAACAAAAAGCTTGACATTGGGAAGAGGGGAGGTGGAAGGAAATCTTGAGTATTGATGACTTCATCATTTTTTAGCATGTAGTCAATTGATACTATAAAACTGAAATACCTAAGTGATAAAAACCAGTGATTCCAGTCCTTTAATTTATTTATAATTTCTTTTCTTTAGAGAAACCTTTTATCTCTCCTATAGTAATATCTTTTGTGGTATAGAAGCATTTGTTTTGAAATTCGACCATTATTTCTCTTCCATTTTAATTTTCTCATGACAAATTCAAGTAAATTAAAATTAAATTTTGTATATTATAGTAACTATAATATGGTTACATATTTAAAATTTATTTACATTTAGGCATCCAATCATATTTAGTATGCCTAGAAAGATCTCTGGAATGATGTCCCCATAAAAATAATAGTTATTATTTTTACTTTAAAAACACTCAATGGTTTTTAAGAAGACCTAATGATATGGTAATGTATAATGTAAGAATAACTTTTTCAATGTTCCTTTGTATTTAATGCATTATTGGCTCTTTGTGTTTTTCATTCCTTTCTATAGAATTGGATTTCTCTTATATCATTTCCCTTTTCCTTCAGCCTGCATAATTTCTTAGCATTTCTTGTAGTTTACATTTGTTGAAAATACTTTTTTTCTCGCTTTTGTCTACACGAAAATGTCTTCATTCCACCCTCAGTTTAGAGTAATATTTTCACCAGAGACAGAATTCTAGATTAACAGGTTCTGTCTTTTGTTTGTTGGGGGACTTGAAAGATGTCATTCCATTGTCTTTTGGTTTCCAGAGTTGCTGAGGAGAATAGTGTTTTTTATTGTTATTTTCTTATAAACAATGTCCCCTTCAATTTCCCAAGCTTCCCTCATCATTTCCTGCTTAGAATTTTTAAGAGTCTGACCATAACATTCTTAAGTACACTTTTCTTTGCTTGAGGCTCTCTAAGCTTTTTGGATCTATGGTTTGTGTTACTGAATTTGGAAAATTCCTGGCCATCATTGTTTCCATTATGGTCGCCTAATATTAATGACAGTCATGAATAAAGTTTGAAATGGTTTTAAAAGTTTTTATTCTTCTATACTTTCTCATTTTAATTCTTTATAGTAAATATACTCTTTCCTTTAAAATAAGTGAGTTAACAAAAAAAAGCTCTCTAAGAGAATTTGTCAGGATATTAATTAGTAATAACCAGCTCTATATAATGGGAACATGGACACATGGAGCATTTATTAGTATTGTTTTTATTTTCCATATTTTTAAGACTTTGAAACAAAAATGATCAAATAATAGGCATAATGATTTTGAGACATGGGAAAAATGTGCAATTTCAAAATCTCCAGGTATATGTTAATTCTGTTATGAAAAATAGTTAAGAAATAGGCAGTGAAATCACACAAGTGGACTAATCAAAACTGCCTATCTTTTAGATAGCCTCAGAAAGTGCACAACACAGTGCAGCATAAGGAACTTAGAGGAATGAAATCTTCATTAAAATTAGGCTTTCTGCAGCTCAAAAATGACAAGTTTGGAATTTAATAGAGGATCTTCTATTACACTGTACCTCTTAGAGAGAAAGAGACTATGACCAGTTCACTGTTGCATTTTTTAGTTTATAGCATGGTCCCTGGCATAGAGGAGGAGCTCCAGAAATATCTGTTAAATAAGAAATTACGGTTTTAACGTTTCTTCAGTGTGAGAGAGAAGGATGGTGTGGGAACACACATGCATCTGAGGCATGTGTCAGTTTTAGTCTTCTAATTTTCTCACTCTAGTTAGATAATTCAGTACTTGCTCAATAATTAATTTTGTTTTGGCTTAGGCTTTTTGTTTCACATGTTAGATGTGCCAAGACTCTCTCCTGGGAGAATGAAGCATCCACTCCTGGCTGGGTCTTTTCTCTTCTGGGTTGGTGAAATCTCTGGTGAGGGTGTACTTGGTACTGAGCCTCCAGGTGACACTCTGACTGTGTCTGGCTTCTCTACTGTGGCTGGGTTAACATATTGCTGATGGTCCTTCTTGTGGTTTCTCCTTCTTAAAGGGTTTCAGTTTTCTGATTTTGCTCTCCCCCTGGCAAAAAACCTTGCAAAGTCTCCGTGATCTCTGCTTCTGGCTTCACACTAATCTGGGGCTGCTGAGCTATTGCTATTTTGCATCACCAGTGACTCAGCAACAAACACAATGGATTTCATGACAGTGGAAGAATCGAAAAGACAAATATAGTATTTCTGCATTTATATTTGTTCAAGTGTGAGAAAAGTAGGAATTTTATCTTTTATAACAATATTTTTAACTCTTCTCATTTTTCACACTTTAAGTTGGTTTTGTTAATGTTCTTATTTATAATAAGCATTGCAATACAATGTGTGTATAAAATACAGAAAAAGGAAACAAGTGAGTTCATCTTCACAGCCATTGGGTAGTCAGAAAACTGAAATACCTAGAAATCTGTATGGGATAGGTAATTAATTACCTAGTGTTCACCATAGGCTATATAAAATTCTTCTAAAATCTATTTAGAATTAGAAGAGTCAGTAAAAGTTCAGTTGGCTTAGTCTGCTGGCTTCAGAAATGTTTATGACTAACATATCTGGGTAGCAGGCCTTTACTTTCAAGATCTGGGCTTAGATAGAATGTCTATGTTAAATTGTGTAATCCCTAGAAATAACAATTCTATAGGTTTTATCATATATATTAATATCTAGAGTATAAACAATATATTTTTCCTTTTATACAACCAGGGCTCCTATCTGCAATTTAAGAACATATTTTTTTCAGTTATATACACAAGAAACATTGGTCAGTCTTCTTCGTGATAAATGCTCATGACCCAAAAGGCAATTAGTAGGTCATGCCTCAGCTATCTCATCTTCAGATGATAATGATTGCTGTTCCTTCAGCCTCTCCTCGTGAACCTTGTTCTACAGTGCTTCATCTCTGAGACTCTCAATATTCTTCATGCTTCTAAGTTTCGAAGCATGGAGAACTAAATCAGTCATGATACTCCTTATCAGAAGCCAAACCATTTCTGACAAGACAGAAAAAACTAAAAATTAAGTTTTTGTTTTTAAAGTTACAAGAACACAAACTCCTCACCACAACAATCTCTTGAGAGTTCCTAGAGTACGAAATTTAAAGAAGTAATATCAAGCTGGATATTAGGATGGAAGGATAGAGAAGATTAGATGTGGTCATAATGGTACTGAGATGAACTAAATAATGTAGAAGAGGTTGGGAGACTGAGAATAATTTTTTAAGGTTTTAATAAAAAGTGAAGAAAAGAAATGAGTTTGAGTAAGCTTTGAATGTAAAAAGTATTTTTAATTAAAATTATATAAATCTCAACCTGTACTATGATTATTTATTTAAATCATGTTATAAGTATTTTTAAAAAATAATAATTTGAAACCACTTTTGATTTTTTTCTCAGAAATCTTTGCCACAGGCAACTGAAAATAGCCAAAGTCTTTAGAATGAAACAGTATTAATAACAGCGACTACAACAATAAGAAAACAAAGTGAGCTGTTTTCATGACTTCTGGTATGGTTTTTCTATGTAGAAAAGGCTATTCAAAAGTTAACTTTTAGTTTTGTTTAACAGTAATAAGTTCGCAGAGTATCCAGCAAACTGTGGTCATGGGTCAAATCAGCTCACTGACAATCTGTACATGTATATCAAGTCTCCATGATGTGCACTGTAAATACCTTACAGTTTTATTTGCCAGTTATATTATTATACTTCAGTAGAGCAAAAATAAATAAACAAAAATAAAAAACAAAAAAACCCACACATGTATACACAAAACACAAAAATAAAAAGGACAGATACTGATACACACACAGCATGAATGAATTTCAAAATAGGTATCCTGGGTTAAGAAAGCAAGACACAAAATAGTACTTATTTCATGATTCTATTGATATAAAATTCTAGAAAATATAAATTAATGTATAGTGACAGAACAAAGATCAGTGGTTTTCTGGCTCTGGGAGCAGAAGGAGGGAATTCTACAGGGAGATGGAGAATTTTCTGGGAGTGATAGAAATGTCGTATATGTTGATTGCAGTGGTGATGGTTTCACTGTTGTGTAACCACCTGGTTATTTAAAAGCTTAAAAACAAACTAGGGTTTGAATTTGTTGTTTTAATAAACTGAACACTAATCCTTTAAGCCAAGGGTCAGCAAACTTTTCTGAAAAGAGTGACATAGGAAATATTTTAGATTTACTAGGACATATGGTCTCTGTTGAAACTATGCCAAAATTTGAATTTCATACAATTTTCACATGTCACAAAACATTATTTTCTTATTTTAAATACCATTTATAAATGTAAAAACCATTCTTAATTCCATAAGCCATTTTAAACATAGTTTTTTTGTCAGCATCCTTTATATTGCCTTTTTGCAAAGAGGGCTTTAAAAGTTTAGCTTTCAAATATCTGTTATCTACTCTGCAGATTAAGCTTAATTGTTGGACAGTGATAGGTAACCAAATAGTGTTGATGATGAAAAGACAAAGTTAAATGACCTGATAAAAATAAGAAGGGAGAAGCAATCACTTTGCCGTGGAAATTAAATTTCATACATGTTGAAGTAAAAACATGTAAGATTATTTTACATATTAGATTGAGATGAGGAGAGAAGGCAAGGTTAGGTACATAAGTGTGGAGAAAGCTGTGTAGTGGTAAAAGCTGAAGCCATTTGGGTGTATGAATGTCTTTTAGGGACACACTACATAGAAAAGAAAATCCTGAATGCTCAGGATTAAACACAGCTGGAGGATCCGAACAGGAAGAGGAACCAGTGAAGTAAACAAGGAACAACTGACTGGTCAGGCAGGTCAGATATGAGGACAGCCACAACTAACTGTATTGGGGAAGCCAAGAAAAACTTCTCTTCCAGAGGAATGAGGTGGTCAACACAGTAAAAAATAGACATCAGGGAGAAGGACAAATAGGCATTTGTCCATTTCACATGTAACAGATGGCTTTGGGAAAAACACAATTATAATAGAGAGAGTGGTGAGAATATATTGAAATTGCTAATATAATGTGCAGACAATTTGATAACTAACAGGGCTGTCCAGAAAATTCTAGCCATAAATGGCCTACTTTTCACATTACATGGCTGGATACTTTCTGGACAGCCCTCGCATGTTAACACATAATGGGCATGTTTTCCTCTTTCCATCCTACCCACTTCATTCATTCTTCTTTTTTTCTAATTAAATTTATTGCGGTGACATTGGTTATTAACATTAAGGTTTTAGTGTACAATTTTATAATACATCATCTGTATACTGCATTTTGCTCACCACCCAAAGTTTTTATTCTTATTCTGATCAAAATACTACCGAGCACTGTATTCAATTCCTTTAACCTATTACATAAACTAAATGAGGCGTCCCATAAGAAGTTAGTGAATGAACAGTGCACATTTCACATTTTCTACAATGCTGGATTAAGGTGGGTGTGACTTCCTGTTAATTTTATGTCTTTATTGACATCAAGTTCCCTTCTGCAGATGCCCAAGTTTTGACTTATTCCTATCTCACAAGTTGCTGAAGGCAGACAGCCAGCCACCCACATAACCACTGGGCTTCTAAATCTTTTACATTGCTTTTAAAAGAAAAAATAATAAACTTTAAAGAAATGATTCATTTAACCATAATACGGTTAATCAAATATCAAAGATGATCTAAATGGCCTTGTTTTAGAAACATTGTCAGATGAGTCAATTCCAAAATAATGACTTAGTCCGTGTAGTGTTTATAGAAATGTAGAACTCAACATGCTATGCTTTGCTGTACTGAACACGCAGGTATAAATCATGCACTGAGGAGATAGAAAGAGGTTTCTCATTATGATTGGCACAACTGGCAAATTCTGGAATGTCTCACCAGCAGATAAAAACTACTTGAAGTATCACATTTCTAAGAATCTTTGCATTTATGGATTTGAGATAACATACCATCTAAATAGAAATCAATGAACAATTTCAGATATTAAGAAAATATGTAGTCAAAATATTATTTGTTATTATTTACAAGTACTCTTTACTGATGATTAATGAACAACTTAGTAGGAAAAAAATCATTTAATATTTTTTTGTTGCAATTTCCTAATCAGTGAGACAAGGACACTAGAATTTCTCCAGGGATGTTCTATGAAATAACTGATTAACTAAGAAAACTCTAAAAAAAAGTATAGATACTTTAATGTTAAAAAGACAAAACTTAAAACAGTCTAAGTGTATTGTTAATATTTACTACAGAAGAGAAAAAGAAAGAAAAAATATAGAGAAGCCAAAGAACCTCCAAATTTATACCAAATCTTAACACTCAGAAATAACACTCTATCTTGGATATGAATTTTCTTAAAACTACAATTTCTGAAGAGGGTTTATCTTCCCCAACCTGTTAATTATGTAAGGATACATTTTCATATCTAAGTGTTTTTTTGTTAATTTTTTGTGTGTTTTTTCAAAATAAGAGCTGAAGGTTTGGACTTATAGCTGGGTTACCTCAGGTACTGGTTTGCCTGTGCTTTTGAGGGTAGCCTGATGTCTATTACCATTTTTGTTAACATTACCCCCTTTCCCTCAAGAGCCAATGACAGTGAATTATATGACAATTTAATAGGGTGAGATTAGCTCTCCGCAAGGGCCCAGTACTGTGGAAGTTCTTCTATTTGATACAGCAGAACTATCAAGTGTATCATAATAAAAACCCAAGTCTTCACCAGCCCTCTTTACATGAAGACAGTCTGCAATTTAAATTCTGGCCTAACCATCTTCAATTCATTCATTCATTGATTTAATACATAATAGCTGTGTCCACCTATTACTGTACTTGTAGGTTCTGTATAGGCAGTGAACAGATAGGCTCAGTCCTTTTTCCAGAGTATTTCATGACTACTGTGGGGTTCAATGCTTAGAGCTTCACCAGTAATCCCTCTATTCCCTAAACCTAAGATCCCTGCCTGAAGTGGAAATTAGTAAGTGGAAGATGGGTCCAGTGACTGTCTTTACCTAATTTTGGTGATGTTCTTCCAACTATTTTATCTCTGTTTAATAAAATAATGTTACGTACTATTCTTTTAAAAGTTTTTGATTGTCTACTATATGGGAAATTCTGTGATTCATAAAATAGTGTGAAAGATATGGTCCCTATTTTAAAGACTCACACTAGAGTTAAGAGTATGAGGTATATAAATAAAATTTAAGTCTTGTGACCTAGAATGAATGCTATGATGTAGTTCCACATTTTCAAACTTCTTTTGCAAAAGAAAATTTCAACTTTGTAATAGGACATGGATTACCTCTTTTGTGATGAAAGGCAAAGGGAAAGTAAGGTTTAGTTTTAGGTATTTATTCTGTAGCCAATTTTTCAGAGTACAACTTATATATATATTTTTCTGGTAATAAAAGAAAACTTGTAGTGTTGCCTATTTTAATTACCATGACTTCAAGTCAAACAATTTTTTACTTTTATTCAATAAAGCATTTCTTTCCTTAGGTCGAAACAAATATAAAAATTAGCAAGTGGTATTGTTTTATATTAGGAGTCCAAGGACATTATTCATTATCATCTACTTTTTAAGAAAGTGAAGTGTTCAATTCTTGTGACTGATAATATAACAAAAAATAAGTATTTTAGTCTAGTCCTAAATGTAATTGTCTTTACTGCTTATAACCATAATCTTGTTAAAAAAATGGGATTTAAAGTCAGATATATTGGGATTGAATCTCTAATAAGTAGTACTAGTATAATAAGTACATTACATACTAATTAGTATAATAAGTAACTTTGCTATTTGTTGAATGCTGTTCTATCGAGCTGTACTTTATTTATATGAACCTCAGTTTTTTCATCTGTGCAATCGAAATCAATATCGATTACCTCAATGGATTATCATAAGGCTCAAATAAAATCATTGTAACATATACATTTGTAAGCTGTAAATCTGCTTTATAAATATAAGGAATTACTGTTTGTATTGCTAAAAGGATTTGCACAAAATTGGTCTCATCCTTCACATGGTTGACTTCTTTCTTTCACATTTTGATCAGCTAAGATGGCCTGCGACAAGGCTATGTTCTGAAAAATAATGTAACATTATAAGGCTGAGCAGGATCTTCATGGTTGAATGTTTTACCTAATTAAGAACCACATTTTCCCAGAACTGGTAGGAAATACAAACCAAAGTACTATTCTGCTTTAAGTGTGATTATAAATATAATTCTTAATCATCTTTCCTAAGGCATGAGCACAGCTTTCTTCACTGATAGAGTTTATTCTTTATTGAGTCGTGTCACAAATGGTGGAGGGAGAAGGGAGGTAAATGCTTTGGTGGTTTCCAATACCTTCTGAGTAGAGAATACAATTCTGTCACTTGGCTAATAAAGACTGTGGTTTGGCCCAAGTCTGTCCCCACTCCCTGCCTCGGAGTCCACACTCCAGGCATACTGAACCATCAGACACTTTTCAGTCCCTCCCAACATACTGGGCTTTCTCTCAGGTTTGCCCTGTGGACTTACTGTTCCCTCTGGTGCTCAAACTCCTCTAGCCTGGCTGGTCCTATTCATTAGGTAAGGATTGGTCCCTTCCACATTGAGATGCTCCTTTGGCTACTTTACCACTCCATATATTCCAACACTCTGCCCCATAGGCATGCCCTTTGCCAATAACTATTATGTTATATCCTAACTGCCAGTTTTATAATTGGTCTCTTACATCAAAGCACCAACCTGTAAACTTCTTAAAGCAAGACAACTAGATTTCTTCACTGCCATAAGCCCACCTCAGTGCCATGCAACTGGCAAGTTCTTCACAAATATTTGTTGAGTGGATGAGGGACATTAAGTCCAAAAAATCTGCATTACCTAGGGCCTAGGACAATAATGGCAAGAAAAACCAGAATCCCTCTATGAACAGCTTCTATGCCTCAAGGGCTTACTCTTGACTAAGAAATGGGTCTAATTGTACCATCTATGCCATTTCCTTAATACACATTCACAGAAATCTGGAAGACTTAAATTGGGGTACTCTCTTTGGCAACTGCTGCCATGACTCAGATCCCAAGTAAGTAAGGGCATGAGGGTATATAATCACAATTTTTTATAGGCCGTTAGGTTGGAACAAAAACCACCTATCATGGGAGGGGTCATAGGTATGTTATGGGAAAGGACAGTAAGTGTGTGTGTTTGTGTGTAAAGACTTTGGAAGTATTAGTATGACACATTTTACTACTTTATTAGTTTAAAAATAATTTTAATTTAAGTATATGAGATGATAGTTATGTCTAAAAAAGAAAATATGCTAAAATTAAGGAACTAGGCCTCCAATCTCAAATTTTGGTTTCCTTCATGTAGTTTTGCAAATCTTTGATGCAGACAGAGATTTGTACTTTGATTTTAAGTTTTACCACCCTTATAAGAGCATAAATATTTTATGAAGTTATTCTAATCTATATTATAATTTTAGGACAAATAAAAATGTGGGATTTATAAAACAAAGAAATAATCCCATATTCTCTGAAAAAATAATCTTGACATGTAAGCAAACATTCTAGGTTTGTATGAGGAAATGTTCGCACAGTTAATAAAAGCTACCTAGTAATATTTATTTATGTTATTGATAAAAAATAGTAAATCGGTGTATTCTACCACATGACAAAAGGATGATTGTGATCTTTTATATGATTTGTCAATAATAACTAAGTCTGTATACAGAAAGAGCAAGTCATACCTTTAAGACATGTTACCTGGGGGAAATGATTTCTCTGTGCTTGCCCATGTTTTCCTCAAGGAATCAGTTTACATGTTGTTTCTCTTGCCTACATATTTTAAGCATATGTGTGAAATTAATAGGCTTGAGATATTAGTAATTGGGTCCTCTTCATTTTATTAAATCTTTAATATATAAAGCTGAAGTCAGTGGTATATTGAGCATTTTTAAAGGGTAGCTACCCTGTAGGAAACAGGCACTCTCTTGGAGTTACAAGCACAGTTACTGCCTAATTGACAATAGGTATATATCTTTAATAAGCTGTGTTATTGGATTAACCTCTGTACAAAAACCTGTTAAAAACATGCTCATTTATTGTAGTAGTATGTCAGAAAAAGTTAGTGGGATTCCCAGAAGTATGAGATACAAGAACTAGCACACATAAGAAGAAAAGTAATTCCTATCTTGTTATACTTCTGTATGTGCTATGCACTGTATTAGGGGCTTTGCCAACATTGTCAGCCAAATCTTCCCACATTCCTATGAAATAGGTATTATCATGCTGCCTCCTATGAGGCTTCCTTCAGAGAGGTTCAATAATTTCCAGGAGTATTCAGTTCTCCTTAGCAGGCCCAGAAAATTGGATGTGAAGTGGTTCTAAGCACAGGGTTATGGGCTTCCCTCATATTGGAGCAGTGAATTAGATCAGGATAGTAGCCAAGTCCAGATGGGACCAGGTGGCACCCACACACACAGAAGCCATGAGGATGGCCCGAGATATCTGAGATGACCATTTTTTCTCCTCCCCCCACCCAATCCAATCCACCACCAAATTCAGTCAATTTTACATCCAAAATATCTCTTGAAACTTGGACTTCCCTCCAAATACACTGTTATATGCTAGTCAGAGTCACCATGCTCTCATATCTTCAACCAAGGCTTCAAGAATGTCTGTATCAACTCACCCCTATTCTCTTTCCCTCC
The DNA here is from genome assembly GCA_004026885.1 of Lyroderma lyra. Lineage (NCBI taxonomy): Eukaryota > Metazoa > Chordata > Mammalia > Chiroptera > Megadermatidae > Lyroderma > Lyroderma lyra. The sequence continues at coordinate 111,784 of PVJL010002056.1, read as the reverse complement.
TCTCCTACAGTAATTTTCCATAGTAGATATCACTTCACTGCTTATAGCTCTTTAATGCTCACAAGTACTTTTAAGATGAATGCCCCAATCCTAACATGTCTTACAAGCCTCTGCATGACCTAGATTGTACCCACTTTTTCAAGCTCATTGTTGCCAACACAACTGTACTCTCCACATCCAGCTACACCAGTCTGTTTAATTTCAAGCCCTCATTTCAAGGCCTTTGTATATTCATCATTTTAAAAAATCATTCCACTAAAGTATATTATACAGGTAACATGGCCAGACACGGTTCTAAGTGTTGCTCCCTCACATACTGCTCCCTCTGATAGGAAAACTCTTGCAGAACCTCTTGGACCGGGTACCACCTACTCCGCCTTTTGATCTCACTGCCTCAGGCATCTCACAAATTAGATGACTTTCTCTCGTTTATGCTTTCATAACAACCTGTACTGCTCTCTTATAGAACTCAGCACGATTTTTAACAATGTTTGTGTGATTATTATATTTTATTAAGATCTGCCTGCCATTGTAGAAGTAGTCTCTGTGATTTTTCATGTTCTGTATGGGACCATTCCAGTTTGGTTCTCCATTGTACTCTCAGAACCTGATTCAGTGACAGACTTAAGTTCCTTTGAATGAATAAATTATGAGGGAGGCTCTCTGTTGAAATCTTTTCAGAAATAACTTAAAATGTGATTTGTAAATGTATTACCAATGCAGGTAATGACAAAACTCAAATTATCAGAAAATCCAAAGGACTGTCTAATTAAAGACACATTGATCTACAATGTAAATAGTTAAAATAAATTTAACGTGTTTTGTAAAGATAAACCATTCAGGAAACCAATAACAAATGATCATTTAGGTAGCTAGTGAGAGATAAGAAACTGTCACAAATTCATCAGTAACTAGTGACCCAGATGCTTCGTTTCTTGATGTCTTCTTTCATTTAGAAATTTAGAAATTTGCCAATTCCCCTCATGCAAAGTGGAGGTAAAGGTCCTTTAACAGGTGAACTCAACTTAATGGAAACATTCCTTTTGAGCATTTCTTCCTGTTTAATTTTATAGTCATTAAAGAATTTGGATTATCTCTAGATCCAACATCTGACCACACATCTCACTCCAATTCAGGGAGGTGTTGTGGAAGGTACACAGATCTTTACCCAGGACACAGGATTCTAGTCTCAGCTCTGTTACTAAATAGTGCTGGAAATTCAGTGTCCCAGTTTCTCATCTGCAAAATCAAGCATTACATGAGTCTTTCTAGAAATAGTTTAACTTTTTTTCTCTTTTATAGTTGTAAAGCATACAGTTGCAAATATTTTGTCCATTCTTGGGGCTTGTCACAAAGAAGGTTAAATCTATGAATTTACTTTCTGCAGACAACTGGTCCATTTCCCCAGCCACACACAAATCTCATTGTAAATTAATACATCACGAATACTTAAGTAGTGAATCAGCTCTCTGGAGCCTTGTCAAATTTCAGATTTTGAGCCTAATGATCAAACTTTGATCTATAGTGTCCCCAAAGAGAAAGGCAACTTCTAAAATATGCTTGAAAGAAAACAACAATACCACATTCTACACATCATTAACATACTGGTGAATCCAATCATGGTAAGTAATAGAATTCATAGAAATGGAAGAATTCTACCTTTTCTCCCAGATACTTTCTAATTTATTCTGGGTCATGGCTTGCATGACTGAGAAGGGTAGTGGGGGAAAATTAAAAAATAGGTCTTCAATAGTGATTTTTACACTTTTTGCTATATACATCACAATGATATATTTTAGAGAAGAAAGAGCATCTCTAGTTAATGTTGACCATATTTGTTTATAAAAATAGGAAATAAATTTCAGATTCAGTTCTAACCCATAAATGCAATAGCAAAACATTCTACATATATCTTTCTAAATAATTTTGATCTTAAAAGACCCACTACAGTCTGCATCAATTTATTAGTTCATAGAAAATTAAATATTTTAAACCCAGCTTTTCCTATTTTAGGTTGATTACTATTTTTCCCTCATCTATATCATAGCTTTTAGTTTTAATTATGGAAGTCTTGTTTTATTTTTTTCAACATTAAAGAATACTTGCTTCAGAGACTGACTCCCTTGCAAACACTCAATGGGGTCTTCCCTAACCTAGTGAAGGAAATAGGCATACAAGCTAAGGAAGTGCAGAGAGTCCCAAACAAGATGAATCCAAGCAGGCACATCATAATTAAAATGACAAAGATTAAAGACAAAGAGAGAATCCTAAAACCAGGAAGAAAAAGACAACTAGTATCTTACAAACAAGTTCCCATTGAACTATTAGGTGATTTCTCAACAGAAACTTTGCAGGCCAGAAGGGAGTGCCAGGAAATATTCAAAGTAATGAAAAACAAGGGCGTACAACCAAGACCACTCTACCCAGCAAGTCCATCATTTAAAATTGAAGGTTAGATAAAGAGCTTCCCAGAAAAGAAACAGGTGAATTCATTACTACCAAATCAGTATGACAAGAAATGTTACAAGGACTTCTTTAGGCAGAATAAAGGAGGAAAAACCCAAACAAATATACCTATCAATAATCACTTTAAATGTAAATGGATTAAATGCTCCAATCAAAAGACAAAGGATAGCTGACTGGATAAGAAAACAACACCCTACATATGCTATCTATAAGAGACCCAACTCAGATCCAGAAATACACACAGACTGAAAGTAAAGGGATGAAAAGATATTTCGTGCAAGTGGAAATAAGAAAAATGCTGGAGTAGCAATACTTATATTGGACAAAATAGACTTTAAAACAAGACTATAATAAAAGACAAAAACATTGCATAATGAAAAAGGGATCAATCTGACAAGAGGGTATCACCCCAGTAAGCATTTATGTACTCAACATAGGAGCACCTAAATGCATAAAACAAATACTGACTGACACAAAGACAAAGATCAATAGTAACAAAATCATAGTAGGGAACTTTAACACCCCGTTGACACCAATGGTAAGATGTTTCAGACAGAAAATCAACAGGGAAACAGTGGCTTTAAATGACACACTAGAACAGATGGATTGAATTAATATTTTTAGAACATTTTATCCCAAAGCAGCAGATTATGCATTTTTTTCAAATGCACATAGGACATTTCCCAATACAGACTACATGCTAGGCCACAAAATAAGTCTCAAGGCATAGAATAAGACTGACATCCCATCAAGTGTCTTCTCTGATTACAATGGTATAAAACTAGATATCAATTACAAGTAAAACTGAAAAGCACACAAACACATACAGGCTAATAAACATGCTACTAAATAATGAATGGGTCAACAATGAGATCAAGGAAGAAATCAAAAGATACCTTGAGATAAACAAAAATGAAAACACAATGACCCAAAATTTATGGGACACAGTGAAAACAGTCCTAAATGGTAAATTCATAATAATGCAGGCCTATCCAACAAAACAAGAAAAATCTCATATAAACAGTCTAACTTCACACTTAAGCATACAGGAAAAAGAATAGCTAACAGTCCAAAAAGTCCAAAGTGAGTACAAGAAAGGAAATAATAATAAAGATCAGAATGAAAATAAACAAAATAGAGGCCAAAAACAAAGAAACAAACTAGAACAAAAGATCAATGAAACTAAGAGTTGGTTTTTTGAAATGATAAGCATAATTGACAAACTTTAACTAGATTCATTAAGAAAAAAAGAGAGAGGACGTAAATAAATAAAATTGGAAATGAAAAAAAGTGACAATGGACACCACAGAAACACAAAAAAATTTAAGAAAATACTACAAGCAACTATATGGCCAAAAAAACTAGACAATCTGGAAGAAATATAATAGATAAATTTCTAGAAGCATACAATCTTCCCAGGCTGAATCAAGAAGAAACAGAAAATCTCAACAGACTACTGATTACTACCAACGTGAATCAGTAATCAACAAGTTTACTGCAAGTACAGTTGAATGGGCCTTTAGGTCTTTACTGCTTTTTCAGTGTGTGTGTTTGGTGGTGGTGGTGGGGGCGGGGGGATGGTGCCGGTAGAAAGCAATTTAAATTTACCATACACTGAAATAAGTCAACAGGTTGGAAAGGTACAATAAACTTTTCATTATGCTTAGCATTCATTCAAGTATTTATTCATTCATGGAACTGTTCATTCATTCAATATTTACTGAGCATAGACATTGTTAGGAGTTTGGAGCAAAAAATAAAACATACAATGCCTGTCTTCAAGAGCCTATCAGGTCAATGAGAGAAAAACAAAAGTAATGATACTATAGCATACAAATGCTGTGATAAGGAAAAAAGAATCATGTTGCTGAAGCTCAGAGGAAATTCACTGAATAGTGGTTGGGGCCAAGCAGTGAAGAGCCCTTGTAAGATATGGTTTCTAGCTGAGTTTTAAAAGGATAAGAAGCCAGGCAGCAAATAGGAGGAAGAAGGAAAGAGCAGTAGATGAAGGTCCTCGGGAAGACCCGAAAACGCATCCCTGCTAAGGTTAAGATCAGTGCAGCTTCTGCTACCAGACTGAATAAAATCTTTATGCAGCTGTAGCACATTATTTTCAGCGTACAACTTAAGGCAATTACAGATGTTTACTTACATGGGCCATATGGTTCCCCATGAGTACATTATAAACCCCAATTGAATCCTGTTGATGGTTCAAAATTTTAATACTAAGAAGTATGATTATATTTTAAACTACATTGTAGAGTGGTGCGTTGAGGGGGCATGACGAACTCTGAAGACGTGTAAAGCTAGACTACTTCTAGTGAGTTCTAGAATCCAAGTGATTTTATTTAAGAAAGGGTTAACAAAGTTGTTTAGGTTGTGAATCAATAGGATGACAATCTGTTGGTTTTGAAAGCAACCCAAATTTGTATTATGAAATCAGAAAAGACTTAAAATGGTTCAGGTCAAGTAATGGTGTCACCTATAAAGTTAGCTTCCGAATTTCTTACCCAGGATTCATGCTGTCAGTAACATTGTGCTTTTTGCTTTATCTGCTATGTGAGTACATGGACTATTTATCCAGCTGAGTGGTATTTTTCTAAGACATAAACCTTTTAGTAGTCCCTTTAGCAATAACTTAAATCTCTCATAAGATTATTACTTAACAGACATAAAGTCTCAAATGCTTTACAGGATGCCTGCAGAGTAAATTCAAAGCATAATAACAAATAGCCCTGACCAGCGATGGGCTTCTTTCCTGGTAATGACTAGCTCACCTTGGCCCTGAGGGAGTTTATAGGGAGTTTATAAAAGGAGTCAAACCACAGCACAGGGCACAAGGTATTCTTTGTCCAAGTTATTGGGAAGTCCAATGAGGTGATCCCATGTATTATCTGGTTACTGTAATTCTGGAAACAAGTGACTGTAATCTACAAAATGAACACTTGGCCGTTCTGCAAAATTGGATGCCTGCCTGCAGACGTCTGAAAACCAAAAGCTTTATAATATGGGTAAGTTGCTTGTTGCTTCTGTGAGAGGCCAAACCATTCAAACACCAGGCATTTCTCTTGTCGCTTCCACATACCACCCCACTCCCCAGCACACAGAAGTGGCCAATAAATGACAGAAGCAAGTCACAGAACACATCCTGTTTCCAGTTCAATGCTGCAAACATAGATTAAGTCATATCTTGGAATTCTTCCACCTAGAAAACTTACAAGAAGCAAAGCAACTTTTCAAAGCATAGCAAAATAAACATGTGCTCCATGACTTACTGAATTTGGCAGTGAAAGGAAAATATGTACTTCCAGTAAACTTAGTGAGTTAACTGAAGCACCGACTTCACCTTCTTGGCTGCTTAAGGGCACCAGACTGCTCTGGGAGGCAAACCTTTCTTCTACTCTTAACTCTACCACTAAGTCTATTGTTTGAGGCAAAGCTTGTAACCTTTAGCTATGTTAGGTCTTAAGTGGGACAATGCTACTGGCTATGACCACATTTCTTAGAGCAAATGCTCGATAATTAAATATGTTCTTTTAATATCAATATTGTTTTGGTAGTATATGCTGGAAAACTATGAAGCATGTAAATAATTTGAAAATGTAGTTTGGGATGAGGTGCTAAAAACCTGTAAATCATTCCAAGAGACTTTCCTAAATTGAGAAGATTTGTAGGAGGGGAGTGGAGGAATTGGAAATTTCAAGTAAGAGATTTAATTCACCAAGAATTTACTAAGAACCTTGTGCCAGCCCTGTAATTAAGCTTTCCTGGCAGTACAAAAGAAGTGGGAGAGTGGGTCTTCAGGGAACTGGTTGGGGAACAGCCCCAGGCGAGGTAGATGTGCCAACTGAGTGCAAATACAAAATACAGTGTGGGGGCTGGTATCACAAGAGATACAGTAAACTAGTAAGGCACAGGTTTCAAGGAAGTGGCACACTTAAAGCTGGATTCTTAAGAAAGGTTAAGATTTGGAAATAATTTAAAAAGGGGAAGATAATTACACATGAACGTAACAGCATGGTCAAAGGCAAGGAGATGGAAATGAAATAAAATCCTTAGGTATCATACATGACCATAAATCGCTGTGTTTGCTCATTCCAGCCAACGTGCCCTAGCAATAGTGCTTCTAGTGCTCTGTTGATCTGGATAACATGAAAAGCTCTAGGACAAAATGCATTTACTCAAAATAAATTTGGGGAATTACTTAAGGGCATGTAACTCCTCTCTTTTCCTTTAAAAAAAATAGTTACACTATCCTTTATTGAGCATTTACTTATATGCCAAGTATTAGGATAAGCACTTTATGTGTGTTATTTTCTTTACTAGGACGTAGGGATGGCACTGTACCTGGAATTCAAACTTAGGCCTGTCTGGTCCCAAGTCCTTAACTCTGCCTTGTAATTTACCAAGACGGGTGTTGCCTGGATTCTCTGTGGGTAGTAGAGATTTCCAAAGCATTCTCATGGATCAGGTTATTCACTGTAAGAACTCTGTGACGTGGTGCTCCAGATTATAGCTTTCACTGTATCTTCTAACTGCACTCCTGATCCTTTTAGAGCAGTATAGTAAGTCCACACTTAATAACATTGATAGGTTCTACAACTTTAAGCAAAACGACATATTGTGAAATCAATTTTATCATAGGCTAATAAATAAGAGTTATAAATTGCTAGGCATCTCATCAACATAATGAAACGATGTTGAACAAAATGAAGTTATCTGAAGATCCACTATGTATTAATGCCTATTTTGGGGGCACGTAGTAGGATATCATATGACCCGCTCAAAGGGAATGTTATGCACATTAATTCATTTATTCATTATTAATTAATTAATTTTTAATGATATGCACTTTTAAAGACCAGTGTTTACATATTGTGTTAGCAGCCCATAGTTTAAAAGACTGTCTCAAGTCTAGGGCACATGAATAGGGGCATTTCTCTACTCCCATAAATTCAGGGGAGGAGTCTTGAGAGCTAAGAACACCTGTAGTAGGAGGCAGAACAAAAAGTTGTGTGTCTGTTGGTTTTATTCTGGATAGTCTTCTTACCCTTGGACGGAGCCTGGCCAGTTTGAGGTCTGTACTGCCCAGGGCCAAAGCTGCTGAAACGCCCAGTTTTCTGAAGAACCTTCTCCAGCTTTCTCTCTTATCTCTTCTCCTCTGTGTCTCACAAACATAGACAATACTGTTTTGGAGACTTTTAACCCTCACGTTGGAAATAGTAGTTAATTTTAATATTAAATATTTAAAATGTATCTTTAGAAATTAATTATAAAAACTGATACAAACTCCAATGTAAGAGAGCATTATAATGCTCTCTTAGAGTGACATATTTTTTATGTATTTTCTTTGAACTAAACCTATCAATCTAAATGTTTTCTTCCTGACCCTGTAACAAAAATGCCAAAGTTTGTTATGAACAGATTTGTTTGAAGAAAAATATGTTTTACCATGAAATTTGTTTTTGTTCCATCTGCAAACTTTTCTATCCTTCATTTTGTTAACTTGGGGTGTCTGCACCAGAGGGCTAAAGTTTTTTGCACAGCTATGTTAAAGTCACCTCCGGGACTCTTCCATTTTTGTCTTAGTTTTGCTCGCATAACACTTAGGTAAGTGATATTAAACAAGTATGTTTTAACTTCCTTTTGATGCAACAATACTATACTGGCCTAAAGTGAAAATGAAACCTTACATAATAAAACCTAATGTTAAACTCACTCAACTGTGAGGTTAACATGACAAACTCTTCTTTTTTTTTTTTCTTTTTGGTGTGTGGGTAGCTCCCCGACTGGGAAGCGAACCCAGGCCGCAGCGCTGACAGCGCCAATGCCGAAGCCTTAAGTCACTACACCATCAGGGAACTCCCAACATGACAAACTTTTAAAAAAGTGTTTATTAAGATATAGCCAACATACTATATTATATCAGTGTTAAGTGTGTACCATAGTTATTCAACATTTATATACCTAAGGAAGTGATCACCATGGTAAGTCCAGCAACTAGCTGACACCACATCACGCTATCATAACATAATTGACTATATTCCCTATGCTGCACATTACATCCCCATGACTTACTTGTTTTATACCTGGAAATTTGAACCTCTTATTACCTTTCTCCTCGTCCTCTCTTTTAAATTTTTTCAATTGCAGTTGACATTACATATTATTTTATATTCATTTCAGGTGTATAGCATAGTGGTTAGACATTGATATAATTCAAGAAGTGATCCCCCTGATTAGTCCAGTACCCACCAGGCACTATACACAGTTATTACCATATTATTGACTACATTCCCTGTGCTACACATTACATCACCATGACTATTTTGTAATTATTAATATCAATTGGTACTTTTTAATGCCTTCCCTTTTTTCATCCACCCCCCCAACTCCCCTCCCTGGCAACCATGTTTTCTTATCCATTTAGCCACCCTATTAGTAAAAATTCCACAGGTTCCAGGTGTACATTTCTACAATATCTCATCTGTGTGTTGTTATGTGTTCATCACCCAGAGTCAGATCTCTTTCCATCACCATGTATTTGAGACCCCATCCCTTCTCTCCCACCCCTCCCCCCCATCCCCTCAGATAACCACTAACCACTAAACTATTGATTGTGTCCATGAGTTTTTGTTTCTTGGTTGCTTTCAGCTTTATGTTCCACACGTGAGGGAAATCATATGGTTCTAGGATTTTTCTTTCTGACTTATTTCACTTTACATGAAGGTCTCAAGGTCCATCCATGTTGTCATAAATGGCTCCATTTTATTTTTTCTTATGGCTGAGCACTATTCCACTGTGTATATGTACAACAGCGTTTTTTTTGGTTGTCTATCAAAGGACATTTTCACTGTTTCCATGACTTGGCCATCGTGATTAGTGCTGGATGAGCATTAGGGTACATATATCTTTGAGGACTAAGATTTTTAAATTTTTTTGGTAGATAATCAAAAGTGGGATTACCAGGTCATATCGTAACTTTATTCGTAGTTTTGTGAGGAACCTCCACACTGCCTTCCACAGTGGTTGTCCCAGTTTGCACTCCCACCAGCAGTGTGTGAGGGTTCCTTTTTCTCCACACCTTCTCCAACACGTTTCGTGTCTTGTTGATAACAGCCATTCTGACAGTGTGAGGTGGTATCTGACTGTGGTTTTGATTTGCAATTCCCTAATAGCTAGCGAAGTTGAGCATTTTTTCATGTATCCATTGGCCATTTGTATGTCTTCCTGGGAGAATTGTCTGTTCAGGTCCTCTGTCCATTTTTTTTAAATGGATTGTTTGTTTCTTTGTTGTTGAGCTATATAAATTCTTTATATATTTTAGATATTAACCCCTTATCAGAGGCATTGTTTCCAAATATTTTCTCCCATTTGGTTGGTTGTCTCTTTGCTTTGTTGATGGTTTCTTTTGCTGTGCAGAAGCTTTTTAGTTTGATATAGTCCTGTTCATTTATTGTTGCTTTTACTTCCCTTACCTTTGAGGTCAGATTCATAAAGTTCTCCCTAAATCCAAGGTCTGCCTATAAGTTTAGTACCAATGTTTTCTTGTATGTTGTTTATTGTTTCAGGTCTTATGTGGAGGTTTTTAATCCATTTTGAGTTAATTTTGGTTATAGTGACAGTTCGCAGTTTGGATTAATTCTTTTGCACGTGGTTTTCCAATTTTCTCAGTATGATTTACTGAAGAGGCTTTCTTTTCCCCATTGTATATTTTGTCACTCCTTTGTCAAAAATTATCTGTCCATATATTTGTGGGTTTATTTCTGGGTTTTTGATTCTGTCCCATTGGTCTGTGTGTCTGTTTTTCTGCTAATACCAAGCTGTGTCGATTATTGATGCTTTGTAGTATAGATTGAAATTTGGGAGTGTGATGCTTCCATTCTTTTTATGCAGGATTTCTTTGGCGATTTGGGGTCTTTTGTGGTTCCATACGAATCTGATGGAAGCATCTATTTCTTGAAAAATGTCTGTGGGATTTTGATGGAAATTGCATTAAATCTGTATATTACTTTGTGTAACATGGGCATTTTAACTATGATGATTCTTCCAACCCATGAACACAGAAAAAGATCAACTTTTTTTTTTTTTTTTAGAAAAGTTAAGCGTTTATTAGTAAAAGAAAGTATACTCTGAGATGTGGAGCAGCTGACCCAAGAGCAGGAAGCATCCACAAATGTTTTTAAAAATTACTTTTGCAGTGCTTTTGGATAGAGGAACTCAAAATATATTAGAAAATAAATGGAATAGGAAATTTCAGGATAAATACCAAAAAGTAGACCAAAAGAGCTAGTCTAAGAGATATTAACTTTGTAATACTAAGGATTTATTGGAACTCACTGATGGTTACTTAGAAATAATGTAAACATAAAATTCTATTCATGAAAAGAAATTGTGGACTCTGAGATCTTACTTGTTTCTCTCTGGATTTGGTCATCACTTGCTTTCTCAATCAGCCTCCCTGACTACCTACTTAAAACCACAACTCACCTGCCTGCCCCTCATTCTACTCAATTTGGCATTTATCATCTTCTAACATGCTACATATTTCCTTAATCTGCTTATTTGTATCACCTGTTCATCTCCTAGCCCCCACATGGAATGCAAGTTTTTCAAGACAGGCATTTTGCTAACTGATTTATCCAAAGCACATAAAACAGTTCTCAGAAGAAAGTTAATTAAAGTTAAGCATCTTCTAGTGTTAACTACAGTAAATTCATAACTCAGGAACAAAGAAGTAATTACAAGTTAATTCAATGAAAGAGATTTCTAAAACAGTGAGTGGTAATATTGGAAATAACAGTAATAACATAAAAATACTGAACATTTATTGACTGTTTGCTATGTATTACCACTCTTAAATGCTTTACATATATTGTCTTATGCAATCGTCACACCACCACTGTGAGATAGGTATTTGTTATCATCCTCACTTTACAGATGAGGAAAATAAGGCACAGGGATGTTAAGTAACTCATTTAAGATCACAGAACTAGTGACAGGCAGAGCCAGGAACCAAGGAAGTGTGATGGAGAGATTTTGTTTGCTATTCGCATACCCCGGAAGGTAGATGACTGGGGCAAAAGGGTTTTGCCATGTTTACTTTCTTCCCTTTAGGAGTAGGGGAAATGGGAGGAGGTCTGGGAGTCCCTTTTTAAAATTCTAATATTTTGACAAGAAGCATTCCTGAAACTAGCACTGTTGATATCTTCAGTGGGGGACGAACAGGAAGCTATGTTCAACCAAAGAACCAAATTAGGGGGAAGTGATCAGAGTGCCAGAGAAGAAAAAGACATGAGCAGCGAGGTGGGGAGCTACTGAAGAGAAACTTATGCATATTCTGTATTGAAAAATGTCACTGGTACTTGTATGTGTTCTATTAATGACAGTGATAATCATTTCCTGACCTGCATTTTGCCAGACTGCTCTCAACCTTTGCAGTGGGATTAGAAGACACAGTTCAATAGAAATGTATGGTTTTGTACTATTAAATAATGCTATTTCATTATTTTCCTTTTTTTTTATTTCTAAAAAGAGATGAAGTAGTAGTGCATCATGACCAGTGCTAATAAAAACCATGGTTATTTGAAAATAACATAGAACAAATAGTGCTTTCTCTTTTACTGTGTGTGTGTGTGTGCGCACGCGCGTGTGTGTGTGTGTGTGTGTGTGTGGGTGTGCGTGTGTGTGTGTGCATGCACGTGTGGTCGTTCATCATTAGTTACAAAAAAGAGATGACATCCCTCCTTGAGGGGCACGTCCTTGGTTACCATTTTTTAAATGCCACTATGAAATGTATCCATTAAAAGAACTTCATTTTTACAACTATATTCTGTGTAAGAAGATCAACTAGCAGACAGTATAAGGGAAAAATTATGACACCCCACCCATGCAACATGATAATACATATTCCACATATATACACTCAGAGTAATCACAAATAACTTTTGCTGTCAAACTGTTTTCTCCTTGTTTTTCACTGAAAGGGCCAGAAAGAGGAGAAAAGTAACACAATGTCAGTAAGTTTATTGCAATCTTGTCTCTCTTGTTTTAGAGCCACAAAAACACTTTGAAATTTAATTTTACTGGTAACTAAAATACTTCAAAAGTTCAATAACAAGCAAATGGTCCAAGTTTGTTATTTTTTTTCCTCTTTAAGCCATATTGACCTTTATAGAAGCAAAAGAATGGCATTTGACATTTCATGGAAAATAAAGAAACATAATTTAGCAATTTTTAACCAATTGCCGCACGCTACAGCTTTAGGGTTGCTCAACTCTTTCCAGACAGAAATGTTTCACAAGCATGTTTCATATTCTTTTTAAAAATCACAAGTAAATTAAAAAAAATTTAATTAGATGAGTCTGCATCACATATTTGGCTGATGTCATCCTCTCCTCTCTGGGAAAAAAAATCCATTTAAGAAAATAAAGAAGGAAACACAAGACACAGATGGCACAGGGAATTGCTTTTCTCTTATGTCTACAGCTCTAGAAGACTTGCTTTTCTTTTAAATGCTGCGCCGCGTGTCCGAGCTGCAGCTTGGGAAAGCCAAACTGCAGGTCCTGACTCGGTTGTTCAGACTTCTGGCCCAACCGACACCATAAAGAAGAAACCAACCTAATGAGTTCAGGGGATGAAATTTCTCTTAACTGGCCTCATGTTCTTATCCGCCTACGTGGCCTATTCTAAGACTTGGAACAAAATAATCCGTCGTCTTCATCCCAGCCACTGGGCCATGGGCACTGCTTCTATTTTAGGTGAAGATTTCCCATAGCCTGGTGGACGGATGGGCATATCCAACGAACAAGTTAGGAGGAAGCACTGGGTATTTCCCATGGTCTCGTTATTCAGCCCTCTGCTTTGGTGTCAATGACTTATTCTTACAGTTGAGGAATAAGTACTGTTTGCCTATACTCCCCATTCTATGACTTCTTTATCGCCTCTGTCTCCTATAGCATATTTTCCCTCCGCATGGGCATACTGCAGGTTGCCAGGCACAGCTGAGGAGGTCCTGGCCCGACTTAAGGCCAGCATACACCTTTTCCCATCTATCCATCTATCAAGCATAACTGGGTTTGTGCCTGCTCTAGAGGTGTGGACCTAAGCAAGGTTGTGCCCACTGTGTTGTAGTCATCTGGAACAGGCCCAGAAAGGCCAGCCTCTTCCTCATCTCCTCTCAGGTCTGCCATAGACTGGAGGCCACTTAAAGGGATGGGTCATTCTGAGGCCTTGGGTGTTGGGAGTTCGTTCCAAACTACGTTCAGGAAAAGGGTCCAAGAATACTTAAAACAACTCTGATTTTTAAAAATGTTCAGTATAAAAACATGTATAAAAGACAAAGATGGAAAAGTTGCTTTTCCCTGATCCACACAGACCGTGAGGGAGGGCTGTAGTTCATTATAAAATCTTCAGTGAGTGCCTTCTAGGTAAGCCAGAGGTCCAAAACTGGCAGCTGGAGCACACTGCCTGCCAAAAGCCTTTGATTGGCCCTCACAGCATTTAAAGGTTGTCTTTAAATAGTTGCCAACATTAACAAATTAGGAGCTTTCACATAAAAATCTGGTTTCTGGCTTCTCCAGAAAAATCTGAAGATCTGGCTGACATTGGATCTGCTTCCTGTCTAGCAAATACTTAACTGGAGCCAAGTAGCTGCTGCCCCTTTAGACAAGGTCTGCTGGCTCTTGACCACAGGCCTCAGCAGGTCTGCCTTCAGCCCCTGTAGACAGAGGACTGTGCAACTTCTGGTGTAAGTATCCTAAGTACCTAAATGAGAACCTGGTATAAATATTAGGTTTGTCAGCAGGTATTTGGCAGCGTTTGGTTCATGCTCTTCTCTCACCTTTCCCATCGCTTTTCTACTTGTCTCTGAGGCTGCATAGGCACTTACTAGTAAGAACTTTTTCCTTTGCCAAAGGGTCAGAAGGCCAAGCAAAGCCAAAATGCCACTGATCCCTGATGTCCTTGTGTCTGAATTGCTGCTTTGGCTGAAAAAGACTTACTAGTGAGGAAGATATATAACTCACAAAACTGAGCCAAGTATTTTCCAATAAACAGATATAAAGTCATGTGAAGAGAGAGAGTTCTAAGGGCCAAAGGAGAAGTGGATGTGTGTGGTTTTATTTTATTTCTTAATGGGGGCCACAATGGAGCTTCAAAGTTCATAAACATGAGGCAGAATGTCTGAAGTCAAGAGAACAAGAGCTCTAAAACATTTTCTTTGCTTCATCCTGAAACTATGGAGATTACATTATTCTCCATATTCAGGAGAGCTGCCAGTTTTCTATTTATAAAACAGCAGAAGCTGGCTTTTGGTGATGCGCAGCTTGAATACTGAGGGGTTAGGTGATAACTTGGTAACACAGAGGCAAAAGAAAATCAGGGGCAACTTTCAAAGCATTCCAGGGCCTGCAGCTGTAAGACGCCTGTTGACTGCACAGCAGTGGTGTAGCTACATTTCTCTTTCACGCAGCTCTAAAAACATAAGGAATCAACTCTTGGCTAACTTCAGGAATCCAGCTGCCTGTCCATGATTCCTCACAGCACCTGCCATTATTAACTGCTACTAGGAATGTGCACTGGCTTTCTGAACTGGCACAAATCTGGATGTTTTATTATTTCTTTTCACCTATTCCAAATTGAGAAATTCACCAAATCTCCTGAAACCAAAAATGTGCTGTTGAAAACTGTTATGTGGACTTTTTGGTTGTGCGTGTGTGTGCATGTGTGGTTTGTCTGTTTGTTGGTTTGTTTTTTAATGCAGAGATGGGTCGTTTGGTGTGGAAGGCTTGCTCTCTCAGAGGATAAGCCATAGTTATTTTTCAGATTACTGACAGAGCCCTGAATATGTGAGAATGATCAAGATACTTGAAAAAAAATGAGAATGGGATGCAATAGAAAAGAGATGTTGAAAGGAAAAAAGAAAAGATAAGAAATTCCTGATGATGAACTAGAGATAGAGACAGGAAGAGAAAAGAGAGACCTACCAGGGATTTAGATAGATTAAAACAGTGAGAAATTCAGAGGGCCCCTCAATGGTAGCATTCTCTATGCATTAAGGATTAGACAGGCTCTGGCACCGCAGTGTCCACTCGTGCAGTGTCCTGAACCGCAAGTGCTCTTGCAATTCAACTCAGAAACTTCTCAGCAGTGTAGGATGGGCTCTGATTGTGGGATACACAGAAGGTTGATAGACCATGGCCCTTGATGTCAAGAAGATTATACTCTGTATTACAATTTTCTTTCATGCATTTATGTACCATTTATTTATGGTAAATTCCTTTCATGCTGCTCTGAGCTCACTCTCAGAGTCAGTGACAGTGGGAGGAGCAAGAGCATCCATGATAATGGTTCTGTGTTTCAGCAAAATAAGCTCCCTGGTGGCTGTCTTTGAACTTGTCTTTACAGATGGAATGCAAGAGGCCAGAATTAAATATTTGCAATGGTTAAGGTATTCATAAAATAATTTAAGAAGTTTTTTTTAAAGTTCTTTAAACTGTTTTAATAGATCCCATAATAATACTGCACAAAGGCTTTGCTCATGTCACCATACCCCTACCCCTACTCCATGCTATTTCCTTTTGTTATCCTACATAAACTTCATTTCAGCTAGACAGAAGAAAGGGATGGCAAAGGCATAGGCTGGAAGAGA
This sequence comes from Lyroderma lyra, assembly GCA_004026885.1. Taxonomy (NCBI): domain Eukaryota; kingdom Metazoa; phylum Chordata; class Mammalia; order Chiroptera; family Megadermatidae; genus Lyroderma; species Lyroderma lyra. The sequence continues at coordinate 95,667 of PVJL010002056.1, read as the reverse complement.
CCATGGTTATCTAAGGAACCTGAGAAGACTTTCCTCTTCTCCAAATGGATACAAATCTGGTATCCTTTGCACCCCAGCTCTAGCACCACTTATTCCATGAAGCCATCTTTGGCTTTTCTAGACCTTCCTATAAACTTCTCTAATAATAATAATAACAATGATGATGATGATAATAATTATTACTGCTAGGAATAATTACAAATAACATAACGGCCACCACCATCATAATAAAAGTAATATTTTCTGAGTACTCTTCCAGCTCTACACATATGCTTCACATGTATTATGTTATTCATATTACTCAATCCTCTCAATATTCCTAAGGGTGGTACTACTATCACCCCCATTTTTCAGAGAGAGAGAAACTGAGTCTTAGAGACGTTAAGTAAATTTCTCAATGATACATAGTAAGTGATGGAGAATTCTTATTAATATCATCAATTTAATATTTAATTATGAAGTAATCACTTGTGCCTCCTTAGCTGCTATTTATTGCACAGTTACTCAAATATTTTGAACATACTATTTGGGTGAGGGGATTGGTAAAAAGCAAAACTGGGGTTTCAAGTACAAAGTATACTCTTTTGTGATTGAGAGTTCAGGGTTCTGAGAGACTTAATGAGATATCTGAGCCAAGAGAAGCTTAACAGAGCATGCTGAAAGAAAGAAGAGTGATATCCCCGAAGACCACTGGGCTGTCACATGGGACCAGTCGTTGTTTGCTGGAGAGACAGATTTAATTCCCAGACCAAGCACTTAATGGCTCATCTCACTCTCTCAGGTCTCAGTTTTCTAACTTGTAACAAAACAATAGCAGAGAACACATGTGCTTGCAAAAGTTATAAAAAGAATCAAGGGCAAAAGAAATGTCTCCATAACTTTTTTGGTTTCTCACACAGAGCATTAGTCATTTTTATAAAGTTTTGGAATAAAATCATAAAGTTCCAGAGTTAGGCAAGATATTGTCTGAGTCCATTTATTTTGTAGATGAAGAAATTCCAGCCTCATGACTTGTTCAAAGTCACACAATTAGCTAGTGACATATCTTTGTTTCCTATCTTACTTCAAAGCTTTGTTCATGGGCCATCGTAACCCGTAAGTACAACTCATTTCACAGGTGAGTCCATACATGTCTATTTATATTTGGGCTATCTAGTAATAAACTTGTAATTGATTTCTTTTTAGAATGGCATTCTCCAAAGACTATTTTGGCCTCAAATGAAAAGAAATAGGAAAAGTATACATTAAAAAAATATATTGTGACTTATAAAGTCAACCTCTCCAGCCTTGGTTCCTTCATCCACGAGATGAAGTAGTTGATTTAAGATCACTAAGTCAGTGAGAATCTGATAGAATGATAAAAATACTTCTGGTACCTAAGGATTACTCAAGTGGTTGAAGGAAAGGGGCAAAAATGGCAATACATGTCAAGGGAGATAATAATCTAGAGGAAAATTATCCAGAGAAAACAAAGAAGAAGGTTAGGCAGGGGCTGATCACTGCTATAAATGTAAGAAGGGAATTATAAGAAGTGTGGGTACCAACAGAGAGAAATGTGGGATCTCTCAGAATTCTGATGTAGAGAATGAGACAGTGAGATGGAGACGTCTTCAGAAGAAAAGGAAATGTGTAAAAGAAAGAACAGGGCTGCAATGAATCCTATAGATGTGAGGGGTAGTGGTGGCAGTCAGGGAGGATTCTTGGAACATTTACAATGGCAGAAAAGGGAGGGGAATAGCTGTAAGTACAGTGTGACAGAATTAGCCCCTTTCCCTCAGGTAAGGGGAGGCAGGAGGTAAGGAACAGTGGTAGTGGGCATCAAAATCAGGGATGCATGATTTGCTAATTCATGGTAATTAATGAATACATCTGGCAATTTAAACAGTCAATCAGATTTTATACTTGGTTTCTATCCACTTTTGCATTAAAAATGGGCATTCCATGCTTGAAAGAGAAGAGCACATGGTGAAACTGTGTATCAAGCACTAGTGAAATGTGGTTTTGTTTTGGTAGATATGACCTTTGCTTCTCTGACTCTACTTTTTCTAATAAAATGTTTGATTTATATGATTTAGAGGCATAAAAACACAAACATTGTGAACTATGTCCAAAGGCGAAAGTACTAAATTATAGTGTACTCAGAAAAACCTATCAGTTGCAAAACACTGGCTTTTATCATTTATACGTAAATAACAACATACTGAAACATGGAAAGAGGACAAAATGAGGATTTTACAAGCACATCTTATTAAAACCGACAAAATTTTGGGTTAGATAGAGCAAGTCCAGAAAATCTGCAGCAGTAATTCAGAGGCCCCATTCTTCAAGATACCCCTAGCATTTGCAGAGCCCATCTATATTATGCTATTCTAACATATTTGATAATTTATTTTTGAAGTGGAGTTCATGGGTAAAGACGAGAACTGAGAGGAGGTTCTGGTATAGAGCCTGTAGTCACCTACAACAGTTAACAGAAAATTGTCACTCTTCATTTACTTGTAGCATCTTATCTTATTTTAATGAAGATTATACACTCATAAAGTCATACTGGCACTATGAGAGACATCCTAAACACTTTATGTTAGGCCAGTATGTATTGGAAATAAGTAGTATTTTCTTGGATGTTTCCTTAAAAGATTGAGATTGGTTGAAAAGTAACCAAATTTGTAAATGGACAAAATTCAAGTAGATATAATAAACTTTTGCAGATTTTTTTTTCTGTAATGGCTACTTAATTGGCTTCTTAGGAAGAAGAAAAAGAACCTTTTAAGTATAATGAAGGAGATTCTCTGAATAAAAGGAGCAAAAGCTATGAAAGAAGTGAGATTTTGCAAAACTACTTATAGAAATACAATAAGATACTGAAAAGCCTTTACAAGGATGACTACTTTTCTTAAATTTGTTTCAAGCGCAAATTTTGTAAAAGAGCCTGAGAAGTGTAAATGAATTATTAATAACATGAAAATTATTATGAATAAACTCATTACTAATACTGTATTATAATAAAATAACAAAGAAGCAGACTCCTCATAGACTTGGAAACACCTGACTAAATTTTCATGCATGGGATGACCAGTGAAAAGGGTTGCATTCCTGCATAACTTCCCTTTTATTTTTATAGTGATTCTTCATGAAAAGTGGATAACTTAAAACCATATCATCTGTCATTTGATATTTACAGCTGTTATCAAATCCATTTATGAAGAGTATAGTCCCTCTAACTCCTATAATAGCTGTGGTTACCCATGAATGGTTATTTTGCCAGACTTTTAAGTTGAAAAGTATTCAAGGGATTTTTGATGAAAAATCATGGTAAATTTATTCCATTTTAATTTGTCTATCAAGCTTCATTGAAAAAAAGAAAAAAATGCTTTGAAAAACTTACTTTGAACAGATGATCAGGTCACTAATAATACCATTCTAGTAATTAGATTATACAGTTTAAGTGAGTTTTTGTTTTTTGGGGGGTTTTTGCACTATTCCACTTGAGATTCTCCAACTTTTGGCAGTGCTAGAGATAGAGGTGACACTCATAGATAAAATAATCCTCTCCAGAAAAACATAGTGCAACCACATCAACAAATAAGAGGCCACCTATATACTCTGAGAGGAGAGACAGCAGAGAAGCAAAAGGGAGACAATGAATTCTTAAGCACCAATTTCCTTATTTCATTTTAGGAGACCTAGGCACATTGGGACTATTGCTCCCAGGACTGAATACAGCCAATAAATCCAAAGTCTCCATTCTGTTTTTTGCAATTCCATCATTACAGATGGCCTATCTAGCTCCAGTTAGTGCTAAGTTTACTATGTCTTTGTCTTTCCTAGCAATGGTCAATTAAGTAAAGAAAAACAAAGCTAGAGACGTCCGGTATTTTCCTAGAAAAGTGTTAACTGTACTGTGCATTTCTTGCCATGTTTAAACTTAGTTGATATTCATGGAAAAGTAATGTGTGTTAGGAATTCCAGAAAACAGGGGAGTTTGTGGATGAGAGTGTCACCATAGGTTTGGGAAACCATTCTATTGGGGCTGCTTAGCTCAATGCATAAGGCTTTTGGGTGTCCTCTACCAGATATCTCCTTGATCTTAAAGCCAGGGCCATGCAATCCCATACCTGATTTCCTCTAGCCCTGTCTTAGTTTCTAATTGTGTTCTCATATGTCAGTTTTATTTTTTTCTGCACAATAAGGTCTCTATGATATTTAAAAAGAGACTAGACACTTGGTCTAGATGGAAGACAGTTCCATTGCAGCAGAAGAGCATGGGCTTTAGAGAGTGGAGGGGACAGTGAGAGCTGGGAAGAGAAAGCAGGTGCGTGTAGGGGAACCAGGGACATACCACCAACTTTATACCTTTTTAAAAGCTTTCCTGGCTTTAGTTCAGCTTTCTCAGGGTTTACAAATATCCTAAACAAATAACAGGAACCTGACCTGCTAACTAGACTTTATGCTCAAGGTCCCTTCTATTAAGATTGGTTAACAAGGGGAATGAAGGATGGAAGATAATTCGTGGGGAGCATGTCCACTGTGGACTCCTATGTTTAATCTGGGGCCTGTTCTATGATATTGCTACTCACCAGCTCCCTCAATAAAGATTTTTAACTAAGCCAAAAAGAAACTGTTCTTTGTGGGAATGCAACTTTAAAATGGAAAGCATGTTAAAATAGTCAAACAATTGAAATGCATTAATTTTTATAAGTGAAAGATAACCAAACAATAATTGCTATGTTAATTATGCTTATTTATTAATGTCCATTTTGTTTTTTTTATGCATTTTAATTTAGCAAAATTTTTAATTCAACAAATCATTTGTTGAATAGCTACTAAAAGCACAGCCTTCTGTTAAGGTAATGTAAAATAATTTATAATAATAGGTTCTAAGGTCTTCCAGCATTTCATAGCCTGGTGGGGGAACCAACCATTGTTTATTAAATCCCAGATCATAGTTACTGAGTGTGTGACTTTGCCTAGGTTATGTAATTTCTCTAAGTGGAAAATGGCAAGAATATAGTTCTTGCAGGACTGTTGTAAGGTTTAAATGAAATAACTACAATTTCACATAATAACCACTTAATAAGTATTAGTTATTATTATTGTGATTTTTATATCTAACATACACACACACACAAGCATTTTCTAGATGGATTAATGTTCTTGAATGAATGAATGAATGAATGAATATGAGATTCCCAGTGTTATGACACTGGCTCTAACAATAAGGTAAAGTGCATATAATACCATTTGACCACTTTACAATGAGAGTTCCTAAGAATGATAGAAAATCTGAATGATGCTCCAAAATGTTCTGAAATGTTAGGTATGGGACAGAGGACAAAATAAAGCTACTAGATTTTACATCTACATCATGCTTACATAATATCTATACAGTGGAATGTTGTAGCCAAATAAGATGATTGAGATGATAGCTCAGTGAGTGTGGCCTGTGACATCGTCAGAGTTTTCTGAACAGAATGAATGATCGGCAATTAGAAAAACACAGCTAACTGATTTTAGTGATGTGCTGGGAACATCTGAAGCTCAGTGTGTGTGAAAATTATCTTAAATTATATGCATATGCAATTACGGTGTCACATTAGGGACAGAAGAAAGGTAGTTAATATTACTGTACACCTATTATGTGCTAGATGTTTTCAAATAACTTTTATTGATTTCCACTGATGCCTTATAAAATAACAGTATCTCCATTTCAGAAAAAGTAAATAACTTGCTGAAGATCACAAAACTAAAAATCAGTGAGACAGTATTTGTATTCCAAAGTACTTTTAACTTGCTATTTCACACTTATTTCCTAAGCAAAAGAGAGTATTATCTTAAATATTTGCAAAGGAAAACAGTAACATGGAATTGATTCATTCTGAAAAACGAAGACAGAACTTCTTGGATCCATCTTTCTAAAAATAAACTTTAAAGTTCAATTTATATTTGGTTTCATACCATTAAAATCTTTTTCCGTAGAATTTTAGTTGGCATTTTTTATCCACATTCTGAGAAGGCAGATCTGTTTCGTAGAGCAGCAAGCTTTTGGAACCTTTAGCTGCTCATCTGTGTTGATTATCTGTTTTTCCTCTTGGCTTGTTTCAGTTTTGTGAAATAGGTATGAGGTTATTCTATAGTCCTGGCATCATTTCTGAATCTCAATCTTCAATCGATGGATTACAAATGGAAAGATTTTACTGAGTTCACATACGAGCAAGGGCTGTCTAGAAAAAATCCAGCCATTGTCAATATAAAACAAGAACGGTTTGCGGCTGGATACTTTCTGGACAGCTCTCGTATATGTACGAGGTCAGACAATTAATTTCACAAACTCATCCTAGGAAAAGTGCTACATACCTCACTGCTGAGTATCACTACAGCCACCTTCGAAGTACTCCCCTTGGGAAGCTGTGCCCCGATGCTACTGCCAAGAGCACCCTTTAAAGCAATTTTGGAATACATTTTCTAGAATGGCCATCAGAGCTGTTGTCATCCTCAAAATCTGACAACTAAATTCGCAAATTTGCCACCGTGAGCTTACACTGGCAGCAGTCTACAAAGTCAGTACAGTGTCATAACAGAAGAACAACTAAAGGTGCATGTTGCCAAGGTTATGACACCTTACCGAGTTGTTTGTACAGTGCTGCCAACGTCAGTGCACGGTGGCAAGTTCGCGAATTTGTCAGATTTTGGGGATGATGAGAGCTCTGATGGCCATTCTAGATAAAGAGTTCCAAAACTGTTTTGAAGGTGCACTAGGCATGGATGCAAAGCTTCCCAAGGGGAGTACTTCGAAGGTGACGATAGTGATAATCAGCAGTGAGGTATGTAGCACTTTTTCTAGGATGAGTTCACGAAATTAATTGTCTGACTTCATATGTCTTAAAAGGTGTCCACTAGATATTTGATGAATTGCAGTTGTTCTAAATAGTATTTATTAACATGTGTTCAGCTTATGTTAAAAACTTATTAGATATTTTTTGAAATAAATATATTTTTCCTGCTGGCTCTAATGGAGTTTATATCAGATTAACCCTCATTGTACAATTCTATAAACTGGCAAAAATATGTTCAGACATACATACATACATAACAATAAAACAACAACAAAAACAGTAACAAAATAGCAGATGAAAGGCATCAAAACAGCTAGTGCTTGAGGGGTCAAGATCCTATAGAGAAACAAAATGCAGAGGAGGAGGGAGCCATATATTTACTGCTGGTTTTTGGGGGGGAGAAGGTGAAAATTTTCAGTTTTAAGTGAGTTGTCTAGAGGCTGAACAAAAAGTTGCAGATTGGGAATTATAGCAATGTGACAAGGCTGGGAAGACAAAAAACATAGGGTTTGTAACCCAAAATACATTTTAGACTGTAATAAAGAATAGAAAGTATTTATTTGAGGAAAAGGAGCTGCAGCCTGGGAGACACAGATTTATGGAGCAACCTAAATCATGCTCCACCGAGACAAAGGACGGGACTTTTTTTTTTTTTTTTTTTGGCGAAAGTTCCCATCCAAATTCTCAATTTTGTGCAATTGAGGTTTCCAAATTGTGCAGTCCAAATCATGCAGTTCTTATTGTTTGGTATAGACGCAAATGAGAATACAATTTGTAGCTCTGATTGGATGAGACAGGTCTTTGTGTGTTGGTAGAAAGAGGAAACCAGGCTTTCCTTGCAGTGGTTGACTCAGAAGGCATGAACAAGTGGGAAACAGTGCAGGAAACTGAGCATTCAGTCTGAGGTTCTTCCCAGTAGAGAGAGAGTGAGGTTTCCCTGTCAGCAATAGCCTTTAGACTCTTATTACTTATAACATTTGGTTCCTTGGTTGACCATGGGGAGTGCATCTCAGCAGATAAATTCCTTCTTGGGATTGACATCAAGTAAATCTTTCTTGTCTACAGGTTTAAATTTACGTAGGCAACCGGGACCTCAGGGGCCCAGATTCCAGAAAGAAAGGGAACTGTGAAAGCATCTGCCATTTCTGAAGCTGTCTTTCCCTGGGATGAAAGGCTAAGAAACTAAGTAAAAAGCAGCAGCTCATAGGCTAAAAAGCTAAGCAAAGGACTCCTCAGTCTCATAGTGCTGGGGAATGAAAAAATGCAAGTCCAGAGACTGCTAAGGAAGAGGAGTTCCAGATGGTAATAACTCAATAGGCTTTCAACTGAGTCACCTGAACAAGCTTTTAGTTTGCTCCAAGGGACGAGGCAAACCATAAATAGATTAACCATAGCAAAGCCCTAAACCCAGTTTCTACCAGGCCATGGTGATCAGCCCATACTCCATTTGCTGTCCAAAAGAAAATTATATTATTCTCTAGAGGAAGAAATGTAAATTTATTTTTATTTAGGGCTTGTACACTGACTGCCAGCTCTGGGACTTTAATTTGCAAAAACCTTTGTTTGGTCCATACAATGTTTTGTTTTCTTATCCCACTGGCATGCTTTTAGGGGGAATCTGGGCTTGCCAGTTCTTCTACAGTCCCCACCAATCTCTATAGTCTCACAATAAGCTCATTTCACCCACATAAGTTACTTGCATAAACCTGAAGGCATTTGCTACACATTTAAAAACAGATGAGTGACCATAATGGATCTATGCTATAAACTAAGGGACTGTAATTGTAGACACAGGAGAGCTACAGCATCTACATGAAAGAAAAACCTGTGAGTATATGAGATCATTTGGGAGAAGACCAGTGGCTTAGCAGGATGTAAAGACAAAGCTTACAAATCTCCTCTCTTTGGCCTTTCATTTGTCTTTATAGAGCTCCTGAGTTACCTGTTTCTTTTTGTTCACTTATTCATTTATAATATTTTGTATTTGTAAAACATTACATAGTTTACAAATTATATTTTTATACATATATATTTATATGATCCTTTGGACAAAACTTAGAGCAAGAATCAGAGCTCTGTTAGGAAAGTAGATTAACTAAAGCTCAGAGTGTCAAGTCACTTGGTAGACTAGAGATTGCATGATACTTAAGTGCATGCTCATTCTATTGCACCTGACAGCTCAAAGTTACAGAACGTTACCAAAAAATATGCATATAAAAGTATTTACGAGAAAAGTATTCTCTCCACCTCAGTATTTGAGCAGTAATACAAGAGACAAGAGTTTAGACCCTGGAAAAATTATAAATTAACACTAAGGCACAGAATCTGAATGACCAGGTAAAAACTGGCCCCAAATATTATGCTTCCTTTGTTCTCCCAAAACTGTTTTAAGAAGAGGAAGTATGCCTCCTCCTTAATCTAATTCTTATAGGCTTACTATATCAAGAATCAGAGTGTTAGATCTTTACACAGGTAAAGGCTCAGAGAGTCAAGGAATGCATACTACATGGTTAAAATGCAAAAAATATTTGGTCACAGAGGGCACAGAAACAAAACTCTGAAAAGGAAAAACCCCCTAGGTAAAACACTAAGATACATATGGAAGGAGAAATGTAGGCATCTGTTTTGTAAGGATGAAGCCAGCTGTCAAAAGGTGGTCTATACAATCCCTTCATTACTAAACCATATTTGTGGAAGATATGCACTGGCAGATCAGACCCTGACACTTTTATTTAGAGAACCTAGTACAAAGAAAAGCAAAAATCCTGCAATCTGTCTGAAGTGCTCTGTCTGGCCAATCAACAGGCTAATGAGGAGTCAATGTCAGATGCTGTCACTCATTGTCAAATGGAGTAAGAAGTTTACTGCTTGAAAGCACAAATGTATTTCATCAGCCCAGATGGTACTGAACATTGGACTGAGTGGCATGGCCTAATCAAGAACATTTAAATATACCTCCTTCTCTTAGCTTCTGTATATTTATTGTAAAGTTTTAGAAATGACCTGGGGTGTTTTGAAGAGCACACAGGACATTCATTAGTCTCTGAATCTCACTCTACAAAACAAGTGTAGTGATTTTTTTTCAGTAAATTTGACATAGCTCTGGGACACATCAATGATAGAGTCCTAAGTTCCCCTGGCTTCTACATGTTTACTCCAGGATTTTCTGGAAGACTGTTTTTCTACTCTTCATGAATAGTTCATGTGCTAGTCTCCAACAGAAACAAGTGACACTTATTACTGTTGGCTGTTGGAAAGCAATGGCAAAGGAAGGGCCTTGAAACAATTAGTCTTCTGTAACTGATTATTTAACAATATGTATTTCCTAAGACCTGTTTATCCTCAAAAGAAAGCAGTCAAGACTAAATATGTACTGTATTGAAGAAGATACCTGCACTGAACCCCTTGGATGCTAAGTGGAAACTCTCTATTCTATTTGTACTGAAATCTGTATGTTTTCATGAGGAAAGGAAGATGGTCTGTTTCTTCTGAGACCTCAAGGACAATTTTCATTTGGGAAAATCTCTTCATAAAAGATGGCTTTAGTTTTAAACTAAACATATAACAATAAGAGATACATGGAAAGCAAGAAATGAAGTGAGAGAGGAAGGAAAAAAGAGGGAAAAAGAGGAGAGTGGAAAAGAAAGAATGGGGGAAAATAAGAAAGAAACACTATTTTTCTGTATGAATGCTTTATCTGTTCAAGGCACTCTAGTGGCCACCACAGAACAACTAAAAGTAACAGAAACTATTTCCACATCTGAGTTACTTATTTCCAAGCCCTTTAGCTATTTAAGACATGGGGTTAGGAATGAAAATGCTTTTAACCAACTGATCTTAAATTTGAATATAGGCTACGTATTTTTAGCTACAGATTCCATGTTGTAACTCCCTTCCCTGGAAGAGTGAATGATTCAAAAACTGCCAGAGCACATCTTGAGACCAGATGCTTGTACAAAGGAACATGTATAAGTCAGTTATGGAGAGACAGTCAAACAAGACTGAAGAATGTGATCTCATAACTCAAGTACTGAGAAGTGCCACAGCCCAATATATGTACAGTTTTGCTCTCTTGCCAGCTTTTGCATTTCAAGAAGAAGGCCTTTTGGCTAAGTTTTTTATGCATATTTGTCCAAAAACTTATTTTCTAGCATCTCCAAGAAGTTCATGCCTGATCCTGCTGGCTACCTTGATTACCTTACATGGGGTTCCCTAGATGTAAGAAGATGGGCCGTCAGTGAAGTTTTGGCAAAGTAAATCTAAGAAAGCCCTAGAAGAAAACCTGAAAGAAATGTATATAAGCCTGAATCTGACTGGTTCGGGTTTAAAATGGAAAAATACTTTATAACATAATAAAGACAGAAGTGATATGCAAAATGTTTAATGAGTGTGGCACAGGCACTAACCAATCAGAATGGCTGCAGGTCTAGCGTTGGAGTAGAGCCCTGGAGGTTCCCTGTCCTTTCAAGCATTAGCCTTTTAGCTGCTAGAGGTCTGGGGATGTTTCTAGCCTAAATGGAAGAAGGCTGGGACACACGCAAGGTTTCAACAACAGCTATTTCAGTATTTTAACAACTGATAAGGTTCTATCAGCTGAATATCAGGCTTGGTGATTTTTCCCATAAATTGTTACACAAATTTGAATATACTTTACACAGTTTAAGAAAATTATAATCTATAAGTATTAGCATAAAACTACTTAGAACTCAACTCATTTAAAAAAAAAATAAAGATTACTGAATTAATGGTCCAGGGAATTAAGAAAAAGCATTAAACACTTGGGAATTTCTTGAGGACCATATAGAGACATTTGGTTATATGATGGATCCCAAGAATATTCATAATAAGCTAATGTCACACTGAGGAAAGCTCCTAGTGGTTTGATAACAGCTACTGTCCTCAGCCTTGTCTAAACTTCTATCAATGAACAAGGCATGTGAGAAAGTGTGTACAGTGCATGTCTGTTACTTTGGCCACCCTAGCACTGTTGCCCACCTTTTATTAGTAAAAGAATCCTTTCTTTTGGCAGGAATTCCATTCCATGTGGTTTTTGTAAGATAACTCCTTCCACTCCTAGAGTCTGCTTATGACTCAGGCCTGGTCAGAATACGTGTCACCATGTGATTGGTTTCTGGATAGTCTGTGATCCAAGGTGAATGTAATTTAAGTTCTTCATAAAAAATTTTCCTATTGGAAAATAAACTCTTTCCCTGTTGGGTCAGGAAAGCTGATAGGAGGTTAGTCTTGCACTGGTGGTGGCCACAATGCTCTAGAATATTATTAAGTTATAAAAGTAAGAGTAGAAATATTTAAAATGATGATTTGTTTACCTCACTTTTGTGTTTGTAACCATTAGGCTTTATAAAGTACTTAATACACACTTTCTTAAATGTTCAAATGTATTAGAAATTTGGTAGCTTAACCCAAGTCTTCAGAAAGTGATCAAGAATTCCTGATAATATGTTAAGTGATCAAGATGCCCTTTTTAAAACTACATCAAATAATAAATGCAAAAAACTAGGGTACCTTTTATCCATCAGTTTCAGAGCACCTACGATACAATAATCTGGATAAAAAATGAGGCACTAATCTTCTCTGAGCAAAATATAGCAGCCAAACATAAGATATATTATATAGTTTTGTGGTCACAGGAATTGACAAAAGCCAGTAAAAAAACCACAAAGGCCAGTGAAAGAAAACAACAAACCCCACCCCTCACAAACCATTAAGTTTTCATGAAACACACTTTGAAGAACTTCCTACTATATAGCTATATTCCATGGAAATGCCCAAGTTGAAGACATGAAGGAATTTTTAAATTAAATGAACCCTATAAACCCTAGTGAAATCATATTTCCAAGTGCTTCTCAATAGGCATTCCTTTTGAAACTGATTTGCTGAGTACTGGTACCAGGAATATGCCAGATACCAGGCAGGGGTGATACAAACGGTCATTGCTTCAACAGTGCCACTGGATAGAATTAAGCTCATTAAATGTACATTTGAAATATTTTTACATATGCTGAGCTTACATTAAGCTTCTCAAAGAAAGAGACCATAACAATTGTTTTTATAGCTCCCTACTAAGCACAGTTCAATGCTTAACAGTCCTCCTTTATGAATTAACCTCCATAAGACCTCAATAGAATTTTTCCTGTGCATGTGGTTACACTGACAGGTCAACTGGTTGCTATTTTAATATTAATGTTTAAATTTATTTAATTACTACTGACTAGTTCTATTAGATCTCAGGCTTCCAACCTCTACTGAATTCCACCAGTATCTCTCTAAGCAGTCTGTTTCTTGCCCATCTTCCAATCCATCATTTATATTCACTTTTTGCTTAGAAACTGCTCCACACCTTTTACTATATTTACCTCAAGCTTGCACTGCATTCATTTCAACAAATGCCCTTGCTTGCTGACTTTCAGAGAAAAGAGAGAGTGCTAGATGTAAATTCCAACTTTCCATACTTTTAGGTCCAGAACTGTTTTTGCATGTTCACCCATCCTTCCTTCTTTCTCTAACCTCAGAGAAAGAAACATCTCTGCTCTTCCCTCAAATAAACCCTCTATCACTTCTGTTTTTCTGCCCTGTCCATGATCTTGCTATGAGTCTTTCCTCCAGTGGTTAGTTTCTCTTTCTTCATTGGTTCGTTTCACAACAAAGAAAACAAAAACATCTCCTTTCAACCAACCAACCAACCAACCAACCAACCAACCTTCCTTCCTAAGCTATTATTTTCTCTCTCTCTTAGCATTTTCCATTAAACTTCTTGAATAATAAAAATAATTATCCTCTGTGTATGAGGTGAGGTACTGTAGAATTGCTTTACATTGATTTTACCATTTAAATAAATCACACCATAATTCTAACTAGTATTTATTCTCATTTCACAGACAAAGAAAGTAGAATTAAGTATTCATGACTCAACTAAGGTCAACCAGATAGTAGGCTGGTGGAGTTAGGATCATGCTCTACTATGTCAGTGGTTCTAAAACTGTGGTCCCAAGACCAGCTGCATTATCATCATTTGGGAACTTGTCGGATAACCTGTAAATTCTCAGATCCTTCCCAGATATACTGTATCAGACACTCTGGGTGTGGGGCCTAACAATCTGTGTGTTAACAAGCCCTTCACATGATTCTGATGCACGCTACAGCTGGGGAAGCACCGCACTAGACCACACTGCTCCTCAGCTCTCATTCTATTTGTCTTCTCTGCTACATTGACAGAGTTAGGTTCTGTTTTTCTTTTGAAGCCTTTTTTTCTATGAACAATTCCAAACCACCCGATGCTGGTTCTCTTTCATTAATAATGTCTTTCACTGGCCCATTCCCTATACCTAGTTACTAAAACATTTGGTACTTTTGTCTCCTAAATCTCACTAACTCTCCAACCTCACTGCACCTTTCCTAGAACCCTGTTCTTGATGTGATCTCCATGTTGACTAAAGGTGTCAGTGCCCAAACATTCACTTGAGTCAGGCATTTCTAAGTGATGTTGCTCTCACATTCTACATGCCTACATGAAGTTGGCTAACCAAATTTCATTAATATTTATCTCTGCAATTCTTAAACCTGTCATCTACTTGCTATTCCCCAGCGGGTTGCCAGAACATCATAGGTTGGAATATGACAACAGCCTACCTGCCTGGAGCTCCTCCTCTTTTCAATACCCTTCTAAACGTTTCTCATAAACATTCTAAAAATTAGGAATGAGCATATCATTCTCATTCTAAATTCTAAAAATGTAAAAACTAAATAAAGTTAAAAAACAAATCAGAACGAAACAAACCCCCCAACATCGATGGCTTCCCATTGCTTAGAAGCTGAAGTCTGTCATTCCTCCTGATGTAGGAACCTTGACTTTAATCTAGGCAAGATTTATCACTTGCCCTATTTGTAGCCCAGGCTAACACTGTTTTTTTTTCTGCCTGAAATAACCATCCCTAACCAAACACTCATTACTTCTTAAGTAAATATTAGAGGTATCACAAACTCATGGGCAGGCAAAAATGAATGAATTAAGTCTACCAGGTGTAATGAGATCACATGCCTTATCTAATGGAAACAACATCTAGGATTTGAAAATTGCTAAGCAAGTATTTCCATTAAAGAAAAGCCAGAAATTCAGAGTTTCTCAATTTTAAAAGTATGTAGCAAATATTAAAAAAAAATTAACAACTAGTCTGTGTACCATTGTGTGTCTACCAAATAAAATAGATCTGTGGGCTGTCACTGTGGGCCTTAGTGTTAGTTACACTAGGCCCTGGGGCTTCAAAGGTAACTAGGACAGGGCCTCTGACTTGAGTGGTTCACTTTTGGGATCAGCTCAAATGCTAAAACAGGCAAGAGTAAACAAGCCCTTTACTCAGCTCTTATAACACTTAGTTTACATGGCACCTGCCATAGCTTATACTTACAGCAGTTTATTGCCTTGAATCACCAGATCCTAGAAGAGCAGGGCTGTCATCTTCATCCTGGTACTGGCATCATTAGCACACTGTGCTAGTAGCTGATGCTTAATTATAATTGTATCTATAGAGAGATATCTACATATGAACTTGTATCAACTTGATTCCAAATTTGAAAGTTTCCGTGTATTTTCCCCTTCCTAAATTGATATAATGCTTAAATTAGGCACCCTTGCTGTAAAATATGCTCTCACTAAAGAATTTGTCTCCTAAAAAGCAAACCTAACCATGCTTAGAGTGGTATTTTAAGTTGTGTGACATAATCCTAATATGTTTTTTCTACACATGTTCCTTGCAAGATAATGGTCAAAATAAGGACTGTTTAGAGATATCTCTGGGAAATTTAAGAAATGATTTTAGTCTAGAACAGAACTTTTCACTTTGTAGAATAAGGAAAATGAGTTCATTTGTTCCATTTGTTAATTTCAGGATACAGCTTTTTTCCATTTAATGAAAGCACTAAAATGTCAGCTTTAATTTTTGCTATAGTTATTTAATTTCCAGCTATGCTATCCAAGCATGCTCACAAAACTAATTTAAGCTGGACATTGCCAAACTTAGAGGATGTTGATCATTTTTTAGTGAACCAAAACACTCTGATTTCACTAAGCACCACATTTAAGAGGGGAATGACTGAACATTGCTATCTACTTTACTCCTCAATTAATCTAATTTCTAGACACAGCCATGATCCAAATATGAGCACAGGTTCTCCGTGGCTGCCACTTGCAAAGTTTATAAACATCAATCCTGTGGAACAAAAATATGTTTTTGTAGTTTCTTAGATGTTCTCAAAATAAAGGAGGGTATATATTTTATGTCTTTCCTATCTGTATAATCCCTAAGTGAGAAGCCAAACCATATTTCAGGTGTTAAAGATTCAACCCCCATCATTTTATTCTACAACTCTGCATGATGTTATTCAGTGCACAAATTTATGTACGTGTGGACACTTGATTCCTTTACAATGAAATTCCATGCCACATGTTCATTAGCATACATGTGTGCCATCATTAACCAAATTGTAAGGCTTACCTGCAGACTGTTGAAAATGACAAAGAGCACCAACATCCAGAAGTGTCTGTAAGCCATGTGCAGGCCTCCCCAAAGACATGTCATAGAAATCAGGGCAAAGAGATATAAAACCAGTGGAATTTCTAGAAATCATAAAAAAGAAAAAAAAATAGAAAATGTGAGCTTCAGAATTCTGAATAGTCACAAATATGCACAAAATTATTTTGGCTTCTTTTTTATGATACTCTTTAGGCCTAAGTACCCATTTTGGACGAACAACCTTGGAAATCCCATTCGTATGCCAGAGAAGATCAGGCACATTGCTGATCGCTGAGTCCACATTCTTGCTGGTTGGCTGGTAGGCTGCGGGATGGGAAAGAATGAAAACCATTCCTCTCCTAGACTACCACCTGCTGGACTCTTCTGGAAGTGCCACAGACAACTGTGCACAGATGCAATCACTTTTTAATCCCAGGGAAATCTTAAAAAAGACAGTTTCACTAGAAAATGACAGAGAGGTAGGCATCAGAGCGCTCCCGAAATCTGCATAGTCCAATTGGACATTTTAAAACAGAAATAATATAAAAACGTGTTGGTATGTGATGAAAAAGTATGTACTTATCTCTTTTTTTCAGAGAGGACACCAAACTTTATAGCTAGGGTTAAGAGCAGAGATGCAACGATGGATTGACTACTGTCAACATCTAGTTTATTCTCCCCATCATTTCCTCATGCAACTTACTTCAACAGTTTTCAGAGGAGGTTTCTTCAGGGTCATGGGGCTTCATTACCCTTCCCACATGTTTTTGATATTTGGGTTTTAGAATAATAACTTTAAAGAGGGGATATTAATATTTCAATGGTAGGCTATATAAGATTTGGAAAGTGAATTAGATCTTAGCAGCAGAAATTAAATACATTTTCAAGTTATTGAAAGACATCAATCTGGACCACACCACTGACAACTCTCACAACAGACCTGAAAGTCCATTATACTCTCTATCATCAATTAACACCTAAAATACAAATGAACTGGGGAAATATGAATAATTAACTACAACTGTAACTTTATTTATACATCCAAACGTACATTTATATCTATATTTCTATGTCTACCTGCATATCATGAAAGCCATAGTTCACCAATACTTCCAATTCCTATCCAGCGAGGACCACAGGGTTCATTCTAATTTTCTCCCTTTCCATTTCTGTAACTCCTTTCTCTATTGTTAAGAAGTCTACTTCTTATTATTCTTAATATATTGGCTTACTTGATGAACATCTCTATTTGACTGAAACCAATGTCCCATTGCTGTCATCCCTTCCCTTGTACAGATGGCCCCCCAAACGCACTCAGGTTCCGACACCTCACGCTAGGCTGCACCCCACCCCTCACAGGGATGCCCTCTCACAATGACTCAGGTCTGACATTCCTGGCTTGAACACCTTTCTGTGGATTCACACCTTGCTCTGTACCACTTATGGCATGATGATGGAATTGATAGGGAAGGAAAAGGAAAGAATAGAAAGGAAAGAAAGGGAAAGGGGGAGGGCAAGGAAGAGAAAAAGGGAACTGAGTATTTTTTTTTTGAAGAAAAAAGGCGTTAGAAGTACATTACACTAACATCTTGTGAAAGATACCATTTGTAGAAAAATATAAAATTGAGTTATTATTGTAACTGCACAGAGAAAATAAGAATAATAAGAGTATAAAACTCAGTTTATACAGAAGTAGAAGCCCTTTGCCACTAATGCCTTACTGTTGGACAGGTGAGAATATATTAAGATTTCTTTAATTTTTTTAATAAAAATTCATTTCTGTTTAATGAAATCATACCATTGGATAAGAGGTCAGAAGTTCATTTTTACTTCTGACAAGATACCCTAATATTTAAGAAACTGCCTAAGCGCTGTTCATAAAAATTTTCAAAGATTAGGTATCAAGTCTGGCAATCGCATTCTTTGTTCCTACTGTGTAAACACAAAATTCTATTTATGTCTCTGCACAGAGTACAAAAGGACATGCATAGTTTGCATGAACAAAGAGGCACCAAATTTTAAAAAACTGGCCTGCATGTTCTTCTAAGTGTCTAGAGCTAAACAAGTGCTGTGTGCTGACAAAGCTCAGCAGGGAAAGCCAAGAGAACATGCCAGGGCTGACGAGAAACACCCATGGTCCATGTTTCTCTGGAACTCTGAAAAAAAGTGTGGTAGCTTGGCACCCCAGATGAGAAACTCAGAAAAGAAGAAAGCCAGACATAACTAGTTCAGTATACTGAACAACAGACCACAGGCTGGTTTTCCAGCAGTTCAACAATGATTAAGATACAATTTCAGATGGAAGGGACACTTCCAGAGGCAAATCAGATTTTGTGGGCCTGATGTGTAAAACTCGAAGAGGTTTCTTTGAAAAGTAAAAATTAAAAAAGCATAATTAAGTCTAAGATCTTGAAAGGGGTCCATGCAAGTAAGAGGCCCTAAAACTTTAGTTTCATCAGTTTTATAGTTAACCCACCTGAGGAGACACCTTTCACCCTCTTTGGGGCCTAGAGTGACATTGACCAAAAGGGGAAGGGGTCTTGGAAGTGGGTGATAATGATTAAAGTGGGAGGGGGCATGTTGTTTAGCAGCTATTATGAATCCCATTTGGCAAACTGGAAATTAATGCTCCACTTAATATAAATCACTTTAGTTCCATATTTCTTAAGCTGACATTTCACATTTGGTGAACTACTAACAAATTTTCTGTTGTCTATATGTCAATGCTCACCAAGGCACCGGCAATGTTAGAAACTCATGTTTAAGGGTGAATTAGTTAACAGAAAACATTACCACTTTATGCCTACTAGGATGGCTATTGCAAAAAAAACTAGAAAATTACAAATGTTGGAAAAGATGTGGAGAAATTAGAGCCTTTGTGCATTGTTGGTGGGTATAGTTGCTGTGGAATACAGTTCGGTGATACTTCAAATAGTTAAACATAAAATTATCATATGATCTGCTTATTCCACTTCTAGATATAGGAGGGCTGTAATATGAAAAACAGAGGCATTTATGGCTGGATTTTTTTCCAGACACCCCTCGTAGACTCAAAACAACTGAAATCAGGGATTCAAAAAATACTTGTTCATGGCAACATTATTCATAGTGGCCAAAAGGTGAAAACAACCTAGTGTCTGCAGTGGAATACTATTCAGCCTTAAAAAGGAATGAAATTCTAACACATGCTAAACCTAAAGACATTAAGTAAAATAAGCCAGACAACATAAAAGGACAAATACTGTATGATTCCACTTACATGCGGTGCCTAATATGGGCAAATTCATGGAGACAGAAAGTAGAACAGAGGTCAGGGGCTGTGAGGAGCAGGGAATGGGAAGTCATTGTTTAATGGGTAGAGGGTTTATGCTTGGGATGACGAAAAAATTCTGAGAATGAATAGAGGCAATAGTTGCACAACATTGTGAATGTACTGAATTGTGCACTTAAAAATGATTAAAATGGTCAATTATATGCTGTGCATATTTTACTACAATTAAGGAAATTAAAAAAAAAAAAAGACTATGCCAAAAAAGGTGTACTTGTGTCAAGATGATGGTCTACTACAGGAAGGAAAAAAACATCAATCCTCAAAGTACTTAATTTAGGAAGGAGTCACTAATGTGAAGTTACTTAAATTAGCAGTTTGAAAAGGTTTTAGTGAAAGAAATTACTTGTGGAAGGGGAAAAAAAGCAAATATGTGTCATTTAGTACTACTATCATTGAGAAATTCTACTTATAGGAGTTAGTAAATTCCACTGAGAATACATAAGATCTGTTTTTTAGTAGAAAATACGATTTCAATGAAGTTGTCATTTTTTATGAAAATGTGGTGTTATGTTATCTCTTTGTAATTGCAGCCTTGGTGTTTATTATTATGCACCAGTGACAATAATAATGGCTTTGTTATGGAAATCACAGAGCATTTACATGAGGCTGAAATTTATTCTGTGTTTACAATCTTCTAAAGTATTTGTTTTAATTTACCTCACTGACCTTCTGATTCTACTAGTTGGGATGTGCTACTAAAACAAACTCATCAACATAAAAAAGGAACGTGACTGTGAAATAATATGGATTTAAGATATTTCGGGTTGTATTTCCAACAACAGGCACGCACTTCTTTTATTAGGAACAAACGGCAATTGAAAAAAAGAGGTATCAAAAGGCCTTATTTCTAAAATATGGCTCTTTATTCTGAAATTAATAGGTGGTAGGATGCAAAGAAGTTTCATTGCTCTGACCCCATTTCTTGGATAGAAAATATCGTGTCCTTCAGTTTTCTTAACAAGGGTTAACACTAATCCCACAATGCAGTCAGTGTTCTCAGCAAATAAACATAAAGTCACAGAAGAAGAGAACAGGGCACATAGTTCACAGAATTGCCAAATCAGCGTTAGGATACTGTGGGTGAACAGATCACACATTTATGGATTAGATCTTGTTCAAAGAAACACTCTATCATTTGGGTAGCTTTCATTCCTAATCTTTTATCCTACAGTTGGTTTCATTTTTAGAATTTCCTTTGTGCTTCAAAAACATTCCCAAAAGAGCTCTTTAAAACCCATTTGGATAAGAGAACCCACTCTAAGTCCTGTGGTTCCTGTCTCCAGATACAATGGCGAATGTTCGCTGCAGCAGGCTAGACTTTGTATATCTCGAATCTCATTATATGCCAAGTTCTTTACTTAATTTAGCTATCCTTACTAAATTCATAATCTCTAGGGTTACCTTCTTTCAATGACCACTTTAGGGCCAAAAATTTCCCAATATTCATCTTTATCTCTCTTGAGTTCTGGACCTCTAGGACTGGAGATCCTCAAAGGATCTCAAACTCAGTTATACATTATATAAAACTCAACTTAGTAACCTTCCTCTCAAGCTTTCTCTTCTTTCTGAGTAATAGTACCACCATCCACAAAGATCTATCCCATCACTGATTTTTCATCATACGCCGTACCAAATGCAGTGAGGAGCTACACACATAAAGCAGTTGGCAGAACCTGGACCAAAGCACGTGCTCAGTAACCCTACCTGCTATCAACCGCTTTCATCGCCATCAAGGTTTTAGTCAAGTTAGGGAAATAGTGCATGGCTTTAGATATCCCTCTCTTGAATATATGAACTGCGAAAATACCACATAATAAAGAAATGTTTAACGTTTTTTGAACCTGAATTTCTCAAACTTACTTGGCTATAGAGAACCCTTCTGATTACCTGACATAATCTGAAGATCACACTTAGAAGAGTGTTCCTTTCAGTACACAGATACTGAGTTCCATCACATCCAAACTGTCACTGAAAACTTCCTGACAAACCTATTTTAAATGGACTTTTCAGTGTCTTCTATTCCCCTTTGATCCATTCTGTTTTATCCTCTCCTATTCTATCCTATCCTATCCTATCCTATCCTATTCTACTCTACTTATTCTAAACTCCATTCCATTCTAATCCATCCCATCCAATCATGTCCCACTTAAAAATGCTGGTAGTGAGACTAGCTGTTATGTTGGGACCTATAATTAGTAAATCTCTACTCCCGACAATAATTTAAATAAGATATTGTACATTATCTTAATTGTATCTACATTGTAGACATAAGGTAGGTACAGCAAACATAACTATAGTAGAGGCCTATACCAACTACCTTCTTACATGTTTTTACCTTTACCCTTACTGATATATGAAGGAAGCAAGCCTAATTTGGAAGGATCTGTACAAGTGAGATACTGGATCTGGAGGCAGAGTCAATACTGACCTAAAGTATATTTTCCAGAAGAAAAGAGAAAGAATGTGAGCAAAGTCTCAGAAGAGTCTCAAAGTCTGATGGGAACCTAAATAGCAGTACTTTGTCAACAGTTGACTTAGGGCTTTCCTGGATGCTGAAGGACAGCCCAGTGTCAGGCCTACATTGAGTGTGATTTATTGGGATTGAAAAAAAAATGGTACAAGCCTAGAATTATGGTCTCATCGTGCAAAAGCTATATATAATTTTCAATTTGCAGGCTACAATTTTGAATCTAAGGAGAATAATCAAGTTAGATGAGACATACCCACATGGACCTTGCATGAACTGTTATTAGAGTGATCCCATTTGAACCATGTACTTCAAAGTTGCCAGATGCTACCCTACTGGTGGGATGTGGGGGTGTGGTTGGAGGGGGGTCAAATAGGTCTGTAATTCTTACGGAAAAGGTTAAATAATCTGTTTTCTTCTTGTGAGGAAAAATGTCTTAAAACTATGGGAAGGAAAATTATCATTTGGGTTCATAGCCAACATAGTAATTTTCTACACACTTCATAAATGTGTCTAGAAATGATATTATGATAAAATTTTTAGAAAAGCAGAGTTCTTAAACATGAACTCAACCAACTAACAATCAAAGACTGGCTTTAACCTAGTTTTCAAACTACATTACCAGTTATTCAGCCATTAAAGACTTTACAATACTCATCTCCAGGCATGCTCAGGCACCTAACAGCAGCTCCTCAAAAACTTGGCTTTTATAATACAATGAAAATGTACAAGGCATCTTTCAACCTGCCTACATCTATATTTTGAATCTTAGTAAACGGCCTCATAATTTTTGGAAAGTAGGTTACTAGGTATTTGGCCATGAATAGCCAGTTACGTTTTATAGTTAGTTTGATAGGACATCACACTATTGGCATTAAGATTTAATAGGCTAAAATTCAACAATAAAGTCTTAAATCAATGATGACACAATGTCTCAGAAAAATTAACACTAAAGATAACTACGTGCACAAGAAAATATTTTTATGGTGCGTTATACATGTTAGTTCCCAGAACTGTTTTCTGGCAGAACCTCAATCCTCAGTCTCTATAAAATGCCAGTTGACAAGAATGCTTATTTTCTTTATCTGGTTCTCTAGCCATCACATTACAAAACTGTAACACCAATTTAAAATTTTATTTTTGTTTCTATTTCCTTTGCCATATCACTATTCTAAAATATCTACTTGAGTTAAATCCTTTGGTTCCTCTCCATCATGGGATTAATAACTGCACTTTTTTCTCAACAGCTATCAGATTGTCAGGACATTCATTGTTTGGTCTTAAAAATAATGTTATACGAGGTGAAGGAAAGAGAAGTCACATTAGGTGGTGAACTTATTATACATCAAGTTGACAATGCACTGTAGAATTGTATGCCTGAAACCTATGTAATCCTTGCTAACAAATGTCACCCCAATAAGTCTAACAATAAAAGTGAATTAAAAAAAAAAAAAAGAAGAAAAAAAATAATAATGTTATACGTATATTCCCCAAAGCTTTTGGGATATTACTTACTCTCTGTTGTTAAATAACTGTATTTGTAAAGAGAGAAAATTAATACCAAATCCACCTACAGAGCTGTTTTTAGGCACATACAACAATAACAGCCCTAAAGTGCTGTGGTATCTGCATTATTTAAAGGCTTATCATTATGCACTTAAACAATGGCACAGTATCCATAGGTGTGGCAGGGATTTTTATGCCTGTAGAAGTAAAAGAATAGCTTAGCGCTCATGCTCACTAACAAACTTGAATCGAGCCTTTACTGAGAAAAGGGAAACGACTGTGTTAAGAAAGAAAGGCAAACCCCAGACTAAATGCCCTGTCGGTGACCCAGGAAGAAGGAGGCTGTCCAAAAAAAGAACATCTACATTGAAAATATTTGTATATTAGTGATTTGTACCCAATGATGCACCTTTAAAACTATCTCTCTGTATTTGCATGTCCATGTCAGATGTAGACATTACCATCTGTGAGATTTTAATTCAAACTCTTTTTCTCTTCTTTTACGTGGAGTTAAAATTGTTAATGGGTAGACGGTTTCACAGTCGT
This sequence comes from Lyroderma lyra, assembly GCA_004026885.1. Classification (NCBI taxonomy): domain Eukaryota; kingdom Metazoa; phylum Chordata; class Mammalia; order Chiroptera; family Megadermatidae; genus Lyroderma; species Lyroderma lyra. The sequence goes on along the minus strand of PVJL010002056.1, from coordinate 71,454 downwards.
CAAGTAACAGTAGCAAATGTAGCCGCTGCAGGTTATTTTTGCCCTGGGCTCAAAGCTCTGTTTCCAGTTGCTCTCTCCCTCCCTTCTTTTCACGTGAGAGCACTGATGCTGTATTTAACTCTAGGTGCCACGGGCTTGGCATTAGTAGGTGAGATTTGTAGTCACCACTTCCCAAGCCCCACCCCCCAAATGGAGCGGTATTTTACTACTCAATTCCATCTTTATTAGTCTAGGCAGATCATGCTACATTTTGTTTGTTTGTTTCTATTCTTTTTTAACCACATAAAGTTGATTCTGTGACACATCTGGAAAAAAACCAATTTTTTAAGGTGATGAAGCAGCTTTACCATAACCAAAGATTATGTATTTATTTGCAAATATTCTGGCAACGGTGGTGGTGGCGGCAGGTGATGGAGAAAAGGAAATCACCACACTTTTTGGAAACTGTATAATTAAATAAGTATAAGAATCAAATATTGTTCATTTCAATTGTTAATTTACAATCATGCTGTCTTTATAAAACTACCCAACGGAGCTTTAAACTGCTCTTAGACACTTTTAGTCTTTCCTATGACCCAATTTTGACTTTCTTGAAGTTGTTGTATACTAATTACACATCACATCATTTGCTTTTTTGAGGGTTATTTACACTAAATTTAGTAATCTGCTTCTGTCAAATTTAATTAAAAGGAAAATAGCTATTTTGAATTTGGGTCTTCAGCCAATTACATTTTTTTAAAGCATGCATTTGGGTTGACTGAGTGGGATTAATTCATAAAAAAGGCAGAATAGCGGAGTGGTTATGAACATGTACTTGAGCCAGATGACTTGAAGGCCATTTACTAGCTGTGTGACCTCCGTGAGTTGCATAACTGCTCTGAGACAAAATTTCCTCATCTGTGCAATGAAAATAAGGTTTTACAGATTTAATGAGGATTTAATGGTTGAAATGCAGAACACTTAGAACAGTTTTACATAAACTTTAGCTGTTGTTATTCAAGAAATGTATTTCTCTAACAAGCATAAAAATATATTAGCTAAAATGTGACAGTAAAAGGATCAATTACATATGAATTTTCTTTCAAATTTATGTATATATATACATATAATAATATAAACACTATAATAAAAGGTGGAAGATAAATATTAGAAGAGAAAGATCAAATCCTATAAAAATTCAAGGAAAGCAGCAGTTACTTCCCGTCAGTGATATCAAGGAGGCCTTTGTGAGGAAGAAGGAATTTTAGCTGAGCCCTGAAGATGAGCTATATTTGAACATGTAAATTTTGAGCTTAAGGTAGCAGGAATAGTATAAAGAAAGGCAAAAAGGCAAATGCATAAATCAGTATAAATTATTTATTTGAATGAAGGTAGGTCCATGAAGGTGAATAGTGATAAGAATATTTGTAGCACCAGGTCATGAAGGGATCTTGAAGGCCAGTGTAAGCAATAGAGAATTATTTTACAGGAAACAGAGAGCCATTTAACATTTCTGAGAAGAGGTATGGCCTAATCAAAATGGAGCTTAATCTTATAGTAAAGTAAATAGATTGGTGGAGAGAATGCTGGAGGCAGGGATACCAGTTAGGTAACTACTGGCTTCTCAAAATGAGGTAAGGAAGGCTTGAGGCACGGGGATGGCAGAGGAATGAGTGCCTCTCACAATGGAAAGAAGGGGATGGACATAAAAATATTACAGAGACAGTACCCCCAAGTCAGAAAACAATGAGAAAGTTAAAAAATACAGTGATAGTAGGATTTCAACACTGCAGATTCTAAATAAGTAAATCTGTAGAGGTACTCATCAAACCATAATTTCTAAAAGTGTGATTTTGATTATCAGTCAAGTTTTGACAACTACTGATCTGACTATGGAGTAAAATAAATTATACTGGCTTCAAGGATAGAAAAATAACAAAAGAATTAAGAGGAAGAAGAGAAGAAAGGAGGAGAAAGAATACATTGAGATCAGAGCAACTAGGACAGGCAGAGGGGCCAAGTTGATGACTGTTTCTATACTTCCTGAGGACAAGATAATCTTCTCGGGAAGAGGACAGAAAAGAAGAAGCTGTGAAGAGAAGTTGTACACATGCTGATAGATTTGAAAATTACCACTATGATTTGAAAAAGGGAAAGGCAACCCCTGAAAAACACATATATTGCAGAGTTATGAGTCATAAGAAGAATGAGGAATAGCCCAAGATTTAGCAGAAATAGTAAAAGGAGAGTATCACAAAAAACTAGTGAGATAGACTATTTGAGGAAGGGTAGTGAAGGGTATTGATGGATGAAAAGGGGTTTAAGGATAAGGACATGAGGAAAGGGGTCAGTAGATTTGGTGTCCACAGTTACAGATGACAGATGAAAGAGAATGAACAAGGTACTCTCAAGGTGCAGCAGTGAACAGAAGGTGATGGGTATGATTAAATCGTACAGACTACTATTCGGGAAGTTTGGTGGTGAAGGAGAGGGGCAGGTACGTAACTTGTAGGGCAGCAGCAATACGAGTAAACTCTTTTAGGCAGTGAAAAGTGGTGCATGTTTTTGGGTAGAGGGGAAAGAGGGGTGCATGTTTTTGGGTAGAGGGGAGACAGAGATATTTAGGATGTAAGGCAACTGTGGAAAATTGAATAAAACATATTCCAAGAGAAGGAAAAATTGATGTGAGGGTTGTCTCTGGTGAGAATGAGAAATTTATCTCCTTATCTAAAATGGGATGAAAAGTGGGAAAAGGGCAGACAACAAAGAAAACGATCATATAAAAATAAAGAAAATTGAGTGAGGTAACATCACATTGTTTTCGTAACTATAAAAAGTGAGAATAAAAGGTAATTATACAGAAGGGCAATAGAATTTGTTTCAAAGATTACTTAAGAATGAATTAAAAACAATCCAAAGGATTACTGAGTAGCAGAGGTAGCCCAGTTTAAGTTCACTTAGAATAAATTACCGTCTATTACAAATTAGTGTTAATTGGCTGGTAACGAGAAGTGTGTGGCATAGATAGGACTGATGATGGGCAAAGCTGCTTAAGAAAGGAGCCACATTGGCGAGGATACACGTGACCTAGTGAAAATATCCTCAGAATATCCAATCACAGGGTGGAGGGGAGGGAGGCCTCAATGAGGATAAAGAACGTGTAGGAAGGAGCAGCAAGGAGAGGACAGAAAGTGGTTGTGTTCAGAGAAAGATGTGGAGAAGGAAATGGTGACTCAGGGAAGGGAGAATATCATGAGAAGTAATTTAAAAATAATAAAAAAAGTATATTAATCAGGGACACAGTGACCTTGACGTGCAGGAAGGAACAAAAAATATTTTTGACATCCTATTAGTTGGAAGAAATGACCTCTTACATTTGGTTTTAAGAAAAGTGATCTTTTATGAGGCAAGCCATTTCAGTTATAATAAGGCAAATGAAAGGGTACTTTTGTGAAAAGATCTTCATTTTTGATATGGTGTACTTTCCTCATGAAAGGAAACAACATAAAAATGTTGTATGCTTTTATTCAACTTTCTAAGTTTTATAATATGTAAAATATTAAGAATGGCATTATAATCATAGGCATTGTGCCAGGTATACATTTTTAAAATTTATGATGCAATTGCTAATTTCCCAGGTTACGTGTCCCCATTTCCTATTTTCCTAGTCCTAGAAACCCTATTTTCCTTTATTTTTCTGAATCTTCTCTTCAATATTGTACCACAGTTGATTAAAATGTGATCAACTATTATTTTGTGGCTGCATATCTGTTTTTAAAGGACTGTATAGGCACTGCGGCATGCAATTGAAAGGATCTGTAAATACCGAGAATGGCGATAGAAGATGCAAATCAAGAATGGAATTTATACCTAAAAACAGGGTTTGGCATTAGAGGGAGCCAGGGTATCTTACGGGATTACTATGTTGACTGCAAAAAGGTGGCTCATAGACCAGGTCAAAGGGGGAGTACAGTGTTCTCAACATCACAAATATTCCAAGACAAAACAGCCTTGAAAAACAATTTTTTTTAACTTTTGAATCGTGTTTTATATACATTCTTTGGAAATGAGGTGAATACAAATTTTAGAGAGCCGTATTTAAAAAAAAAATCAATGTTGTATCTTCATTAGCCAAGAGTTAAATGGAAAACTTCAGTCATCCATTAAAAAATGTGCTCTTAGTTTAAAGCAATAAACATGAATAACTGTTTTTACGTAGCTTTCAAAGGAGTAGAAAGTAATGTTTCATCAGTAATTTTTCCAGGATAAATAAAAATAAATTTGAGAGGGGGTAAGTCCTTTAAAAGAATGGAGTATGCCAGGAAAATTAAAATATAAACTTTTTATTATTATAATTTGGAATAAAATGGCAAAGGAAATATATAGGAAACTCACTTTGCCTAAGTACAAAAAAAATCTAAATAACTGAGAAAGTTTCATTGATTCTCTGGGTCAAAACAAGGCATGTGAATGGTGCACATACATCAGCAAGAGCTGCCAACCACACTGACGGTCAAAGAGTGTGCAATGCACCCTGAGCGGCAATGCTACTGCGATGCTCTGTTAACTGTCTTTAAATGTATACTATACTGACCCTATCTTCCACTAACACCCTACTGAAGCCTATTCATGATGAGTATCAAGATGGAAATTAGTTTCAGTTGCATTCCCTCTCCTTGACATAAACTTGTTGATAAACTCAGTCAGTGAGAGTGAATACAGTTATGCTGTTTAAGTCCTGACTTATCAGACACCATGTCACTTTTAGGCAATAGCACTAGTTCAGTATGGCTGCAAAGAGAGGTTGTTTGCAGATGGGGACTCTGAAAGGAAATTAGGTCATGAGGGTCAAGCCTTTATGAGGCGATGAGTACCCTTATAATAAGAGGCACGAAAGAACTGACACTCCTTACTACCTGCCCTCTCTCTCTACCATGTGAGGACATCTGCAAGAAGATGGACATCTGCAAGTCAGGCAGAGGGTCCTCATTAGGAACTGAATTGGCCAGCACCCAAACTGTGGGACTTCACCTCTAGAACTGTGAGGAATAAATTTCAGTTGTTTAAGCCACCCAGCCTATGGTATTTTGTGACAGCTCGAGCTGGTACATACACCAGGCATAATCATGAAGAAAGAAAGAGGAAGACATATTTGAGAGGCATTTATTTAGGAAGTATATAGGACAAAGGAGTTACAAATCTGACTGTAGTCTGAACCAATTACATATTAAAAGAGTTACGCTAATAGAAATTACCACATACTGAGTGCTTAGTATGTTCCATGGAGTACACTAAAGACTTTATATGAGTTAACATTTAAGCCTTCAAACAGCTCTATAAAGTTAAATATAATTATTATTCCTGCACGACGTATGAGAACAATGAGGAAGACTGGGGATGTTTCAGCATCCTAAAGACAAGGGGCAGTCTTCCTTGAAAATCAGAAGATGAAAGAATACATTGCCAGCTCAGATTACTTCAAATTTCTTTCTGGGGAGAGGAGTCTAGTAATTAACTTTTATGAAATTCAAGTTTTCTATTAATTTAATGTTTGCAAAACTCCATGAAAGTTTTGATAACAAAATGGCACTGGAGCTCGCAGTAATGGCCGCTCTGCAGAGCCTGAGAGTCACCTGTGGTTCTAATCCCAACTACAGACTTGGCCACTTTTCTATGCATCTCATTTCTTTGATTTTCTTATCTGAGTATAGATACAATAATACCTGTTTCATAGGTATTATTATGTCTGGCATATGGTGAGTCTTAGTTGGTAGTGGTGCTGACGGTAAGTTATGACTGCCAAGGCTCAAGTAAATTCACACCTGCCACTCATATGCACTCCAGCTTTGTACCCTATGCCCACCTAGAAAACAAATGTAAACAGAATTTTTAAACAGTTTAGTGATGAAATAGACTAAACAGAGAACTACCCTTGTTCTCATCAGTATATAATTGAGACTAGGTAAAAGCCAGTTCACTGAGGTGAAGATATTCAAGAAACTTGAGTTCTAAAAAGACCCAGCTCTGCCATAAATTATCAGTCCCTTTTCTTCTTTGGTTACATGTATAAATCAGAGGTTTAAACAGAAATTTCAGCTTTCTCTCAACTCTATCATTTTATTTTTATCTGGATGTTTTAAGCTTTAGGAAATTAACTCTTTTTGTTATTGTTAAATTTATTGGGGTGACATTGATTAGTAAAACTTAGATCAGTTCCAGGTGTACAATTCTACAATACATCGTCAATGTATATTATGTGTTCATCACCCAGAGTCAGTTCTCTTTCCATCATCATATATTTTTGTCCTTGTCCCTTCTCTCCTACCCCTCCCCTCTTACCCTCATGCAACTACTAAATTATTGACTGTGTTCATGAGTTTTGTTTCTTTGTTGCTTTTAACTTATGTTCCATATATGAGTGGAATCATGTAGTTCTACGTTTTTTTTTTCTGTCTGGCTTATTTCACTTAGCATGATGATCTCAAGATCCATCCATTTGTCATAAATGGCCCTATTTCATTTTTTCTTATAGCTGAGTAGTATTCCATTGCGTAAATGTACCACAACTTCTTTATCTTGTCATCTATCAGAGGACACTTTGGTTGTTTCCATGACTTGGCCACCCTAAATAGTGCTGCAATAAACACTGGAGTACATGAATCTATGTGGACTCAGGTTTTCAAGTTTTTTTGGTAGACACCCAGAAGGGGCATTGCCTGGTCATAGGCCAATTCTATTCCTAGTTTTTTGAGGAACCTCCATACTGTTATCCCCAGTAGTAATACCAGTTTGCATTAGGAAACTAACTCTTGATGTTAGTTTTTAATAAGCATTATCAAATCCCAAATGTTTTCAAAAAGAGTAATGAAGAAAACAAGCACTGAATGATTGGCTATACATCATCTTTCAGGCTCAAAGACTTCTAATTTCAGTCTTTGAAGATTGAGGTCATCGACATGAATCTAAGCAGAAGATGAGCATCCATATTGTTCCCTTAAATATTTTAAATTTTCCCACTGTTACTGGCAAAATGTAGGAAGACTGAACTACATTCATAAAGATTTTTTCAAGCTCAAGTGGAAGAGATTGTTTATTGTCTAATGAAAACCTCTGGGGTTCTTAGGTCCCTGGGCATTGTTCTTTTATTTTCTTTCAGCAATGAAACTGAGAGTAGACTGCAAACAAGCAGTTTACTGCCAAGGACATGTGAAACCTGTTATATTGGTCATTCTGGATCCGATTCAAGTACATACTGTTACTAGGTAAGATTACTTTTATTTCACTTTAGTGGAAGGCTCAATTTTGCTTTAGAGAAAAAAAGTCATATTGTGTTTTTCCATTTTTATTTATAAACCGCATATGTTTTTGTAAGCATTTGCATTTAAACTGACAATGACATGCTTATAATTTTGATGTGAGAATAATAAGAATACTAGAACTAGAGTGTTTCAGCTATTGATTGCTACATAATAAACCACTACAGAACTTAATGACTTAAAATAAATTAGTATTTCTCACAATTCTACAATCTGGGCTGGGCAGTTTGTCTGCTCTGTGTGGTGTCTACTTAGGATGGAACTTATAAGAAGGCTTCTTTATTCACATGTCTGAAATCAGATTTGAGGTGCCTGAAACAACTGAAGGATGGCAAAACATGTCTGTCTATCTACATGGCCACTCCACATGACTACCTTGGGTTTCAAACATCATGGTGGTCTCAGGGTAACTGGGACTTATTACACGGGAGTTGGCTTCCAACAGAAAAGAAGCTGAAATTGGTAGTTCTCTTAAAGGCTAAGTTCATCATGGGACAGCACCACTTTCATCATAATATATTGACCTAAGCAAGTCCAAAGCCAGATTTAAAGGGAAGGGAAACAAACCCCACCACTTTATAAGAAGTAGCATGTATGCAACAGGAGGATCCATGGAGAATACAACACAGAACCTATTGCATTGGCCAGGACCTCTTTCCTTTTCCTCTTTGCTCTTTGGATTTTACAGAGTTTCTTCGAACTCTATTTGAAATTTTTAAATGTCAGGAGAAACAAAGTCACTCAACTTTAGGGTATAATGGATGTTACTTTGTAATATTCATTATAACAAGTTCTCAATGATTTTCATAATAGCAATGGAATCTTGATTTGTATTATTATTTTTGTTTACTATAAATGTGAAGTAGTAAAGCCTCAGAAAAAATGGAAGCATTCATTCTCAAGTTTGTTCTCAAGTAAAGGAACAGCCATTACAGTATCAATAAATTCTAAATACCTCCGATTCATGTTATAAATGGCTAGCTGAATCAAGCCTCTTTTACATTTTTATCTATCGTATTGAAACATACGTGTGGGATTTTTATAAAAAACGGATTTGTAATCACCTACTTCCTCTTTTTATTCAAATTGATTTTCCTTCCCTGATCCATGAATCACTCCTCACATAGATCTAGCTGATGAATCAGAAAGGAGCCAGTAAATTATAACGCACCTCAAAGAAGAGACAGGCTTATCAATGCCAGAGATCAAAACCAAACCCTAAAATTACAGGCTTTGTTTAAAATGCTGTTTGAGACATTGAAATTTAGTTCAGGGAACATACTTTTATCTTGACTCATTCTTACTGGATATTAACCACAATAAAGGGAGGAGGCCTGTGAATCTCATTAAGAACCACTGACCGACCTTTGAAAATTTGGTTGACAGCAGTCAGGCAGTGAAACATGCACAGAGGCCAACCTGTCATCGCTGTCCCAGGCCAAGCTCAGAAAGGGAAGGAACTGATAGCTGCCATAGTTGGGAGACTACAGCACAGAGTATAATTTATTTATTAGCAGCTCTGTCTCTGTTCCCTCCTTTCCTTTGGATTTCACTGTTTATTTGAACTCTGAGATTAAGGGATATTAGGGAGAGAAAAGTCACTCAAAATAGAGAGTTGTAAAAGGAATGATACTTAGCACTCATAACCAACACACAAGAATTGACTTAAAATTGCTCCTGTCATCAGATACATTGAATTTGCACAACATTGAATAGTTTAGAGAACAGTACTATAGATACATGAAAGATTCCAGGACTAACGAAATGTTATTCAAAGAGGTGAGGCTGGTATTAAGTAATTGAATTTGTTTACCAAACAAAATGCTAAGGTAAATGTATAAACATAATTATTATAGTTACTAAAAACAAACAAACAAACAAACAAACAAACTTCAAAACAGTTTGGCTATAAGTAAACTACAAATTGAACTTTCCTCCTCACAATGCATCATGCTCATTGTTAAAAGTGATTTATAAACAAAAAAGCCTTGACAATGTTTGACCAACAATACTCAACATTTAGCATAATTTATAAAACTAGGAAAGTGTGCTTTTGTTAGAAAAAGACATTTATTTTCTACTCTTGATTTATTACTTGGGAATATATTTCTCATAATATATATAAAAATGCTCCTCTAATTAAAAAATTTAGGGCAAAATACAAGTAGACTATAAACCATCTCAGCTGCCTTAGGGAAAAGGGTTGCTTTTGCATGCTTGGAATTGCAAAGAACTAAGCTGCGTCTGCTTGAGACTAATTAGAATCGCCTTTCTTCTCAGGTATTAAGTGCACATGGGGTGTAAAAAGTAAACCTTTCTCAGAAGAAAGCACAGAGGCTGGGTGGCAGTTTTTGTGTTGCCTTTGCAACTTACATTTTCAGAGAACTTTGCTGCATCGGCTTGCACCGTGGAATCTCAATTCCTGAGCAGGAATTGTGCCACTTCTCATAACAATATGGAATATCAGAAGCAAAGAAAAGGTGCTGAATATCCAGACTTTCAAAATTAAAGACACGGGATCTTTCAAAATGTACTTTATATTTTCTTAATATACTAGATTTTTCAGCTTTCTTCCACTTCCCTCCCCACCACTCCGCTTTTTTTACAATGTAGATATTCATTTTATATTCAAGGACTGTCTGGAAAGTATCCAGCCATGTAATATGAAAAACAGAGGCATTTATGGCTGGATTTTTTTCCTAGGCAGCCCTTGGATAGTTATGGTAAATGTCTTTAACCTTGGAAAATTCTCAATCATTACCTTGTCAAATCCTGCTTTTTTCCCATTCCTTATCTTTTCTTCTAGCAATCTATTCTTCTATCTCTTAGCTTTGTTTTTTATTTTCTCTTTTTTGTATGTTTTCTTGGTTAATTCCTTAATTCTAGCTTTACATTCTAATTCACTAATTTCCTCTTCTCTGTGTCTCATCTAGAGTTTATCTCAAATATTAAGATAGTTTATATTTTTAATTAGTATATTTTTTATTGCCAAAATTTAATTTTCAATTTGTCTGTTTTAATTTTATTTGTTTATATCTATTTTAGTTTTCTTTTTATGTTTAAATAATTTTAGTTGCTACGTCATCCTTTATACCAGAGGTCAGTCATCAAACTTTTTCTGTAAAAGGCCAGATATTAACTATACTAGGTTTGCAGGTCACATGGTCACTACTGCATTACATATACTCAACTCTGCACTGTGAAAGCAGCCATAGAATATGTGCAAACAAATGTGTGTGGCTATGTTCCAAAGAAACCTTTTACTTGCAAAAACAGGTCACTGCAGCCACTTTGGAAAACAGTTTGGCAGTTCCTCAAAATGTTAAACATAAAGCTACCATATGATCCAGCAATTTCACTTCTATTAATAGGTATATACTCAAGAGAAATAAAAACATACGTTAATACAAAAACTTGTATCTGAATGTCCATAGCAGCATTCTTTGTATTAGTCAAAATGTGACAACAATCCAAATGTCCATCAACTGATGAATGGATAAGCAAAATAAAGTTTGTCCATACAGTGGAATATTATTTGGCAATAAAAAGAAACTATGCATTGATACATGCTATACTACAGATGAACACTGAAAACATTATGCGAAGTCAGACCACATATTCTATGATTCATTATATGAAATGTCCGAGAATTGACAAAGAAACATATCTCAAATGGAAGAATAGAACAAAGCTCCAGAAAAACACCTAACCAAAATGCAGACAGGCAAGCAACCAAATACACTGATCTGAAGAATGCTAAATGAACTCAGGGAAAATGTAGATGAACTGAAAACTTTAATGAAGAGGTAAGAAACATCAACATGGAGACAGGAACTTAAAAAAGGACCATTTAGAAATAAAGAACACAATAACTGAAATAAAGACTACATCAGAGGAGAATCAACAGTTGATTAGATAAAGCAGAGGATCAAATCAGAGATTTAGAAGATAAGGTAGCAGGAAACACCCAATTAGAAGAGCAAAGAGAAAAAAGAATCCAAAAAAGTGAAGACAGATCGTTGAAGGGGCCTCTGGGACAACATAAAGCATAGCAACATTTGCATTATTAGGGTACCAGAAGGAAAAGAAAGAAAGGAAGGATCTGAAAACCTATTTGAATAAATAATGACAGAAAACTTCCCTAACCTGACAAAAAAAAAAAAAAAAGACAGGCCCAGGAAGTGCAGTGCAGAGAGTCCCAAACAAGATGAACCCAAAGAGGTTCATACCAAGATACATCATAATTTAAATGCCAAGGGTTAAATACAAAGAGAGAATCTTAAAAGCAGCAAGACAAAGGCAGTTAGTTACCTACAAGGGAGCTCCCTTAAGACTGTCAGCTGATTTCTAAACAGAAACTTTGCAGGCCAGAAAGGATTGGCACAAAATATTCAGTGATGAAAAGCAAGGACCTAAAACCAAGATTACTCTATCCAGCAAAGCTATTATTTAGAATAAAGGACAGATAAAGAGCTTCCCCAACAAGAAAAAGGTAGAGTCCATCAATACAAACGAGTATTTCAGAGAATGTTAGAGGGACTGCTTTAAGAAGAAAAAGAAGATAAAAAAAGATAAAAAATGTTAATAATAAAACAGCAATAACTATTTATCAACAATTACATTAAATGTAAATCAATTAAATTCTCCCATCAAAAGATATAAATAAGAAAACAAGACCCCTACATATGTTGCCTATAAGAGACTCACTTAGATCAAAAGATACACACTGACTGAAAGTAAAGGGATAGAATAAGGTTTTTCATGAAAATGAAAACAAACAAACAAACAAATTCTGGGGTAGCAATAATTATGCCAGAAAAAATACATAGACTTTAAAAGAAAGGCTAGGGGTTCCCTGGTGGTGTAGTGGCTAGGCTTTGGCGCTATCAACGCTGCAGCCTGGGTTCGATTCATAGCCAGGGAACTACCAAAACAAAAACAAAAACAAAAACAAAACAAAACAAACAAACAAACAAAAATACAAAGGCTATAACAAGAAAGACCACCAGTAATCCTGCTTTTGGGTATTTATCCAAAGAAATCCAAAACACTACTTCAAAGGGACATTTGCGTCCATATGTTCATTATAGCACTATTTACAATAGCTAGGATATGGAGGAATTCTGGGTGTCTATCAACGGATGAATGGATAAAGAAAAGGTGATAATATATGTACAATGAAATATTGTTCAGCCATAAAAAGAATAAAATCTTGCCATCTGCAACAACATGGATGGGTCTAGAGGGTATTGTGCTGAGTGGAGTAAGTCAGACAGAGAAAGACAAATGCTGTATGATTTTACTTACATGTGGAATCTTAAGAACAAAATAACTAAGCAAACAAAATGGGAATACCCGCATAGACACAGAAAACATTTTTAATATAATACATTTTCTAATATTTATTTATTTATTATACCAAAATCAAAGGTATAATTTTTAATTACATAAAAATTTGGAAATAGAGATAACCCCTAAAAATTAAATAAATAACTTCTGTAACCTCACACTCAGAGACAGCCACATTAAATACTGGTTTTTATAGGTATCTCACTTATCACTGTGTTTCCTTAGTAATCCTCAGAATGCCTTGCACAGAGTAGGTATAATCAATGTTAAAGAAATCAAATTTTTTCCAGTAAGATAAGAAACTGGTCATAAATCATTTATGAATCTTAATTATTGCCTTAGACTAGAATCCGAGGACTTTCTGGTCTACCTATTATTTTTTCAATCTCCATGGACAGATACTTGTTTTATTAATTTCTCAAATAGCTCTAGGGATAGAGATGACAACATCTCTTTTTACAACAGGGTAGATGGTCTAAGACGAGATGCTAATAAACGAAATCATTTTAAAATTCTATTTTATTAGATTTTCATTGCATTTTAAAAATTATTTATTTCTTTTTTCAGTTATAGTTGACATTCAATATTACTTTATATTAGTTTCAGATGTACAACATAGTGGTTAGACATTTATGTAATTTATACAATGATCCCCCTGATAGTTCAGTACACCGTTGGCACTTTACATAGTTGTTGCAACTTTATTGACTATATTCTCTAGGCTGTATTTTATATCCCTGTGACTATTTGTAATTACCAATTTGTATTTCTTAATCCCTTCACCTTTTCACTCAGCTCCCCAACATCTCTCCCCTCTGACAACCATCAGTTTGTGCACAGAGACCAGCCAGGCAATAACACTGTAAGTTATATAAATATCTAATCACTACGTACATCTGAAACTAATATAATACTGTATGTCACTGTAAATGAAAAATAAAATAATTACTAAAAAAATTAATTAAAAAAACAAAAACAAAATTATTTATATTTTAAAATTTTTTCTAGATTAAATTTATCCTTTGACTGCTGATTTTAAGGGCTGTCTTTGTTAGTTTTCCCTCCAATGCTTGGGACTTTTATACTGCAGCTAATCTTGAGTGGAAAGCATTTGTTTCCTTTCTTGTTCTCTCTCTGACTCTGTCTGTGTGCCTGCCTTTCCCTTTCTGCCTGCTTTTTCCTGTCTAATGATTTTCTGGTTGCCTCCACTCCTCCCTGCTATCCAAAGAGGACTATGATGTCTTGGTCTTTCTGGGCCCATGGTGACACATGAATACAACCAATAACAGTATGAAAACTATGGAGAGCTTGTCCCAGGTATATAATGAGATGCTTTACCTGCTTTCTCCTTGGGCTCCCAGATTTGTATAATCCCAAGACCAAGCTATTGTGACATCTCTTTTTCAGGGTTTCTACCTACCTTGGGGGGGACCTTTTAGTGCCCAATTCACCACCACACCAGGGGAGATACTCCAGCATCCATGTGTTTGTGGACCCAGAAAGCATCAGGTCATGGCCTTGGCCCAGCTTATCACTTTGTGTTCCTGTTCTATTTCTGATACATAGAAATGTTCATTTTCTTAAAAATTTTCTCTTGTTATAAGCTTGTCTTTAACTGCTATGTCTACAGAGCAGGGTAGCAGGCAAAACGTGAACTTACATTGCCATCCTGACTAGATAGTTTTTAGGTCAATGCAATGGCATTTCACCAGAAAGGTTCAAAGGGAGTGTCAAATACTACTTGGTAGACTAGACAGTACTTTTTTTCTAGAAATTCTGAATTCAGATAAGTGGAATGTTTTCAAGAGGAGGTGAGTTATAGTAGGTTGCAAATGAAATATAAAGGATCAGTCAAAAGTCAATGCTGAACATGTAATTTTGGAAGAAAACAGTCTTAATAATCTTCAAAGGGATACGCAGGAACAGATCAATTAGATAACTTCAATTTCTACTTTTGATGATATAAAATTTTTCTCTTCTTCTTTTGCCATGTTTAGCTCAATAATTCATTCTTATATTATAAGACTTTATGGTGTATTGATGATTATTCATTTATTCAACATATATTAATTATGCTCTTCCTACCCACTGAGCACTCTATAGACTATGATGATACAGAGATGAATAATAAATGGTCCTTGCCCTCAGGAATTCATAATTTATTAAAGAAATCAACCACATATACCAAAACCAATCACCATTCCATTCTAAGATAAGTGCTATAATGGCTGTAGGATGAAGTGCTTTAAAGGCATAAATGAGAAAATGAGTATTGGTGTAGTTCTGTAGAGAGACAATTCCAAAGGCTTCACAGAAGAGGTAGCATATTGAGAGCTTCCAGAATTTCTACAAAAGAGTGAGTAGTATCTTGTTGAAAGTGGGAATCTAGGGCAATTAATTTGTGTTTATCTAGCATGCGATTTTTACTTAGATTATGGGTTTATGTTAGGCAACTTTGGGGAACTAATAAAGAGTATGGTAGTGTGATAACGCCTTTCCACCTCTCTCTGATCCACATTTTCCTCACATCACTTACTAAACATGTAGGTTTTATCGACCAGTGATAAGGAGTTCAAAGTAGAGGGTTCCTTTCATGAACGGAGGTAACAATATCAGGTAATTTTAGGAAAAGAGTAAATACAGTGGCAGAATGCATAATAAATAGTATCTAACCTGGGGATTGAAAGATGGCCCAAGGTGGACTATGGAGACTCTTATGATGTAGGCTAAAAAGACTGGTCTTTTCTTTGGGGAAATGAGAAAGAGCTTGAATGACTGTACTGTTGGAAAATGTGGTGATCCCCTTTACATTTTTGAAATATAGAAATCTGAGAAAATGAAATGCAGAAGAAAAAGACTCAAACTAGTCACCAATCAGGAAGATAGTATGAGTCCTTATAAGAAGTAAGGTGCAACAAATGGCGACATGAGAGGGCCATTTGAAAAACTCCTCCAGAGATTACAACTAATAAAACACCTATACCTCAACCAAGGACCCTCTACACAATAGACAATCACAGATAAGAAACCCACTCATCACATTAAGGTACGTGCAGGCAGGCAGAGGGTTAAACAAAGGAGAAATAAAAGGGGAAGAGTGGGAACTCAGCCACACATGGGTCCTCACTTGGAACCCAACTGCTGGGGGAGGCAGGAGGAAGAAGGCGGCAGGAGAGTGCTCCAGACCTCACTTGGTCCGCGGGCAGAGGAAAGAGGGCCCACAGGCAATGCGTGAGATACTGCACCCACCTCACTTGGACCCAGGAGATGCAGACCAGTCTGCAAAACAGAGCAGCCAGACTTCACTCCAGTTCCCAGAGGAAGGGGAGCAACTGGGCAGTGAGGAGCCACAGTACTAAGGCTTAGGCCAGGAAGGAGAAAGAGAGAGGGGGATGCATGTGCATTTCAAGGCCCACGCCAGCATGCACCAGCATACAGTACTGATCCCAAGACTCAGGGGAGAATCTGTGCATAGGGCAAACTGAGAACAGAAAGGTGCAATCACACCCGAGCTCCCTGCACGACCCCCAGAGCCAGAGGAAGGAAACAAAGCCTTGAACGCCCCTTCCCCACATACCTCTGCCTGCCCAGTATCAGCAGTGAATGCCAAAGAAACTGCAGTTGGTAAGGTCCAGAGAGGTTGCAAATATGAGAAACCAGAGAATTAAAGAGATGGGGACAAATGACCTATCAGAAAAAGAGCTCAAAGCAATGATTATAAAAATGCTCAAGGAACTGAACGATAATTTCAACAGGGAGACAGCAAGCATTAAATAAGACTTACAAAAATTATAAAGACCGGACAGAGATAATGACTATGCTAACTGAAATGAAAAACAGAATAAAAATCACTAAACTAGATAAAAACAAAAGCGCAAAGCAGTGATTTGCTGGAAAATCCAGCAGAAAACACCCAGCCAGAACAGATAGAAACTAATATCCAAAAAAATGACAATGGATTGAGATTCCTCTGGGACTATATTTAACATAAAAATATTCGAATCATAGGTGTACCAGAAGGGACAGAGGAAAAGGAAGAGATCAAGAAATTATTTGCTGAAAATTTTTCTAACCTGGAGAAGGAAATAGACATACAAGCCCAGGAAGCACAGAGTGTCCCAAACAAGATGATCTCAGATACACACCGAGACAGATCGTAATTAAAATGGCAAAAGTTAAAGAAAAAGAGAAAATTCTAAAAACAGCAAGAGAAATGCAAGTAGTAACTTATAAGGGGGCACCCATTCCATTCTCAGTTGATTTCTCACCAGAAACTTTACAGGCCAGAAGGGATTGGCAGAAAATATTCAATGTGATGAAAACCAAGGATCTACAACCAAGAGTAACATATCCAGCAAGGCTGGCATTCAAAAGTGAAGGACAGATAAAGAGCTTCTCAGATAAGAAAAAGCTAAAGGAATCCATCACCACCAATGCAGTACTACAAAGAATGTCAGAGGAACTGCTTTAAGATGAGAGGAGGGAAGGGAGAGTGGGTAAAATAAGGGAAAGAGATGGAGAAATTTAGTTTGATTGTTAACATAAAATGAAAAGCACCAAAGAAACAAAACTCATGGACACAGTCAATAATTTACTAGTTACCTGAGGGTAAGGGGGGAGTGGGGAGGGGGAGAAGGGGACAGGGACACAAATATATGGTGATGGAAAGAGAACTGACTCTGGTTGATGAATACATAATACAACACATAGAAGGTGTAATGTAGAATTGTACACCCAGGACCTATATAATTTTTACTAACCAATGTCACCCCAATAAAACAAAATAAAGAAAAGTCCATATATGAGGTAATAAGTATTAGATTGAATTGTCATGGGAATAGGGGAATTAGAAATATCATAAGTATTTTTATTGTATTTTAAAAGCTACAGTAGAGCAACACACATTAATATTTCATTGCAAAAAAGGTTTCCCTACTTGAGATCCAAGATGTTTACAACTTCCAAAATTATGTTTAATGCTTTAGCACCATGATTTTCAGATAATCAAAGTATTGTTTAATCTACTATACCCATGTTGGATCACATCCAAAAATCACAGGAGTGATTTAGGCATGAAAAAGATTAACTCATTATGCTGGGCCCTTACGTTATTACTACTGGAAACATGCAAACACTGGGACTTTTATATTACATACAGTAAACAAAACAAATCTTGCCACTTGGGAAAACTAACAACTCTTCCCTTAAGAATATGCACTGTAATAAAATCAATCCCAAGTTGAATAAAAACATTGCTTTTGGAAAAATTCCATGTCCCATGTAAAAGTAGGATTTCTACATTAAATATTGTGTTTTTAATAGAAGAATTTACTATTATTCATAACCTTAAACAATATTTCTGCCTACATGATGACTGCACACTAAATGGGAAAGAATACAGAAGATGTGGCTAGTCATAGCTGTCTTATAGATGACCCACCAAATATGAGTAATGCAAAAGAGACCCTTCTCTTTGCACCATGTGGAAACTATTTTCCATCGTCCCTGATGTAGGTCAGGAGCTAGAAGCCTTTTCTTACATTAGAGTGCCTTTTTTGTTAATATCCTATAGGTGATAATATCTACTGAGCCCCTAAGAATGTATCAGACATTATTCTAGGGACTTCCTATATGATACCATGCTTAAACTCCGAGAACACTTCAAATGTGAAGAATACCTCTTATTCGTTTAGCTTTTAGTTTGTCAAAGCTTAGAAAAGAGGACATTACTCTTCTTCTTTGGCCCAAGAGGGATCCCCGACCCCCAGCTCATAAGATTCTCCCTAATATCTCAGTGACTCCACCCACACCATTTTAGAGTAAGTTTTCTGTATGTAGGTGTGTGGTTATTATTCCTAGTTAAGAAACCTCTTAAAAGACTCTAATCTAGCAACAACAAAAAAAAGAATCAGATCGTAAAAACCTGTGCTAAGTATGATTCAAAGGGAAAAAATGAGCTGCAGTGAGAGCCAATTTGAGCTGGAAAGACTCGCACTCTTAAATAAGCAGACATGTGTAGCCACTTATGAAGCTGTCTGATCACATATGTTTCTAAACATCCATCAGCACATTTAGAACTCCACATGCAAAATACAGCACTCCTGAGCATTATGGAGGTTTGTTTGTGAATTCTTAAGATTTTGAAAAAAGTGCATAGATTTCACAGGTTGAACACTGGTTGTTACTGCTTAAGTTGAAGGAAGCTTTGAGAAGCAGCTCCCAAAGACTGTGATTCACTTGGACATTACTATCTTAAGGACAAAAGTGGAACCAGCAATAAAATATACAGAACCCTAAAGCAGGATAAACTGGAGAATGATAGCTTCACTTAGGGCTCAGAGCTGAAAGCTGCATCTAACTGCACACCCCCCCCATTTTTTTAAATAAAAAACATTCAGTGACATTTTGTCACCATTAAAAAGTTCCCATCTCCAAAGGACAAAGACGTTCCTTCCTAACCTGCAGCATTTGTTCTTCCTCTGAAGACATCGTCATATGCTTTCCACTGTGGCTTCACTTGGTATGCGTGGATGAACACCACGAACACCACCACCAGGCACATTAAAGGAACAAGAGCTGCCGTGAAGAGAGCTGCATAGATGTTTGGGATGAAACACCTGTAAGAGAGAATCGAAAAGATGACTCAGACAACTTAAATACAAACATTTCTAAAATCCAGAATGTATTATTACATCATTGCTTTATATGAACTGTTTGTATCTAAATATTGGCAAAAGCAAAATTTTGGTTTGCCAAATTGAAACTTTGTTTGAGTAAAGGATACAGGATGAAATCTAACCCACTGTTTTACAAGTAGGATCATAGAACATGCATATCCTGAGATCCTCAGAAAACTTCAAAAAAGGTGCTGGCCAAATAAATTCAAGAAACGCACACTTGCTTTCAGGCTTTATCTCTTTGGCCTAATGAGATCAAAGTTTCACTGGGGATCACAGGAGAGAAACTATTGTTTAAAGACAAATTTAAGGATTCCTAAGGCTCATTTCTGTCGTTTTCACAATCTTGACTTTTGAGAAACTGATAGTTTTGTCATTCCTAATTCACAATTTTGCCAAGAGCATTAATTTACTTATAAATAATTACAATTTTCCATTTAAAAGCTATACTGTTTAATTTCACCTATTATTACTTGAGTTTGTATAGAACAATGAGGTCTAAAGTAAACTTAACATTATTTATTTTGGTAACAATGAAATTCTACAAGAAAAGGTTTTAGAGCTGTAACTGGAAATTTTTACTCATGGTTCATAAAATCCTCTTGTCCATTACATAAAATAGTTCACACACAAAAAAATCTCAAACTGGAGTACTATTACATAAGTTGTCAATATCTAATTCTGTGTTTTTGAGGTATTCTTATAAAGGACATACAATTTATAAAACTGTCATACTCTTAATTACAAGATATCTTAATAGTAGAAAATGTCTTCGTTCAAATATTTCCCCCAACTTCTCCATTTTAAAAACATAATATCTGTAACCCTAGATTATAACATAGTCAAAAGTAATGGATTCTGAAGAAAACTCAAGGAAAGAGTATGGACTGTTTAGAAGAAAACCTCAACATCCAAAATACAGGTAATCAGGGAAACATTCATTCTTGCAACTTGGGAAAACAGTGCCTCAATTTAATATTTAAAGGGTCACATTATTAAAGACCTTACTCAGGTATTATTTCTAATTAACACGATCTGGTCAATGTATCCCTATTGTAAAAAAGACACATTTCAAGATATACTGCAATGCATATTCTGCATCTGAAAAGAGATGTCAGAATGACAAATTTCCTGGCTTTTAGAATTTAATTTGGACAGCACAAAGCCCGAATGCCTCCATGTACGCTCATCTGTATGCCGTAAGACCTCTACTTCCAGGTAAAAGGCATATGATTAAATAAAACAGGCAAATATTAATGATCTTGAACTTGAATACATTTTTTTGCATTAAAAATAGTCATGTTGGCTACTCATTTCTATGTATATTGGCTTTAGAAGATTTCTGTTTTCATCTGAATTATGGATTCTCTGTCACAATTGGGCTTCAAGGTGCTTAGACAAATACAGACACTGACGAAGAAAGTCGCATAGGCTTCACTGCTCTATTTTCACCTTGAAAAATATCATCACAATTCAATTTCAGGCTATAAAATGGGAATAATGACTGAATCTATGGTGAGCTGCTTTAGGCATAATGAACATTTCTTACAAAGTGCTAGGGTATGTATGTGACTCCCCAGCACCTTTCCTTCCCAGTGGCTAAGCACGTTTGGTTCTCACTGCTCTATCTGAAGTGCCTTCCTGAAAACTCCCCTTTGCTCTGTACTTAGAGGAAAATTTTTAAAAGCAGAACACCAACTAATGGGGCATCCTTCTAGTTAAAAAATAAAGTGTGCAGAGTGGACCTCTGGGAGGTTAAAACTAAGCAGGCATTTTCTGCAGTGGCTCTTAGGAAGAGAAGGAAATTCCGTGAGAAGGAAATGCCCTACGTGCCGTAACTCTTAAAAACCTCCTTTGCAACAGTCCCCGATGACTTGGCCACACTGGCCCACTCTTAGAGAAAGGGGCAGGAAAATCATCCAATTCTGGAGCAACACCTTTTGCCCATGCTTCTTCAAAGACGCACAAGTCATGGCCTCCCCTAAGTACTGGACTACTGAGAGTGTCCCAAGCTTGTCCTCCACACGCTCCACCTGGGCCAGGTCACGAACGCGGAGGGTTTTGGCCCCCAGCAGCCTGTTGCTGTTGGCAGCCTCAGCGCCCTCTGTACCTCAGGCACGGCAGCACTGCGGGGTCCTGCCCTTGCCCGCTCCTGTCCAGCTGTGACTCTATCCCAGTCTCCCTCCAGTGCAAATTATCTGCCTCCTGTACTACCTCTCCTAGGGATTAAGGGGTCAGACAACCACCCTTAAAAGGAAAACAAACTTTCGTCAACCAGAATTCCCTTCAGTTTAACTGAGTAAGATGGACAGAACATCTAGGAAGTTTCAGGATTAGATGACATGAATGCGGCGAGGGAGTTGGGAAACGATGAAGATCACTTTAGGAATAGTTGGTGAAATTCTCGGAAAAACTGAATGTAACATAAGAAATTAGGAGACTAAATGCTATGTACACACAAGGAGTGTGGAAGCAGCTGACCATCATGGTGGTAGCTATTGTTTCGAGGACAGAGCTGGCAGTTACCAGAAAAATGAGACAAAGGCCATGCGGATTGGTGTTCGGGCGAGGAAAGGGCGCCAGCTTCACAGTACTCAGGTGACCCCTTCTCTCCTTTAGTGCTGAGTGCTCTTCGGGGGCTCTAGCAATCACATGACTAACTTCGGTTGTTTCCTTCTACACGTTCACGGGTAAATTCTCTTTCCTTTTATAACCCACAGACAATCCTAATTTATTTCAAAGTCTTGTGAGGACTTCATCCTTTTCTGTTTAGCCAGATGAAACAAGTAGATACTGTTCCAATGCCTTCAGTATTTTTCTCTCCCAAGGGTAGCTTGCAACATTTGCAATGTGCCTACGTCACTTCTAATTTGGTAGGATTATTACCTCTCCTAGGTAGCACTTTACCGTCATGGAAGTGTTTTCACTTGCATTACCTAACTTGATTTAAAAAATGTATGTCGGTAGCATAGGGTACTTCTGTTTCTTTATCCCCATCTGAAATCAGACTAAGAAGGAGCTCAGAAGCAAAGAAGTTCAGGAGAGACATAAGCTCCACTTACAACTTCTGAAAATACTGGGTGGGATGTTGGGAACTCCCTGTGTGTGTGGCTGTGATTTAATTCCATTTAAATTATATTTTAAAGAAGACGTTGACCCCGGCAAACTGGAGGACTTGAAGAAAATCCAGGCAGCTGACACCTGGGTTACACAGGTAATGAAAAAGGACCTAGGTAATGGAGGAATAATACATGTTTGCTTCTGAGGTCTTTATAACTAAGTACTGCTCAATAAGACAATGATAATAGTTAGGATTCGCAGACTCATGTGCCAACCTCCCCCAGGTAGTTCTCAGGATTTCTTTAATGGTGGCATCAGCATCAAAAGGTACACATGTTGCTTCAACCAACTTTGACTTCTCCACATGGAAAATATGTAAATTTATGAAGACACAAGAGTGAAGAGAAAAATCAGTTTGGGTTTAACCAGCTGCAAGGTAGGAAAGTATATTCTGCTTTCTGTCCTGCTATTGTAGTATATACGGCAGTTTTCATATCAAGAGAGATCAACTGAATTCTAAAATGCATTTTCTTTTAAGCTTAAATAACAACAAAGTTCAGGTTAAATTGCTGATTAGCCCTACAAAGTGAAATCGAACATTAGGATAATAGATGGGCTTAGGAAGGGGAGAAGAAGGTATTTTCCTACAGTGAATTAGCTGGATAATGAAGACCACCGTAAATTTTGCCACTGCTGTACCTACTACCACCACCACTATGAGTAATTCTAGCAGAGTTCATTTACTTTGTGCTAGGAATGAAACTCAGTCCTTCCATGCATTATCATGCATAAACATCACAACAATTCCATTATCCTCATTGTACACATGGAAAAATGACACCTAAATTACATAAGGTCAAATTGCTAGTAGCATAAACAGGCTCATTTGCCTTCAGTGCTACATCTACAACTCTAAAATTATTTCCACAATTCTAGTAAATACACATTAGAGTTAGTGGTAAACATGCCAGTGTTCTCCTTGAGAACAAGGACTATAATTTTTTTAAATATATTTCTCCCAGTGCTTCGCATAAATCAGACCCTTAAAATATGTTTATTAATTCAAGTAATTTTTAAGTGTTTGGGAACCACTTACTTAAAAAAAAAAACAGTAGGCAACATAAAATCCTGCATTTCAGGTGTGCTCAGTTCAATCAAAATCCTAGCAACATCTGAATATCTATCATGCACCAGGTAGGGTGCTGGCCATGGAAGGGCATATAAAGAAGCCTGTGGCACTGTCCCTCGCATCAAGAAGATTACATTTATAATAAATTGCACAGCACATCAGAATCTAATCTTCTGTCAAAGTGTTCTTCCATCAGCATCATCAACACTATCTGGGAGCCTGTTAAAAATGCAGAATCTCGCACCTCCTAACAGAGCTTCTGAAACTGCATTTTAACAAGATCTCCAGTTGTTTCATGTACACAGTGAACGTTGGAGAAGCACTCTTTTAGCACCCTCTCAGGACGTGATGTAGCTTAGTGTAATTAACAAATTAACCAATCTTTACCTCTCTTAGGCAGTGAAGCCAAGGGACCATGAACCCCCACCAAGGAGAATCAGATCCAGAGCTTTCATAGCACATGGTGGTCACAGCAGCCTGAGGAACAACAGAAAAGCAGCAGGAAGCCAAAGGGACAGAGAAGCAGAGACCTCTCATATTTAGAAGCCTGGGATTAGCAACCTCAGCATGCTGATCACAGAAAAGGAGAGTCGGCTAGCAAGCAAAGTGACAGGGGACACAAGAGATCTGCCATGGAAAGAAAGGGGAGTGCTGGGCTGTAGTGGGTGTGGGTGGGAGATAACAGTCAGTCCTGCTGCATAGAAACAACCCTTGAAGGAAGAAGGTTTCTGTGAGTGTGAGGGCAACAGAGATGCTCTCCAACTGTCCACATGGCTCAAGGTTTCTGGAAAACATGATCCCATGAACCACGTACCTCTATCCCCACACCCCTGCCACAGATTGCCCTAGCCACTAAAGAGCAGCTCTGAGTTAGATACCTGATCCAAAGACAACGATTCTTCTGTCTTGCCCCGGACTTATAACTTGGTGGCTCTGGTCTAAAAGTTTAGCTTAGCTAATCAGATTTTTGCTCTTGAGAATCTGCCATGGATAGTTGCCAGTTAGTGGTGGGCACGAGAGCCAACATAAATTCACAGCCGACAGCCATATTGGAGTAAATACACAATGAATCTACAGAAGAAATGGACAGAGAAAGTGGGGAGAAAGGGGGAGGGTTGAGAGGGTCAATCAGATGCTCCTAAGTGAGAGACTCTGAGGTTCCCCCAGAGAAGAGCATGGCTTTGGTTTTCAGCATTCTGATTCAAGTCCTCTGAGGTCCAACTGTACCTCATTTTCAGCTTTTGAATGTCCATGAGAATGCCTGTGGGGTACACATATTTCTATAACTCCACTCCCTTTATTTGAAATAACTTTAGTGAGTTTTTACATGCAACTGTAATGGCCATTGTTCAAACAGCACTAGTGAATGAATGATAAAGAGAAAGAGGAAGTTAGCACACAACTGTTCTCGAAAACAATGTTGCTTTTGAAGATATAGTAGAATATGACTGCCCTGCCCACCAGTTTAGAGCTCAGGCATGTCCAACCTGCAGCCCAGGACAGCTTTGAAAGTGGCCCAACACAAATTCTTAAAACATTATGAGACTTTTTTGCGACCTTTTCTTTTTCCCAGCTCATCAACTATTGTTAGTGTGAGTGTATTTTATCTGTGGCCCAAGACAATTCTGCTTCCTGTGTGGCCCAGGGAAGCCAAAAGGTTGGACACTGCTGCTCTGTACCCTGGTTAGCACTGATATCTAACTCTATGCAATGACAACTGCCTCATAAGAAGCCAAAATACCAAAAAATAACAATTCTCAGTCTCACCTTTTAGTACTTAAAATGTATCCATATGCTTATACGACTTGAAAAGATTGAGCAAAGAAAAATGGGAACATATATGAGCAATACTATTTCATCAACTTCAAAAAGAGCAGACGTTTTAATTCATTAAATATTAAACTGTTTAACATTTTAACGTAGTCAGATATGCTACATACACTAAAATACGGTTCTGTGTTGTATATAAAATTAACTCTTGGTGGATGAAACAGTTTCCTACATCGCTGGCTCATTAAAAAGGTAAAATATAGTTACACATGGATTCTAAGGATGAATAATGGGCTCACAGTATTAACAGGTTAGAGGCAGATGAAAACAAAAAAAGAATCTGAATATCATGATACCTCAACCAACATTTTGTTTTGTTTTTCTTTGTCTAAGAAACTCAAGTCTGACCAATCTGCTTCCTGAACAACTTGATGATAATTGTGAAATCAGTCTACCAACTTCGCTCCAGGTAGATTATAGTGAATTAAGCCCCTTTAGAATTTAATAGGAATGAGGTCAAGCTGACTTGGTATATTTTGCATGCACGAATGCTCCATGTTCTCATAAAAGAAAATTACTTTGTATAGGAAAATGTCACTGTCCCAGTACTCAAAGGCATCTTGCTCCTACCTTTTGCTCACTAGGACTTGGAAAGATTGGCTAAAAGTTTTTTTTTTTTCCCTCCTGAAGAATTATACCATCTTCTTGTATCTGAAGATAAAATTTATAGGATTTTATAATTTTATAAAAAATGTTTTTACAGAGGTGGGCACAAGAATATAAGATTAATATCCAAAAGATTTGGTCTTTTTGTACCCCCTCTCCACCTGCATCTGATTTCATCATTTCAATGCAGACAATGACCATTAGCAGAAAAGCTGCTTCGGGTGAGGCTAACCCCTCATCCCACAGGCAGGATGCAGTACCTTCTGTTCTCAGGTTCATGTTGCAGATGCAATGTATATTTTTTTGTTATTTCCATCTGAGTTCATTTCAATAAACTCAAAGCATTTTGCAATCGCTTAGAAGAAACTGGGGGCCATGTGTCATATTGGCATAAATGTTCTTTTTCTTGATTAAAAGTTTGTAGGCTTTGAAGTACTCTCTTCCCAAATACTCTTACAATTTACTTGCAAATGCTTCATGTATAGCCCATGAAAACCGTGACAAAGGTAA
Organism: Lyroderma lyra; assembly: GCA_004026885.1. NCBI lineage: Eukaryota > Metazoa > Chordata > Mammalia > Chiroptera > Megadermatidae > Lyroderma > Lyroderma lyra. The sequence continues at coordinate 44,998 of PVJL010002056.1, read as the reverse complement.
AAGTATAGGTCTATGCTGACAAGAGTGTCACTGTGAACCACTCTATTAAGGGTGTAGATGTTTTAAGTGGCAAAACATCCTGACAGCATTGGTGATTTCTGGAAGAGGCATAAATAATTTGGTAGAAGGATAATCCAACTTATAATATCAATCAGTTTTTAGTGAACAGTAGCCACATTACATTGTTGTAGAGATTAGACCCACAGATTCCTCCGGCTTTATGTGAAAGTGGCACATACTCCAAGGAAACCCTTTTAGAGCCTGCAGGAGTGAATGCTCAATCATACCTGCACCTTGTATCACCTACACTCGCATTAACGTTTTACAACACGCTGTAAAAAGTGATGACCCTAAATGGTAACTTGAAATCATTAAGAGATTGTTAATCAAAGTTAGTCATACTGTTTAAAACACACTATACATTTCCTTGTCCTAGTGGTAAAATTTTAATCTTAAAATCCTGTAAAGAATAGGGTTAACTCTTTATTACTTGAGACAACAAGGATAATGTGAATAGAGGAGGTTATATGTCAATCATTTCAAGGTCATTATCTCAAGTTGTAGATAATATAGTTATGTCTCAGTTCCAATAGTCAGCTTTGTGCTAAGCCCTTCTCAATCCTGATATACTGAATTGTTTATTGAACATGTATTTCAGGATGCTGGTCTTCCCTGAGAAAAAACATCAGAGATATTTTGTCAGATATCTAAACACCATTTATTTGTTCATCCTAGGTGGTTGCTAGGGTTGGTCCACGACACTACTATTAATTAGCATTTATTATTTTTATATGCCCTGCAATGTTGCAGTTATAGATGGAAACTTAAAAAATATAAATGTTATAACTCCTTTCCTGAAGGCTCTTGGAGCAAGAAAAATATAATGTAGCAATATAAAAACATTATGAAATCCCACACTACAATGTGAGGCATATCTAATAAAGGTTTAAAAGGTTATGATATGTGGGCCAAAATACCTGGGGGAAATGAGACAGAGGCCATAGATTAATTTCAGAAAAGGAAAGTAAAACTGAGTAAACGATATGGAAGCTAAGAGTCTATCTACTTTGTGGAAAATCCCCAGTTTTGATGGAGAAATGACACAATTCATTTTCCTTGAAGTTCAGAAATCTTAAAAATTAAATCACACATGAATGCTGTGGAAGTAACATTTGAAAGTCCCAAGTTGGACAGCCCTGAACTAGACACCAGATAGACAGATTTAATAAAGGGATCTCCTCTATGACTTATGTAAAGAAGCCGCTTATAAGAAAATGATGCTTTTGTGTGGGAGAAGGGGAGAATGGGTAGAAGCCAACGCCTGTTGAATTAAGATAACACTGCCTGTAGAAAAAGAGACAGTGCCAGGAACGGAGACTCTGGAATCCAACTATTTGGGTCAATCCCAGGTACACCTCTTACTGATTCTGTGACTTGGGCCAGTATTGAACTTCTCCATGTCTCAGTTTTCTAAAACATGAAATGGAGAGAACAGTATTATCTGCCTAAGAAGAGTACAGAGAGACCGGAATGAGTCAATACATGTAAAGCTCTTGGATCAGAGGCTGGCATGCTGTAGGTACTCAATAAAACAGAGCTATGGTTATTGTTATCACCAGTTACTAAGATCTAAATCCTCTCATGTATATACAAGACTTAACCTGTATTTTTAAGAAAAGTGCTGAACAGTGTAAGTTCAATGAAAGAAAAGTCTATCAGCTGAGGTAGGCAGGGAAGATTTCATGAAAGAGGTGACGTTCGATGCCAATTTTTTCTCTCTGGAATTCCTTATCCATCAGCAGATGTTTAAAGGGATTCGACTGTGCAAATAAGATGATCTGCCAGTGTGCACAGCAACGCAGAATGAGGGGGAAAAGGAAAACTTCCCCTTTGATGCTTTCCCCCATGACTCATGTGTGTTTCTGGCAAACCAGTAGCTGAAACTTGGTTCCAATTTGAAAAGTGAAGGCAATTATGAGCCATTCAAAAAGAGGCAGGTAATATTCACAGAAGTCCAACTTAACACGATGGCACCACCACAGGCTGAGAGGCCTGGCTCAGACATGCCCTCAGCAGTACTTGCAGTGGCTTCTTCAGGGAACTGACATACTCCTATTCCCTTCTGTTCTCTTCTCATCCACAAAACCATCAAGGACAGGGAAAACGGAGAACACATACCAAGTAGCTGAACACTTTCTAGAAGAGGGAGAGTTCCTATCCTCTTGGAAGTCTGCAATGTGGATGGGATGACTGCTGGAGGATCTCCTGTGTTGACTGTTAGAAAGCAAGGCACTGAATGTCTCCATTGACCCGAGCTGCCTATCAGAAAGCTAAGTACTCTCTCCTTTCATTAAAATGTTTTCTTCACAGAATCTTAGAACTAGCAGAAGTCATCCCCTCCTGCCTCTAGCTTTACGGGTGAAAAAACCAAGATGCAAGGTTTGCCCAGAACCTGGCTGTCTAAACTCCTAGGTCAGTCTTCCATGTGAGACTCTGAGGCATAAGTCAGACTCAACAGAAAAATAACCTAGACTCTTTCCAGGGGCCATATTCTGCTAGTAATCTAAAAATAATCCCGTTTTTAGGAAGTGTCCCTACTGCTTTATTTTACTTTGCATGTGAGTCCCCAGGTGCTGGGGGATTACTGAATAAACCATAGAATGAAACATTAAACATGCATGCATACGTTATTGTAATCACTCAGTAAACTTAGATGGTACTTATTCCTCCATGAAATAGTTTATAATGACATCTCACATTAAAATTTTTACAAAGTTTAAAAATTCATAGAAAAGAGTACATTTCATCCACTTAGAACGAAAATAAAGATATCAGGAAAGGGCAATGAATCCGCAATGGCACTGTGCCATTCATAAGCCCCCCTCCCACTGAGGCCACTTCCCCTCTCTGAAAAAAATTTGGCTTCAACTGAATCAATATTTTATCATAAGGAATTTATTTTTGACAACAGGATGTTCCTGTTATTTTCAAGTCCTGTAGTTTCAACAACAGGATTTCAGGGCAGTGAAATGAAAACAGCAGAGTAATATTAATTTCTGAGCATAATCCCGAATGTGTGAGAAAAATCCAAATAGTTCAAAACCTGCCTTTAAAAATTTAAGACTATCTTCTTCATGAACTTTCTAAATTTCTTCTCATTAAAAAAAAAGTACCATTATCTAATACACAGCAAAGATTTTTTGGCTGAGGTTCTTAATTATGGCCAAAGTTCTTAATTGTAGAGCTGGGCTAATGTTTTTAAATTTTTCCTTTTATTATGGTACACTGGTTTCTTTTCTTTCTTTCTTTCTTTCTTTCTTTTCTAAAGAAAAATTTGGTGTGTCATAAAATGGAAATAATTTTTAAAACATGCTAAAAATTCAAGAGTATGATATTCATGCCATCTGGGAAGGTATTATATCATGTGCTTTTAAATGATAAAATCTTAGCAAATGTCAATGCTGTTCTTCATAACTCATTTGGAGCCTACTGCTCAGGTGTGTGGAGAGGAGTCAGGAGAAATCATTTCCTCTAAGTCAAACACTTGTTTGAGGAGTCTGCTGCCTGCTGTCACCAAGAACAGAGATTACTCTGACTGGGTTTGATAATGGGTGGAAATGCATCAAAACGCACTATTGTCTGGGCCATTCTGAATTGAAGACAGAAAGAATATGGTGTTTTCACAAAATAAGAGAGTGAGAACATGAAGCACTTACAGATGTGAACTCTAAGCAGATGGGCCTGGCTTTGAACTTGGTACTGCTACTTAATAGCTGTGTGACCATGGGCTAATAAAGTTATCTCTCCCAGCCTCAGTATCCTAACTTGTGGAATATGAATAGAATCTTATTTTTCATAAATGTGTTGTAAGAGTTAAATGAAATTAATTTGATTAAAGTGCTCAGCATAGTTCCCAGCACGTTGTAAAGACTCAATAAAGGACAGCCATTGTCATTTGCTTTAGCATATGAATTGGTTTAACTACTCTGCTGAGAAACTGTAATGTTTACTCAGGCATAGAAATCATATGTGGCATTTAACTCTATTCATATTTCGTTTAATAGGACACCCAAATACTTGGTTAACATCATTTGATTTTTTTTTTTTGCAACAGCAATGGTATCCAAAAAGTTGTCACTGCCTCTCACCCAGTGTCTAACACCATTTCTCAGAACAGCAAGCATTTTCTTGAACACCCACTGCAGTGACTTCAACATGATGACTCTGGGTCAATGTTCAGACATTTGAAAGCAAGAAACACATAACAATGTATGTCTTTCACGTTTTAAACACATGTGTTTAAATCTCCATTTGATTCTGCCAAGGTGACCCAAAACTGTCTATATTCAATCTTACATTTAAAATCACAGAAATGTGAGGTGTGATTGAATCTTTATGCCAGGTTGCAGATCACTTAACTCCTTAGGAACGTGTTTCTTCGAAGTTGCTGTTTGAAGGTAAGAGAGCACCCACCATATCTCAGTGGACTCCTCTCCTATGACTAAGCTTTTTATTTTGGCAGCTACCTTACTGTACTTGAGATTCTGAAGACATTTTCTCGTGCAGTTGAGGCAACTTTGTTACAAGTTCCTTTCATGTTACTTTATTATCTGGGTAGCAGTAAATAGCATCTTCAGGATGGCTTTTCCCCCCTTATTTTCTTCTTCAGCAAAAGGAAATGCTTTTTCATTATTTCTATAAAATACTAAACTTTAACTGATGTTTCCAAAAGATTTTTAAGTAGCTTATAAAGACATATACACTACATAAGATAAAATAAATTAAAAATAAACTAAGATTGAACCAGGTGTGGGGGTACCAAAATACTATTTGCTAAAAATGGGCTTTCTCTAGTTTGCTTTCTCTAGCAGGTATTTCAGAGTTACACACACAGTTAACAACGGGGGGTGGGGAGTATATAATAAATCTGGCAAGCTCAGGGGGGCCACATGTCAGGTGTGACAAGCTCAGTGACCAAAAGTCGCCACATGGGATGCTCTGATCATAAATTTCTACCTGGGCAGGTCATGACAGTCACGAGCCCAGGCCTAATAGTTTCCTTAGCAGAGGTCAACCTTTACCTAAAGTGAGCTCTGTCCATTGTTCTTAGGAATCTAGGATAACATATCTTTGACATGTCACCGTCACTTTCTCTCCTAGACCCCCCTCAAAGGTACAACTGGAGGTATGAGAGCACGTGACCACGAGACCACAGGAGCCCTCATTGCTATCCTGTTGCTCGCATAACGGCTCTACGTACTGTAAATGTTAACGATCCTGTACCCACCAACGTATAAGAAGTATGTTTCTCTACTTTGCTTTTTATCCACTCCTAGGGAGTTTCCCGCTTTGCTTTCTCCTGCCTTCTTAATCGATCCCCAGAGGATTTTGTGGACCTTCCTTATGTTTTCTCCTTGCAAAGACATAAAAGGAAATGGCAAAACTGCCATTCTCAGGATTTTCTCAGTCCACTGAACTTTTGCTTCCAGGCATATCCTCAAAATTTTGGTTCAAACAAACTCCTATAAAATTTTTCTATAGGCTGGATATTTCTTTCATCAATGACACACACACTCCACTCTCACAGCAGTTCAGGAGAAGTACAAGTCTTTCCCATATGAGAGCAGCATGGTTACTGTGTCATATAATGGACCGTGTTCTTGATATTCTATTCATGGAAAACTCAGTACTGACTTTAACATGACTGCTATTTGTTTATTTAACGTGCATTTACTATGCAACAATGTATATGCTACTTGCAATGCTCTGGGGGTACATGATGAATAAGACATACCCGCTCCCCTTACTGGGGGAATATCAGAGTCTAGTGTGGAGGAGTGGCTCATGCCAGATCTTAATGCAAGTGTTAAATGTGATAGCATGACCACCTGGAGCACAGTGGGCTCTCAGAGGAAGGAGTGAGTTATTATGTATGAGGGAGTTCAAGGGTAAAATCATTTTTGCCAATAAAGAAATAAGATGAGGACTGAGAAGGACATTTGTTACTTAAGTGACCTGAGAGGAAAATGCTCTGGACTGTCTTGGAGAGCCATACTCCTTTTCCCAGACAATGGCAAAGAGAACGCAAGGCACAGAAATTTCTCAGCTTTGTTTCCTGTTGGTTCAGGAATCATCTGTGTTCTTAAAACAAGAAACATGAGTTGAGATTTTCAGGAAGATAACATAATTATGATTGATCTTTGTTCTTCCTCTGGGGCTATAAAACTTTCAAGGACAAGGATCTGTGTACATGCTCTGATTTGGGCGGGGTGGGGGGACTGGGGTAGGGATAAGAATTATTAGCCACACAGAATTACAACACAGGCTTGATTGGTCCAATGATACATGGACTGTATATTTTACTAATTTTAGGGAAAAAAAAAAACAGAGAGAAAGGAGGACACGTCATTTCACAACATCACCAACACCATCTGTGTGAAGGGTAGTTATGGAGGAAAGCTCAGGAGAGCTGCCATATAAGAATTTCAAAAGAACGGCACCCAATTCAGAAATCACAGCTACATCAGGAAGGAAGCAGTTACTGAACCAATGCTCTCTTGTCTGGACCCTTCGACCCAAAGAAAATGACAAGATCTGAGCCATAAGATCAAAGCTGAGTGGAGGGGTTAGGAAGTGGAGTAGAGGGGAAATAATTCACCACCCCTCAAAAACTTCCACTTTCCTTTATTAGCCTGAAGTGAGTTAAAACTTAACAACTGAAGAAAGCACTCATAGTGGATAAAAGAAGCAAACCAAAGAACACTGAAGAAGCAGTATTTCCAGAGGGAGAAGAGGTCTTTGCCGCTGCTTTTCTCCCTATCTTTTCAGTGTAAATGTGTCCTTTATTGCTAAATTAATATTCTTCCCAAAGTATAACTTGGCTCTGACAAAGATATCTTCTATAAGACATAAAATATTTAAAATGCTAGATCTAAGAGCTAGACTCTCCTGATAGCCCAAAAGCAGCACAGCTACTAGCATGTGGAAATTCTATAAAAAATGTCAGAGTTTCTCCAGGATTTCAATACTATCAACAAAAACAGAGCAAAAAACACTACAATCCATACATTAAATGCTACTACAATGCAATTTTGGACAATTAGGTACTAAGATGCATCTTTTTGAGGAGAAACATTCAAAAATTACAGAGCAAACTTATCCAACCCTGGGCTTGGCTTGTAGGCAGCATATGGCCCAGGACAGCTTTGAATGTGGCCCAAAACAAATTCATAAACTTTCTTAAAATATTACAAAAATTATTCATGGATCTTTTTTCTCCCTCCTTATCAGCTATCATTAAGTGTTAGTGTATTTTATGTGTGCCCAAGATAATTCTTCCACTGTGGCCCAAGGAAGCCAAAAGATTGGACACCCTGATATAGAGTCTATTAGGCTATCGCATGTTAAAATCAGGTGTCTTACTCTTTGTAACTGCTTTCTTTAATCCTCATAAAAACTCACAGCAGGTACCCTGATATTAACATCTGCATTTGCTTAGAATTCCAAGTAAAACACTGTCTCTGGCCTTCTTTGAGATCAATTTTAAAAAAAGCAAAGCAAAACCAGACATTTCAATTCTATAGTTTAGGTATAATCATTATCAAATAAACAATGCCAAGATACTGGTTAAATAAAGTCACTAGTAGTTCACAGTTTATGGTTATGTGAAATGTTTAGGATATTCTTACATCTTTTATATAAAAAAAAACTTTCATAAGCTAAATATAAGGCCAATTGCTAATAAAATCATAAAAAGGGCCTCATCATTGTTAAAAATTCACTCATTATTAAAACCAGGAGGCTGAATATAATTTTTAGAAGATGAATACATTGAAAACATGAATTTAATCAATATCTCTCAGTTTAATGGGTTGAAGTTCATATATTTAAAAGTCAGGTTTGATATTTCTGGGTGCTCTATGAGCTCTTTTAGGATTTCCAGATTCCATATCCCACTGTAGATGTTGTGTTAGGTACTTCTGCATGCAATCTTAAATTTAATTCTCATGCCAAATCTGTAAGAAAAGCATTATCTCCATTCTTTCATTTAATGAACGTCTATTGAACATCCATTAAATTCCAGAGACTATTCAAGACTCCAGGGTTAGAGCAGTGAACAATCACTACAACAAAAAGTCTTTCCTTCTAGGAGCTTACATTCTTAGTGGATACTGCATTTTTTAATTCTTTTTAAATCTAACCTGCTCCTGAGCTAAATTATTAGAAAGAAATTTAAAATATATGAAAAAAATCCCTCTTAGATTATAGCTGAAATTTGACATAAAATACCGGTGAGACATAAAATACAAATAAATAAATACATATATACTACATCTGATGGTAATAATGCCATGACAGAAGATAAAATAGAATAAGATCACTACAAAGCGCTAAAAGTTGCTAATTTTATGTGAGAGTGGCAGAGAAGTATACAGTTCCCTATTAAGAAGCAAAAACAGATGAGACTTTCTATAACCACATCAGTAATCTAGACCACAGGCATCTCTTTCAGAACAACAGGAAAATATATTCATATTCCAGTCTTACTGTCAACATGCTGTTCTCGCCCCAAAATTAATGGTAGTCTTGAAATGGCAGGACACCACCCAATGAATACTCACCCAACTGGGAAACAAAATCTTACCACTTTATTTCTAAAACATAAAGATCCTCATTATCCCCATAGGTACCCAAATAAGTATGATTAATTATTTTTCTAATTCTTTATCAGCAGGATCTGGATGAAGACATATGGAATTTTTCCTAGCAGGTTAGCACATGACTCATGTCAGTCAAACAGTGGTACTGGGTAACCAATTAAGTTTTAGGTTTTTATGAGGTATTTCTAGACCTCATGTACTGTACTGTTTTTCTCATTTATATCAAGTTTATTTCTTTTGCCCAAGCATTCTCCCTTCAAATATAAACAAAAGACTTTAAAGTTGCTTGATTTTTTTCTATCTCATTAGAATCCATTTCATTTGATTATCATTATCCCTTTGTTACCAATCTGAATATACAGGGCAACAACTGTCCATGTGTGGCCATTTAGTGTAGTATACATGCATTTATTTACTTAGTTTACTTATTTCAAATGGGCTGCTTCATTCCAAGTGGGCCACCACAAGAAAAGTATTATATAAAAATAAGAATTTAAGAAATGCTTGAACAATTTGCTGCACTCTTAAGTGTGAAAAGACCACTCAGCCTAGATTTTATCATTTCTCCAAAAGAAAAGAGGAAACATCAAAGATCATCAAACAATGCATTGAAACAGAGAGTACCAAACACATGCCATTTTGAGAATCACATTCAGGAAACACTGAGTGTATGTAAATACATGGGTTGGAAAAAATTACAAGTCCTAAACACTCTACTTCTGATAAAAATACAACTTCTACTTCCACTGCCATTGCAAGTGGTGTATCATCACCATCTCAAAACATCATCTGGACATAAATAATAAATATAAATTAATTATACATCCATTATTACCAATTTTCAATACATAACCAAACATTAAATTTTCCTTTATTTAGGGTGCCATCTCGATTATTTTATAAATATTAAAAATAGAAAACAAACTTTGAAAGTCTTTTAAAGATATGTTTATAATTTCCTCCAACTCAATTTGCCTGCTACATTCTTCAGTTTCACTACCAATTACTCTAATAATTTGGTAAACAGGGTCAGAGTATTATTATATGCTTTAAAATACATAACAGGGGAGGGGGTGGGAGAAGAGGGGGGAAGCTAAATATAAGGTGATGGAAAGAGAACTCACATCAGGTGGTGAACTTATTATTTAACACATTGACAATGCACTGTAGAATTGTATGCCTGAGACCTATGTAATCCTTGCTAACAGATGTCACCCCAATAAGTCTAACAATGAAAATGAATTTAAAAAAATACATAACAAATTGAGAATAATTTAATTATTATTTGCTATTAAGGTTTATGAGGATAAACCAGGATTCTGTCATGTTAACTTTATGGTAGGTGAGAAAGATTTAAGAGTTTATCTATAAATTATTCTTAAATTGTGAAACCATATCATTCTTTAAAATGTATTCTGCTAAATTAGTACAATCACTGTGGAAGGCAGTGTGGAGGTTCCTCAGAAAATTGGGAATGGAGTTACCATTTGACCCAGCATCCCCCTTCTGGGGATCTACCCAAAAGACTTGAAAACCTTTGTCCGCAAAGACTTATGTACCCCAATGTTCATCGCAGCGCTGTTCACAGTGGCCAAAACATGGAAACAACCAAAGTGCCCTGCGACAGATGACTGGATAAAGAAGCTGTGGTACATATACACAATAGAATATCACTCAGCTATAAGAAAAGATGAAATATTGCCATTTGCAACAAAATGGATGGACCTGGAGATCATCATGCTTAGTGACATAAGCCAGACAGAAATAACAAGGAACTGTATGACTTCACTCATATGTGGAATATAAAACTGAAAGCAACAAAGAAAAAAGAAAGGAACAAACAAACAAATAACCCATGGACACAATCAATAGTTCAATGTTTATTTGGGGACAAGTGGGTAGGGAGGGGAGAAAGGGAAGGGGATGGGAGGGAGGGGGGAAGCTAAATATAAGGTGATGGAAAGAGAAGTCACACTGGGTGGTGAACTTATTATACAACAAGTGTACAATGCACTGTAGAATTGTATGCCTGAAACCTATGTAATCCTTGCTAACAGATGTCACCCCAAAAGGTCTAACAATAAAAATGAATTAAAAAAAAAATAAAATGTATTTTGCTAACATGAATAATTAATAATTAATTCAGATTGGTGGCCTTAGTCTAGTATTAACTATTTTTTCTAATGGAAAAACAGAATGTATACCAATAGGGCTGAATTTTATAATAATGTGATTATAATTCAGTAATCATCATCTACTTGTGGGTGGTTTACTGAAATTGCAGGTAAAATAACTGAAGTAAAATACACTTCTGTTAGTATTGGCTTAATATTGAAGATGCAAAAAAGCTGTTACATTTTTGTAATTTTCATTTATTTAAATCATTTAAAAAGTAGATAGATGATGTTAAAATGAAAGTTTTGATTGAACTCTTAAGGTATCAGGTATCAAAGTAAATTGATAGAAAACATTGCAGAACATGAAATCTTGATGCATCAAGGGTGTTAATTAGGGACAGAGGGAAATAAAGTTTAGGAAAGAAAAGATTGTTTTCTAAATTTTTTTGAGATAAAGAGATAGAAACAGAGAGAGAGAATGTGCAAGAGAGCTATAATAGTGCTGTATAGAGCTGGATATGTGTCTCCTGGAGTTGGGAGTTGCAGGGAGGGATGAAGAGTTCTGGTGCTGACTCCCATTTTAAAAAATCTGAAATGGCCTACTACTGTAACAGCAGGCTACAAGAATTAGCGGTTGGGTTTGGTTGGGTAAACCAGAACTTCAGACGTTTGCTTGGTCAACGTGTGCAAAGATGTTTCCGCTGCATTGTGCCTGAGAGAACTGGAATAAGATGATTCTAGCTCTTGTGCAATAGAACCTCTTAGAAGGGGCATCAGGCCTCAGCAGAGAGAAGCTGAAGATATTATAAGTTATTTGATAAGGCACAAATATTAATAATAAGCAGCTCTCCATAGGAGAGCAGCCAACTCATGACAGTACCAATTAAATAAAAATGCCAGTACTTTCCCACGTCTCTTCCAGTTGTTCCCTTACCGTGTTCCAGCCCTGAAGAACCAGAAACAAAGGTTAGCTTACAGAGGTGAAAAGGAACGGGAAAAAGAGAAGCTAACTACACCCTCTTCCCTATCTTCAAGCTTCGTGCCTTAGTACATCCTTGCTGTTGGAAGGGCTGTACTTCTAACTGAATAAAATTAGCATATTTGACAATTCCAGGGGACTTAGATTCTTACATTATTTGACTTAAGACCATCACTGTGATTTAAAGTAACCACAGAACTCTTTTTTTTTTTTTAATCTGAGGGCAGAAGACTTCTATTGAACAAAGTCCTATAAAGAGTGAGTGGTAAAATGCTATTATTGCTTTATGATTACATTTTATTAATCCTAAGTTATTAGTTACATGTAATGGAAAAAGAAATATCTTGATAGTTATAGCTATTGATCAAAATAAACTGCCTTATTTGTCAGATCAGTATACATCAGAGACTCTTATCATTTGGGTCCTTTCAAAGTTCTTAATAAGGGACTAAATGTTTAGGTGATATTACGCTACAACCATATTCTTACACAGTGTTTTGTAGTTTCCAAAGCACGTTCACACCACTTACCACCCCTTTAGGTAGTCAGGGAAGATATTATCATCCTTCTTATACTGATAAGGGAAGTATCTGGCTAAAACTTTGCCCACAGTTGTTAGTTGTGGAAACTAGAACTCAAATCCAGATCTTTCAACTTCCATATTGGTGCTATTTTTATTTTCCCACAGTTACCAAATTTTCATTGATGAGGTCTAAGATGAGTCTTTCTCATGTTAAATTCTCCTAAATGTGATTTGGTCACAGACCCATCTGTATTTTGGTTGCCTGCATTTGATTTCCGTAAGTTCCTCGTTGTATTCTTTACAAGAGTGTTTCTCTTTACAGATTTATCTTGGATGGATTTCTTTTATTTCTCACCAAAAGATCCCTAACTAAGCATGAGTAGAAATATACAGTATTTTTTTAAGTTAAATACTTGCTAACTCACTAAAGTACATGCATAGTATTTATTGGAAAACCTAAATAGGTGCTGGGACCCAGGTGAAGAAAGGTGATATCTATAATGCATCAATAACTTGGTAAAATTTGTTCTGGCCATTGGCTGATTCCTGGTTCAAACCATCTGCTCCGGTCGTTCAGCCATGCTAATTTGCCTATTTTTAGTTTTGCTCAGGCTGTGATTCATGTATGGATGTCCTCCCTTCCAAATTACCTAAAAACACACGATTCATCCTTTAATGCCTGGTATATACACAGGTGCAGGTGCAGGTGCTCACTTCTCCTCAAGGCCTTCTCTGATTATGTCTGCTCACAATGATATTTCCTTCACCTGAGATTCTGTATCCCAAATGATTTACTGATCTTTTATTGTTTTTGTGCCTCATTGCTCCAAATGAACGACAAGCTTTTCAAAAACAGAGCTTCGGTTTACATACTGGCACATGATGAAGGTTTAAAAAAGAGGAAGTATTTTTTATTTTATCTCTATGGCACTTCCAGTCTGTACTTAATGAGACTTCAAAAGGCAAATTAAATTTATTTTCATTTGAAAATACTGAAATAACAAAATCAAAGCAAGTGTAATTCTTGTATGGTTTAGGAGGTCTTCCATTTTCCTGACATGCCCATTTAAAAAAATGTCTAAACAGTTTAAAGAGCCTTCAGCTAATTTACCTTGAGGTATGTTCCAAAGCAAAGCAACAGCTTTAACAATACTTCGTTCCATTAATCAAAATTGAAAATGAGAAATTACTTTCAATAGTAATACTAAAAGAAAATGCATCCTATATGATGACTACTTTAAAAGCTCCTTCTTTACCAGTGTTAGAAAGCATTGCCATCTTTGTGTGCGGAAAAACATCTTAAATCTTTAAACTTATACTGTTTTCTTTCTTTGTTTCAAGTGTATACTAAAAATGACTTTGGGAAGTCAAACTGAAAGGTCAGGCCTATGTTCTGAATCACTATAGACACTCTCAAGTGTTGGTTATGAGCTTAGTGTTCTTTAATTCATTGCAAACATAACCTAAAACCAGCATCCAGTTTATTTGGAAGTAATTGTGATTATTTTGTGCTCTAGGGAGTTCTGATATCTATAGAAATATATTCAAGAAATATTTTTAAAATAATTTCTTCAGATAATGCAGTCACAAAATATTTGCCAAGCACCTGAACCTGTGTATATATCAGACACTGTTCTAGACTCTCAGGATGCAGTACTACACAAAAAACCTTACAAAAAGAGATGACATTCTTTTCAAAGAAACAGTTAGAAACACAAGATAAATATAAAATACAATACTGGTTGCCAATCAGGGCTATAAAACCATAAAGTGAGTGAATAGGGATAGAAACTAAAACACGTGGTCAGGAAAGGCCTCTCTGAGGAGTTACATTTGCAGTAATAGAGCATGTCATGCAAATGTGTGAATGAAGAACATTCCAGACAGAAGTACAGGTGCAAAGGCTTTGAGATAGAAACAGCTGTAAAAATATCTAACACATAAGTGTTATTTACTAAGTGCTACACACACTTCTCAATAGCAGCAGAGTAAAATGAACAGAGCTCATTTAATCCTCACAGCAATCTTAAATCAAGGCACAGAGAGGTTAAACAACTTGTTCAAAGTTAAATTCTAGGAAAAGGTAGATCCAGAGTTTGAACTAAGTAGTTGGTCTGGCTCCAGAGTCCCCTTCTCTAACCACCACACCACACCATCTCTCTAAACAAGGAGGTTGCTGGACCTGGGCATTGAGGAATGTCTCCTTACAAAAACTGTAACAAGAACTTGTAGAGCTTCAAAGAGTATTACCATCAAGAGATAAAAAATTAGCTTTGATTTTAAAAAATTAAGGTTTATCTGCTCGAGCCAATATGATACTTAACAGAGCTATATTTGGACTAGAGATTCCTCTGGAAGAAGAATAAACACAGATCAGTTTGTGTTTAGGCTATGGACAACTCTACTGTATTATAGCCAAGAACATACCATAGGTTTACTTCTTTGATTGCATCTGAAATAATGAAGCAAAGATGGAACTATGGTGCTTTTCCTAAGTGTTACATCTGGTTTTGCCAGATGGTAAACAGGAAATGACAGATATACACTGAACTGTGGATAAAACAACCATACAAGGCTCAGGCTGTTGCTGAGCACACATTAATAAAAAATGCTTGAGGTTACTATTGACTCAAACTATAGCTTGTTTGTTCTCTTGGGAAGGAAAAAAAAAAAAAGGCAGAAATCAAATTTTGAGCATCTCAATAAAGAATCGGAGCAAAACAGTGAACCCTTTCAGCACTCAGAATCACATGTAAAATCATCATGGAGGTTGCTTTCTAGGGTGCCTCCCATTTATGACTGTACAAGTACAAGTTTGTTAAAGCTCTGACATACACAACTTTAGAACTGCCTAAAGGAAACAGGACAGAGATTGTTTGCTAATGTGTAGGGCATTATTTTTTAAAGACAGCTGTGTTTTCTAATACTGAAATTTTATTCAGATTAAATTATCCTGATTTAATAAAGATAGCTCTCTGCAATGTGATTGGCTAAAAACCAAAATGTATTAGCCTTAAGCAATGGAACATTTGTTTTAACAGCCAAGGCAGTAGACACATCTTGTGATATACAAAAAGATAGCCCTGGCCTAACTCTGAACAAAATAAACCAGTTTACTTTGTGGCCATAAAAAGTTATTTTTTTAATATACCAACTTTACTGATACTTAGTATAACTCATTGTCATTTATGGTGACTCAGAACTGTAGGTTTTCTGAAATTTTTATTATTTAAAATAAAAAGGATCTTAGGAAAGTACAATCCTTTCATACTGAATTAACTGATTTCACAGACTTTAGGCAGAGCTTGGAGAAATCATTTTTGAACTGGATGAACGTGTCTTTCTGTGCCAAGGGTGTATGAATAGAGTAACAAAAGTTGTAGCAAGTAATTAGATCACAGGTAAATCAGTAAAACTAAGAGCCTCAAGCTTAAAACCTCTGTGAAGCAGTTAAAAAAACTTGCAAATTTCTTCATCCTTAAAACTACTTCCTAAAGTTTTAATCACATCACTTAAGTTCTCCCAAATGAAAGGTAGTTTTCCAAAAGAAAGGGAAAACAAACATATTAAGCATGTGTTTATCTGCATACGCTGAATTTGTTTTCAGAGCATAATCAAAAAGAAAACTGAATATCAATGAAGTCTCATGAAGGTAGAGATTATATAAACCAATTGAAATTAATAATTAAAATATGGCTTCTGAAAACTATCCTCTGGCTTCAGGAAATTTTCCTCTTCTAGATCAGGTTGTGCCATAAAGAGGTTATTTCACATTGGGCAAGCTACAACATAGCTAGGCCTCAATCGCATTAGCACTTAAATAATAAGATGACTATATCTTATTATAGAAGAGAGATTAGGGAGGAGATGGGATTTCGGTTTCTTTGCTGAACCCAAATTCTACCACTTAATTCCATTTTGACCTGGATTCAACACTGAATCTATTCACAAAGGTGCTATGACCATGTGTTTTTTATTTAGTATAACTTATGATATCAATTTAGTTTAACTTATTATATTAATAAACTCCATGTTTCATAATTACTGCTAAAATGAACTCCTAGTTGATAATAATAACAAATGGAGACAATGGACCAGATGATACCAAACTGCAGACAAGTGGAAATTATATCAGTATCACATTGTCATTAATCTTTTACTTGGATTAATAGCATAGCACTAGCTATTAATAGAAAGCTGGCAGTCTAGGAGTCTGCTATGCGTCATGACAACAGCAGCATAAATATATTTATCTGGTTGATCCACAAAACAGATTCCATTCACAGATGATTAAGAATTGAGTGTATAAACAAATTAATATCAGCATACGTTCACTTAGTAAGTATTTTAGATCCTATTTTGGTCCAGCCCCTAAGAGGCAAATTTGCACAACATGTGATTTCTGCCCCTATGGAGCCTATAGTCATCTAACTGGTCGCTCTGATTCTGAGAAGCATAGGACTCCCACCAGTCAAAAATACGTTTGGGAAGGATTTTAAAAGCTTCCACATAAGGTTCCTAATTCATTCCAACACTTATTAACTCCCAGTTAAAATTTTCCCTATTCTAATTCAAATGTTTCCTAATTCTTCTCAAGCTTCTTTTATTCTGTTTTACCATGAGTACAGATGCAAAAATAAATAAATAAATAAATAAATCGTCATTGTTTTTCTTGAATTACAACCATATATACATTTCACCCAGCCTGTAAACCATTTGTTTGTTCCCTGTACTTTGGTTTTTTTCTGTTTTGTTTGCTCATTTATTTTGTTTTCGATTCTTCATATAAGTGAAATCATATGGTATTTGTCTTGCTCTGACAGTTCACTTTGTATAATACCCTCTAGGTTCATCTAGGTTGTCACAAATGGTAACATTCCATTATTTTTTATGGCCAAAATTCCACTGCATGTATGTACCACACCTCCTTTATCTAATCGGCTATGGATGGACACTTGGATCTTGTTTTCTCATCCATGCAGCCACCCTATGTCTTTTGATTGGAGCATTTTTTTTGTGGGGGGGGTGGCGGCAGGGGGGTGCGGTTAGTTCCCTGGCTGGGAATGCAGCATTTAATCCATTTATATTTAAAGTGCTTGCTAATAGGTATGTGTTACTGCCATTTTATTATTCATATTTTTTATTTTCTTTCTTCTTCTTCTTAAAGAAATCCCTTTAACATTTCTTTTAATACTGGTTTGGTAGTGATGAATTACTTTAGCTTTTTATTGTCTGGGAAGTGCTTCATCTGTTCTTTGATTCTGAACGATAGCTTTGTTGGGTAGAGTAATCTTGGTTGTAGGTCCCTGCTTTTCATTTCTTTGACTATTTTGTGCCAATCCCTTCTGGCCTGCAAGGTTTCTGTTGAGAAATCAGATGACATCCATATGGGAGCTCCTTGTACATAACTAATTGCTTTTCTCTTGCTACTTTTAAGATTCTCTCTTTGTCTTTAAACTTCGGTGTTTAAATTATAATGTATCTTGGTGTGGGCTCTTTAAATTCACCTTCTTACTTCTGGGGCTTGTATGTCTATTTCCTTCATCAACTTTGGGACATTTTCTGTTATTATTTTTTCAAATAGGTTTACAATTTCATGCACTCTCTCTCTTCTTCTTCTGGTACCTCTATGATGCAAATGTTGGTATGCTTGATGTTGTTCCAGAGGTCCTGTCAACTACTCTCATTTTTTTTTTTAATTCTTTTTTCTTTTTGCTGTTCTGATTGGGTATTTGCTGCTATCTTGTGTTTCAAATCTCTGATTCAGTTCTTAGGTTCATCTAATCTGCTATTGATTCCTTCTAATATATTTTCATTTCAGTTACTGTATTCTTCATTTCTAACTGGTTCTTTTTATGGTTTCTATATTCTTTTTCATGTTTACTATCTTATTATTGAAGTTTTCCCTATAATCACTGAGCAACCTTAAAACCAGTGTTTTGAACTCTGCATCTGGTAGCTTGCTTGACTCTATTTTTAGTTCTTTTTCTGGAACTTGTTTCTGTTCTTTCATTTGGGACATGTTTCTTTTTCTCCTCATTTTGGCTGTCTCCCTGTGTTTGTAGCTATGTATTAGGTAGATCTCTGTGTCGCCCCATCTTGGCAGAGTGACCTGACATATTTATTAGATGTATTGTGGGACCCAGGGGCAGATCACTTCATTCCTCTCACATCCCTCTCAATGTAAACCCAGAGTCATTATACTTGCTTCTCTAACTTCTCTTTTCCTTTCTCTAACTTAATCTACTGGGGCCACACTGGCCTCTTTGCAATATTC
The DNA here is from genome assembly GCA_004026885.1 of Lyroderma lyra. Classification (NCBI taxonomy): domain Eukaryota; kingdom Metazoa; phylum Chordata; class Mammalia; order Chiroptera; family Megadermatidae; genus Lyroderma; species Lyroderma lyra. The sequence goes on along the minus strand of PVJL010002056.1, from coordinate 26,442 downwards.
AGCCATACCAGGTATGTTCATAGCTTAGAACCTTTGCACTGGCTGTGCCTTTTGCCAAAACACTCCTTCCCAGATACTCAGATGGCTAACTTCCCTGTGTTCTTTAAATCTTTCCTCAAACCTCATCTTCTCAATAACAACTCTCCTGTCTACCTTCTTTAAAACTGCAACCAACAAGCCCCCTTCACACCCTACAGCATTGTAGATTCAGCTTACCCTGCTCTGTTTTTTTTTTTATAGCATTTCTTTTCTTATACTATCCCACACAATTAATTATATTTAATATTTGTTTTTTTCTCTGCCTCGTAAGCTCCACAAGAGCAGGGATTTAAGATCTATTTATTTATTTTTGACTGTCCCTTGTTTTGTTTTTGTCTTCCCATCATAATCATTAAAAAACAGAATGTGGTATACAGCAGTTACTCAATGAAATTTACTGATTATACAAATGAAATATAATTGTTTAAAAACTACTGCTTTGAAAAAAAACTAGCAATCATTAGCATTATCAATCATTAAAGAGGAGTAAAGGCAGAAAAACAACATTCAGAATGAGAAGAAGATATAACTTCAGATGTAAGAAAAAATAATATGAAGCATTATATATGAACAGGTTTGAATTCTTAGATGAAATAAGTGATTTTCTAGGAAAAAATTTCAAATGTGATTCATTAAAAATAGAAAACATGAATATACCAAAAGCTATTAAAGAAACTGGGTCAAAACTCACCCCATATCTTCAAGTCATTAAGGTTTACAGGTAAGTGTTCAACAAACCTTTATAGAACAGATAAGTCCCTCTTACACAAATTGTATCATAAAATAGAAAGTTGTTCACCTAATTTTTTGATGCTACCATATCTTAAATACCAAAAGACCAGAAATATATGAGAATTATTTTAAACCAATCTAACCTATGAATATGCATGAAAAAATGTAAATTAAATATTAGTAAATTGAATCTATGAGTGGACTAAAACAAAGTAAGGCTTAGCCAAGGATTTCTAAAAGGGTTTAACATAAGACTATCTATCAACATAATCTCATCATTAACTGATTAAAGGAGAAATAGATAACATTTAAAAGAGTATAGTGCTGGTATAGGAATAAGCAAATGGAAGAGAAGAAAGACCCTACTCACATATCAATGGGAATTATTGTATAAGAGGTCTGACAACTAATTAAGTTCATGAAGTCATACTAGAAAAAGTGTTACACACCTCACTACAGTCATCTTCAAAGTACTCCCTGTGGGAAGCTATGCACTGTCATAAATACCTAGTCCACCCTTAAAGGCATTTCTCTGGAATGGCCATCCATCGGAGCTGTCATCATATTACCCTTGATATCCTAAATGTCATCAAAATGTCTCCCTTTCAATATTTCCTTTATCTTCTGGTAAAGAAAAAAGTCATTAGGGGCCAGATCAGGTGAGTAGAGAAGGGGTTCCATTATAATTATTTGTTCCCTGGCTAAAACTCCCTCACAGACAGTGCTGTGTGAGCTGGTGCATAGTCATGATGTGAGAGACTTGAGTTGGTGAAAAGTTCAGGTCATTTTCATCTAACTTTTTCATGCAGCCTTTTTCAGCACTTCCAAATAGTAAACGTGGTTGACTGTCCAGTTGGTACAAATTCATCATGAACAATCCTTTTGATTTAAAAAAAGGTTAACAATATCATTTTGACTTGATTTGGACCGATGGAACTCTTTTGGTTGCAGAGAATTGGGTGACTTCCATTGTATACTTTGATGCTTTGTTTCACGGTCATATTGGTACATTCATGTTTCATCACCAGTGATAACATGGCTCAAAACATGGTCTTATCTCTTTAAAAGGTCTTGGCAAACATCGATTCTCCTTTGCTTTTGTTCATCAGTGAGCTCCTTTGGGACCACTTTTGTACACATCTTTCTCATGCCAAGGTTTTCAGTTAGGGTTTTCCTGTTTCTCTATTGATGGTTTACTTGGTCTGCTATGCTTCTCATGGCCAACCAACCATTTTGACAAAGAATTTGACAAATTTTTGGAATATTTTCATCAGGTCTGCTCATTACTGGCTGCCCTGACCTCTCTTCATCAGTGATATTTTCTCTCCCTTCAGGAAAACATTTAATCCATTTGTACACTGCCCTTTTCTTCATGGCATTATCCCCATAGACTTGGACTAACATGTCCTTGATTTCCCTTCCACGCTTGCCAAGTTTAACAAGAAATGCAATGTTTGTTCATTGCTCTAATTCAAGCTTTAGCATTTTCGTGAAGGCACTCAAAAACACGCAACAATAATAATGAATGCCACTCAGCGAGACACCGCCATATGTCAGCATGAACACAGCTGTGAGACACAGATATAGCAAGGTTATGAAACCTTATCAAGTTGTTCGTACAGTGCTGCCAACGTAAGTGGATGTTGGCAAGTTTGTGAACTTAATTGTCAGACCATGTATAACAAATAAATGGAGGAAGAATAAATTACTCAATAAATGGTGCTGAGACAAGTGGTTATTATTTTTAAAAAAATAGTTCTTTACTGCATATCACTCATAAAAATGTATTTCAGATAAATATAATATCTAAATGTGAAAAGTAAAACTTCAAATATCTTAAAAGACAATGTTAACAATGTAAGAGATTATGTTATGATATTGAGAGATTTTTTTCAGCAAGATACAAATACACAAGTAATAATGAAAAATAATGTTTAATATGATGATATCAACTTGAATATTTCATTCAATACTCATAAAAAGACAAGACATAGACTAGAAACAGATACTTTCAACATATTTAATTGACAAATGATTATTCTCATGAAAATAACTCCTTCAAATCAATAAGAAAAAGGCAATCTATAAGAATAATGGGCAATTATTTGATAGGACAAGGTACCAAGTATTGGTAAAGCTGTTGGGATATGTCCTCAGATGGCTGGTAGCATATAAATTGCTGCAACTATTTTCAAAAGGAATTTCTCAATGTTTACTAAAGTTTAAGTTGTATTTACATCAAGTCCAACAATTTTTTTCTAGCATCTGTTCCAGAGAAATTTTCTACACATGCATATGCAAATGTGTTTGTTGAACCACTGTTTATAACAACAAAATTAGAGAAAATCTACATGTCTATTTATGGATAAGTAATAAATTGGAGAAATAACTTATATTCATACCTTAGCATATGGAAGAACAGTTTAAAGGAATGAAGTAAAGGTACAAGTTAAATAACACCTAAAACATTATATTGATTAAATGTGCAAATTACAGAAGGAAAGTTACATTTAAATAAATTAATACTCTATGTATTTCACTAAGAGTATAAAAATATGCATACAAAGATATATACAAACTTTCAGAATATGAAGAAGTAGAAAGGGGAGTTGAACTATACCTATATTTCATAAGAAAATACTAAAGGAAAAGGTCTAATGTTTTCACTTGGACTTTGGCTCAGTCATGTTTCATGATGTGGTAAGTCTGGAATAGGTTGTGTTTTAAGATGCTGGTCCTTGATGGTAAAGATGTCTTAACACTGGGGCAGAGCAAATCATCACCAGTGAGTAGGATAGATCTGATGTGTTAGATAAACCTGGTCATCTATAAATGGGTGTTATGAGGAGAATAAGCTTGGAGGTAAGATGTGGATTGGGTGAGACAGAGTACAAAATGAAAGAATACCAAAACTGACTTTAAAGATATTAAAGTCTTGGAAATAGAGCCACAAGTTCATAAGCAATCAAGAAGGAATGGTGAAACTGATTTTAGTAAATATAATTTTCTTGTACACACTAGGATGGTAATCCAGGCCAACCTTTGTTCTGTTCGGAACTCTAGGTTATTTGGGGTTAAAACCTTCTAGGTCTATGTAGATGGCTAAGTATGAGTAAGTGGAGGAATAGTGGAATTGTTCATAGCTTCACAGATTTTGGTAGTAATCTTTCTCTACACTATGATCCAGATAGCTTCAAAACAGATTTGGAAGCAGAAATAAAATATAACTCTATTCTTTACTCATAAATCTCTTTCTACTCCTTTTTATAAGAAGGGAAAGCAGAGAAAGGTTGAGATTCAAGCATTTATTTGTTTAGAGAATTCAAAACAAAACAAAACAAAACAAAACAAAACAGAGAACCTGAGTGGCAAGTGGGTCTCTTGTGTCTTCCAGAACACAAAGCCTATTATTTAAGAAATCCAGATTTAGAAAACAAATCCCATTAACAACGAAAAGTATTCTGCCAACTGGTAAAGGTTAAAAACCAGCAGGCTCTTTAAAAAAATTCATTGTAAGATTCAGTATTTACACCATCAACAATATTGTCAATAAATTAGATTTACTATTGTACAACACAGAGAAAAGCAGTATTCCTTGTTTACCTTTGGCTACTGTTTACTTTCAGATCTGCTGTGGGCAAGAGAACTCAAACAATGCTAAGCTTTTGCTTAAAGAGATCCAGATCAGACAGTACGAACCAGTGTATGAAGCACAGCACACCGAACATGAAGGCAAAATTAAAATCCTTGTCACTCACTTCCCTGCAAGCAACACTGTCAAGTCATTCCAGTTTGTCCCAGCACAGACAGGAGCCTTCTCAATTCAATGACCTCAGTCTTTCCACTGAGTGCCTATTCCATCTAGCCCACTCACTTTCTTGATTCCCATTCTCATGCTGTTCCTGTATCTTTCCATGTTCTGGGCTGGCCCTGCCTTGCTCATAAACAAAGAAATGAACCCATTGAACTTCTTAGCATTGCAAATTTAAAAATCTCCAAAGTAGGCCTTATAAAAATGTGAGATTTAATCAAGTTTTAAACCTAGGTTCCATGATGAGGTTTAGGGGCTCAAGAACTTCCTTAAATTTATGTCTGCACTTTTCTTGAGAAAGAGAGAGTTCTAAGCTTTTATTAGATCACCACAGAGGGTTAACAAGCACTGTTTAGTCTATTAATTGTTTTATAGATTGGAAAAGGAAGAACAGGGATTGTTCCTCTCCTCTAATTAGACACCTATTTAATGGCAGAGAGGAATAGTTGCTAGTCCTGTGGACTTCTAGTCCTACCCTCATCATACTGTGAGAGCTGAGGTTAACTTGTCCTTATGGAAACCTGCATTCTTATTGATAACGGGCATTCTCACTGAGGCCTTCGGTGTTCTCACCTCTCACTTGCCAGGTCTTTTTGGCATGTCTCTAAAATCCATTTAGCACAGATGGCTGTGTTGCCTATGAGTTCTGGAATGTTCACATTCAAAATGTTATTAAACTTCCTTAAAAGCTTCAACAATGAACACATTCCCTCCATTAACTGAAATCCAAGGAGGCAGCAATCCAAAGTTATCCTTAGTTAAATAGTGAACACTTCCTTCCTTCTACTACTCAGTATCAGGCACAGAGGTTTTATCTTGAAATTTTCCATTTGTTTAGGACTTGTGTAGGAATATAGGAAATTTTACCAAGATAGAAAACAAAGTATTTAATAATTAAATTGCAGGACTTCAAAACAGTACTTTGGTTAATATTCACAAAGCAAGAGAGTAGTCAAATTATCTTTGACTGTTTTGTTTTTTAAAAAGCATTGTTTTATGTCCTGTTACAATGAAGTATTTTACATTTCATTTGCTGGTATCACACCTATTCTGCTTTCAAGTATTTGCAAACATTTAATTTTGTTTGTAAGGCACAGAAGTTTCCTAAAGGTTAACAGAACTGTAGGCTAGAGGTTTAAAGCATTGACCTTGGAGCAGGTTCATACCCCAGCTAAGCTGCTTGCTAGCTATGTGACTAGTACAGTTTTACAATTGCCTGGTGCCTCGGTTTTTTTTTTTAAATGAAGATTATAATAATCATACGTACTTTATAGAAGCACTTTCTTGTAAAGTATTATTATTATTATTATTATCTCATTAATATAATGTGCCCAATCTTTCAAATTTCTTATCTCACCTAGTTGAGAACTGAAGTGCTTTAATGTGTTGAAGCTAATCTGTTAAGCTTTTCTATGTCTTATTAACAGTACATCCAACCAGAGTTTTTGGACCAATCACAGTGGAACAACAACACTAAAACAGTTTGAATTCCTGTTTTAGCAATCAATGGAGGCAACTGGAATAAATGCAATGGCCCATCCTGAAATGAAAATTTGTGGTTCGTGTGGTCTCATTTCATTGTTGCAGAATGGTGATGGTCCCAATTCGCAGGCTGCCAATCAGAACACGTAGCAAAAGGGTGGAGAAAGAGTATGCTTTGTCTTTTGCCTGTGACAGTCCACTGAGACATCAGCTAAACAAACCACCTTATCTGAGAGGTTGGCTTCCCTCAATGTCTCTCACAATAGAAAAAAGATTGTACATATTCAACAGTAAATCTATCTACTGTTCCAACTATATCTCCTCAAAGATCAGTCATTTTTATACTAAGTTGTAAGGTACTTTAGGTATCTAAGCATCCATTTTGATAATTTGTATTGAAATGCTTAACAATCAGCCCCAAGTAACATTGTTTGTGCAGTAAGCTAGCCAACTTTGTCACTAATTGATGCTTTTAATGCAAGTTACTTAAGGTTTGCATGGGGAGGAGGTGGGGAGCTATGAATGGGAGAAGGATAACAAAAAAGCAAGGGACAGCTAGAGAGAAGAGGGAGAACTATGAGGAATAGGAGTGACACTGTAATTCAATATGTAGTAAAGTTTTTTATTTTGATGCATCAGGAATGGTCTCAAGGTTGCCAGGGTTGGTGACAGAAGCTTGTGATAGGCAATCAACTTTCCTAGTCTATGAGAGCTCAGTAAGCTGCAGTTTATAATCCAGAAGTAGCAATGAAAACTTTAAAGCCTTTTATCTTGGCGCAATTCCCAGGGAAGTGGATGTGGAGACCCACCGGCTATGAACACCATTCTGTGCAATTTGACGTTTTTCATTTGGTAGAATTTCGTGGCCAAGGCTATTGCATCAAGTTACTGAAATCTTAGTGGACGCAAATTATCTCATCTGTCACTTACCCTGGCAAGAATTTTAAAGGGCATACTCTCTAATGAAAGAAAAGATTTAACCTCTTTTGCCTATTATGCAAGGAGCAGTATTCTAAATGCTGTGGAAATGCCCATGATGTGGATTTTGTCTCAGAGAACAAACTGATTTTTTTTTTAACCAAAAAGGTAAAGTTTTAGTGGAAACTAGTTCCCCTCATAATGAAATAAGTACACATTCAGAGGCATTTTCTAGGGATTAGGAATTTTATATCTTTTAATCATTTTGTATGGTTGTTCAGTTTTTTTTAAATTGGTGTGTAACTTAGCACTGCTTCATTAAATCCCAGGAGAGAAACAGATCAGTGCTGATTGATAAAAGGATGTAAAGCAAAGGTTCAATATTTTCAAATACTAAATGTTGGCAGAGTAAGGAGAGTAGTTAATACAGCATTATCTAGAGATTGTTTCCCTTTCTAAAACAGGTCTATTTATTAATATGAAGTTCCCTTATTGGTCTAGACCGAAAACGCCCAAACCTTCAATTTCATTGTCATTCTTCTGTGTCTCAAAATCATCACACTATAGGTAAGACCAGTGGAGGAAATGGCTAAGACCTCAAAGAAAATAAACAGCTGAGACAAAGCGATCCTACAGGCTTGAATGTCGACAAAGGAGGATTTCAACCCTAGCTGCACATGTGTATATGCTAGGAAGTTTCTAGAACATGCCATGCTTGGGACCTAGGCCCTAAGTATAAATTGGTTTAGGATTGGGCCTCTGCATCAGGACTTGTTTTAAAAAGCTTTCCAGGTGATTCTAATGTATAGTCAAAGCTTAGAACAACTGGCTTAGAAAATAAACTTTAAGTTGTGCAGTTCTATTATGGGTAGTTACTAGTTACTATATATTATTACATTTAGGTTCTAAATATAAACAAACATATTTTAAAAGCATTTCAGTAACATTCCCTAGTTTTCATCTCATTTCTGTCAGGATAAACACTTGCATTTTCAAAAAAGTAAATACAGCTCTAACAGCCTTGCTCATGGCTCCGGGAAGAAGCTCTGAGAGGACTCTTGAGTCTGCTGTCCACCAAGCCACCCCTGGAGGTTGCGGGTGGCCGGGATCTGTTTGGGATTAGGAGATAGCAATCATGGGTGGTGATATGATTTATATTTTTAAAGCAGATACTCGAAAGCATTTAAGTATCTTTCATCCACCATTCTGGCCATTAAACTGAAATGGTTCAGGAAAAGTAACCCACATTCAAAAACCAAACAACAGATAGAAAGAGGAAACATACTTTTTGAAAACACAGTAACAACTGTGTTTCTGGTATCAGTTCCTTGTTTTCCATTCCAGTCCCACTGCATTGCTGCCTGAGGTCGTTATCACTTCCTAAGACTACCACACTTTTCACTTGGGCTCTGCTGTCTCACCACTGATTCAGCCTGTGAACAGCTGCAGGTCAACTGTTTTGCTCACAGTATGTAACACTTGTATTAAACTCATAGTTTAGCCATTAGCTGTAAAACTGTTAACACATAAGTTTGTTTTAAAAGAAGAGTTTTTGTTTAAGCATCAACCTTTTAAAATCATTAGGTCTTAAATTTATCTCCAGGATCTTCGATAGGGAAAAACAAATCATTTTTATTTTAATACACAAAAAGGAAGTGAGGCACAACAGGGAGTTTAAACATAGAAATTTTCATAAGGTCCTATATTTCCTCTCAAAGGTCCCAGTATTTCACACCTAAACTTAGTTATTTTTAGCTCTCCTGTCTTCTTTAAATGTAATGTCTTAAAATAGCAACACAGAAAGCTGCAGGCTAAAACTGTGACTTGTAAACCTGTTGAAACTAAATCAGCCCTCACATTAGGGGAAACAAAATTACTGTATTTATCTCCCAAAATTTTTTTCCCCAGAAGTAGTCTAGCTTATATGTGTCCCAATTGCAGTTACTTATAAGTGGGGGTGGGGTTCTACATACCCACACAGTGGAAACACTTGAAGGATTTATGAGCCTATAAGTGGTTGTTAGCCACTTGAAAAACACACAGGCCAAGCCAAACTCTTAGCTGTCTGTATTTATCCCTGATTACAGGGGTTATACAAATAACCCAAATGCATTCAGGGTTTAGAAAACTGCTTAGAGACATTCTTTTCCATAAATCTTAAAGTACAGGGGGTACTCTATACTGAGCCTTTGAATCAAATCTTTCTTTTTTCTTTTTCTGTTTTGTTTTGTTTTTGTTTTTACCAATTTGTACTTTTTCATCCTTTTACTTTTTCACTTTGCCCCCAACCCCTTCCCAACTGGCAACCATCAGCTTGTTCCTTCATCTATGAATCTGTTTCTACTTTGATTGTTCATTTATTTTGTTCTTTAGATTCCACATACCAGTGAGCTCATGTGGTATTTGTCCTTCTCTGTGTGACTTATTTCACTTAGCCTAATACTTTCCAGGTCCATCCATGTTATTGCAAATAGTAAGATTTCATTCTTTCTTATGGTTGAGCAATATTCTATTGCATATATATATCTTTATCCAATCATCTATGAATTAAATCAGTTAATTATTTTTTCCATTTTATGGCAGCAAAACAAACAAACAAACCCCTCAAAACAAAACAAAATATTCTGAGGAGCCAAAGAAAATTTTTGTAGCTCAACTACTCAACTCTCTCTGATGGTAAATTTAGTGGTTCTTCCCATATGGGTTCAGTAGAGAATCTATAAGCAGTTAGATGTACCTAAGTTAAGATTAGTTAAATTTGGCAGAAATATTGTTTACTTGGCTATAAATTCTACTCGTAAAGATCTGTTATCATAGAGCCTAGACTGCATTGATATATACTGTGGATAGCACTGATTATGACTAAGTCAGGCAGATAAGACTAAAAAAAGATAATAATTATGCTATTAAATATTTGAACTACAGTTTGTAGCTGTTTAAAAACAGGAATATGTTTTGAGAAGTGCTGTTAGGTGATTTTATTGTTGTACTAACATCATAGAGTGCACTTATATCTATCGATCCTAGGCTACACAACTGTAGAGCATGTTACTGTGATCAAATCAGTAACATGTAAGTTTGCTTTAAAAGAAGTGGTTTCAGTTAAGTATCAACCCTTTAAAATTATTAAGTCTTAAATTTATCTGCAGGATCTTCAATAGGGAAGAACAAATCATTTTCTGTGGGTAACTGTTAACACAATGATAAATGTTTATGTATCTAAACATACCTACACATAGAATAGGCACAATAAAAATACAGTATAAAAAATTAAAAATGGCACACCTGTACAGGGCGCTTACCATGAATGCAGCTTGCAGGACTGCAAGTTGTTATGGGTAAGTCAATGGGTGAGGGGTGAATGAATCTGAAGGCCTAATACATCACTGTACACTACTGTAAAATTTATAAACACTGTACACTTAGGATACACCAAATTTATAAAACAATACAAGATCAAATTGAGCGTAAGAGGAAGTGATTCAATCAAGAAATGCAGTAGACATGAGATATATGAGGCTATGCTGGTGTAACAAGGAATATTGTTTAATAGCAAATTTTTTTTTAATAAGTGGAAATAGTAGACTCTAAAATATGATAAAAGTATAATACATAAACCAGTAACAGTCATTTATTAGAATTATTAAGTATTATGTACTGTACATAATTGTATGTGCTATACTTTTATACAACTGGTACCATAGGTTTGTTTATACCGGCATCACCACAAACATGTGAGTAATGGATTGCACTATGTTGTTAAGACAGCCATGATGTTATCACTAGAGGATAAGAATTTTCGGCACCACCATAATCTTATGGGACCCCCGTCATATATACTGTCCGTTGAACAAAACATCAACATGAGGCCCATGACTGTAGTTCAAAATGGAATTGTTTTGATGATGGTGATTACTGTATCAACTATTCTGCTATTTCCTTTTTCAATTTCAAAATGTTTTGAATTCTATACTATATCAATTGCTTGCATGATTTTAAAATCCTTGTCGCTACATTCAATTGCCAGTTTTGATGACTGAAGAACACTAATAATGGTTCTGGCTCTTCCATGGATATAACATATCTTTGCTCACATGAAGCATCTATGAGTAGATTTGAATTTCAAGTGTTTCAGTTGCTCTGGGTGCAGATACCTTATGCCTTTTACCTAGACAGTACCCTTCTTTTAAAATAAAATTCAGAACTGCCTCGGTATCTTGTGAAAAGCCAAGACAAGAATCAATGTGGATCTGTGCCATACAAGACGTAATGATTTGGGGGTGCAAACTACCTGTTGCTATCTACCTGTTGCTATCCTTTGAGGAGAGCCAATGTCATCTATGCTTAACCTCTGTTTCACACTTCCTTAGAAAGAGTCACATGAAAGCTGATAAGAAGAGACAAGACTTTCTCATACAGGAAATGTAGAAAATAAAGCAGACACTAACCTGGTTCTCTGTGTGGGCTTAATTAGGTCTCTTATTCTTTCATGGGGACAGAAATTATTAGTCTCAGCTCTGATTTCCCCACCTAATATAAATAAAGCTGAGTTTATTAAACCATTTGATCTGCTTCCAGCCACTCAAATTGGATATTATGTTATTTAACTTTGTAAATATAACATTGTGAAGAAATTGAGAGAAATATAATACCACCAAAGGAAAGAAAAAAGACCTCAGTTAGAATTCAAGTCATATTTTACTTACTGTTCAATGGTAAGTGTTTGTGTATCTAAACATATCTACACATAGAATAGGTACAGTAAAAATTTGGTATAAAAGATAAAAAATGGCACACCTGTACAGCCCTTCAAAATTACCAGTCATGACAGATGTAATTGACATTCATAAAATAAATTTTAAAAAGAGGTTAGATAAAATGTTTTTCTTTCGCAAGTCTGAATCTCAATGATAAATCAACTGACTTAAAATAATTGCTCTTAGCGATGCAAACCATTGATTTGTGTCTCTTTCTGAAATGAAAATACTTGCTTTAAATTTACATTCAAATTTGAAAATATAAAAAAGTACTTAAAAGAAAAAGCAAATTCTCATATACATACTGGGGGTAAATAAGCTTGGAAGAATCCAAAGTTAAATATCATTAGCTGTCATTCAATGAAAATATTTCTTTTATTTGAATTGTGACATAAGTAGCAGAACTAACTTGTAACCAAAGTCAGTACCTCTTAAATAATATTTCAGAGATTTAAATGTCAAGACAACGGCATTCAGTAGATTGATGTCATTTAAAATGTGCCCTGCTGGTTCATTCCTCTTACTATTGTCTCAATTTCTGTCAAGCCCCTATGCCTTCCCGCTGACACGCATGCAGATTTCTCAGCCTTGCAGCCTTCTTGATGGACAGGCACAGTGGCAATGGGTCTTTCACACATGCTTAGCCCTGTCTCACAGTCTGCAAATGCCACAATGGATTCCAGGCAATGAGGTGATGGAAAGAACACAGACTCAGTCCAAGTCAAAGCTCTAACTCTGTCATTTCCTTCTTATATAACAGTGCAAGTTACTAAAGGTCCTCAAGCTCTAGTCTACCTGAAAAATCAGGAAAATGACATCTCATCTACCATGAGAATCAAGTGGGATAATGTACATAAGAGTAGTTACTAAAATGGAAAGTACAAATGGAAGGTATTTGGCAAGTTCTTTTTTCTGTGATCAGCTGATTAGGTAATGCAGGTCAGTGGATATGTCAGTACTAAGCCAGGCTCATAACTTTGAGGGCTGAGAATGAAACTGGACACGTTAGATTCCCAGTCCCATTCCTTAAGATCAAGGCCAGCTTACAAAAGTACACACCAGTTGTAGCCTGACATGCATAATTACCGGGACCCATCCAGAAATAACATAAACTAGTTAATAAAACACAGATAATAGCATCATATGCAATCTATGGGGAAGAAATCACAGCCATTCTGCCATAACTATAAGCCATAAAAGAATCATACTTAGAAACATTATCATATTTTCTTTAAATTCTGCTTAAACATAACCTACATTTATCAGCAAATTCTCGATAGGCCCAATTGTTTGATGAGAATGTTAAAGTTCCAGCTTTTCAAATGATAATTATACAAGGAAAAAGGATTTGAGACATGGGGCTGGCAGAGGAGCAGAGAGTGGGAAATAATTAGACAAATGAACAAAGAAATTCACTGAGAGAGAATTAGACTTCTCTCAAGTTATTTTTAAAAGGCCATGCATTTTCACCAACAACCATTTTATTTGAATGACATTTATCATTGAGAATCCTAGAAATTTTATAATTAAAAAAATAATAGAGCAGTTTCATACTCATTAGTCTCCATTGAAAAAAGTGAAGATCTACTGGCATCACATACAAGTTTCCTCCGGAAAAAGAGGAATAACCTAAGTAAATTAATGGCATATTGATGCCCAAGCTACCACATCTACTACCATTATCCAAGGGCATACAGAAGAGCAATTTTAAAGTTGGTCTCATTTTGCACTAAAGTGTAACATACTGTTCAAATAGTTTAAGGTAAGAAGAGATCAAAAGTATCCTCGGTTAAGAATGCCCATCAATACCAGATCATAGATCATAGTAGACAGTAATCAGAAGAGTGGGTGTCAAAAAGCCCACTGCTATTTCTACATTTCCTAATTCCTAGGATTGCATTCATGTATGTTTTTACATACCACTTAGTTATTATGAAGCACCTGTGCAATGGACATAGATGTTAGTTTCCTGCTCAGCATTTATTCCTTCTTCTTCTGTTAAGAGCACTTTAGATTTCCTGTGAGTTCCACGTGGTATAACTATAACTGACCATATTTTTCCTTGTCGTAAGGATAGACCTATGACCTGGCAATCAATGTTATTGGCTTCCCTGTCCACAGGGATAAGCTTAGGGATGGACACTGACTCCATGAAGCTAATGAGACTTCTATGAGTATTTAGGCCTGTTGTTGGAACTCCTGAAAACAGAAAATCGCTTTCATCTGAATTGGTATGCTGAAAGGATGAGAGTGAAGCCACCAGCAATCATGTTGTCACCTTGATGCAAGCATCTTACGGTGAAGAAATGACTGAAAGACTGATTGTTATGACATGGGCACAACCCCTAGAGAATGCAGTGACATCTTGAATCCCTGGGTTTAAGCAATACCTGAAGCCAGTCATTCACAAACAATTAATTTACATAATCTTGAAGACTTATGCCATGCCAGTTTGCATTGGGTTTGTGTCATGTGCATTAGCATGAATTCTGAGTAACATAATTTTGCTTCAAAAAATGTGGGGATTTTTATTGAATCAATATAAATTTGCTTTAGGACACTGCTTTTGAAAGAAATTTCAATGTGACTATGTTATGAAATGATTTGAAACTAACTTAATTTATTTGTATGAACGTTCACTTGCATTTTCTCTTTTAGCTGATTTAAAGCAAAGATAAGGTCCAAGACTTAAAGTGTCTGCTCCTTTTCAGAAGGCCAAAAGTTGTCTTTCACACCCAAGAACCCTAAGCGAACACTATTGGAAGCCAAAGTATTAAGTAACATAAATTTATCTCAACTTTTCTTTCAGCGCCTCTCCTGAAGAGGCTCTGCCAAAAACTCGGTCCTCCTACGTAGCTATGTAAATCTCCCATATCCAGTTTACCGATGGCATCTCTTGTGGAATCTCTGTCAAGGTCCTGGGACAGCAGAAGGAACTGTTCTAGAAACTCAGCTGGCTACTAGAGCTGTCTGGAGCTTCAGTTAATTCCAAATATTTTAAGGCAAGGAGAGCTGACAGAGTATGAAACTGCATTCCAGGAAACCCACCTGGGACCTCCTACAGGGACATCTGGCTCTCAAAACAGACAAGGTCAGAAGAAGAAGACTCTCAGAGACTTGCAAAAAAGATTTTCCATTCCCTTTCAGGACCAGATTCTTTATTAGGTCTCTATGTTGCATTCTTTTTCTAAGTAAATACAGAAAACCCAGTAAGGTACTTAGTAAAAATTGGGTAGGGTACATTCTGAATACTCTGAGTAAACTAAATTTGTCTTACATTATCTTTCCGTGTATCATATATATATTCTGTATTTTTGAACAGGTAATAATTAGAGGTTTATTTCTATTAACAATTTAGTTATACTGATTGATCGGAAGAGATGCTTTTCCTTCTAGGTTCACAGCTTTCAAACTTCAGTTTGCATTAGAATCCTCTGGGGATTTGTTCGAAGTGTGGACCCCGAGGCCCTATCCTAGACCTGAGGAATCAGAATCTTGGTGGGCAGAGCCTAGAGTTCAAAATTTTCAGGCGATGCATGTCACCCTAGAATCAATCACTGAGAATCATTATCTTGGGAATAAATGTATATTCAAGGTCATACATCCACCTTTATTTTGTAAATCTAATTAGTAGCAATTCACCTCACTGGTGCCATGTCTACAACTTCATGCTTTTATCATAAAATTTTATTTATCAAGAGCCACAGAATTAAAGTGTATGTAATATTTCCCTGATGAGTTGTTTTGTTTGCAATCATGCCCTGCATTCATGCCACAGAACAGAGTATTCCTGACTTACTGCTGAAGTGGCAACAAAATATGAACAGCTTCAGTTCTCCTTCAGATGACAAAGCAAAAGACACTCCATAGACTCTCAGAGGTGACACTTGAAAAGTTAAATTTATGGGGGGTGTGTGCTTATTTTCTACTCTAATTTTTAACATGGAATTATAAGAAAGTACCTGATATATAATACTTTACACTAGGACACATTTTGCCAATTGTTGTCTAAATGCAGTTCATATGGTTTGGTAGCTGGTCAATCAACTCGGTAAGCACGACATGTCTTAATGAAAACCAACTATATGTGTATGTGTCAAAATTGAAAGTTCAGTAACAGTATATATACACAGAAAATGCTCTTTATGAGCTCCTCACATATATCCATTTTGAAAGCCACACTTAAAATAAGTCTCATTTTAAATATGTGCCAATTCTTATGGGCTATGAGATACCACTGAATGCAATGAAACAATAATTTCATAAATGGTTTTCCTATCGGAACTCATGCTATATCCTAAACATTCCTCAGTTTTATAATTATATAACAGTCTTGAGTAATGTCAAAGTCCTTTTCTTTGTTCTTCTCTCTTTCACCTTCCCTTTTTTATCTCTGTACCTTCTATTATTGTGAGGGACTATTGATGTCAGGGACTGCTTTTATTACTGTACCTCCAACATTTATTAGAGTGCCTGGCATATAAAAGGTGCTTAATAAATACTATTGAATTAATGAATAAATTAACTAAATGGCTTTCTCTTCTTTGGTCACTTATCTTTCATTTCATCCTGTGGACCTTGAGAAAGAAGATACCTACAAAGAAGGGCTCTTGGTGGTTAACTGGGCTCAAATTTAAAAACAGAGCCTAGCAGCTATTTCTAAACAGGGGACTCTCAAGCAAACTGTACTTTAGGGAAAAGCTTGCACTGAATTGCCTGCCTATACTGTGTTCTGCCATCTGAGCCAGCCCTCGTAAAGGCTTCCTTGGAGATAGTATTTCAACCAATAGGACGGAGGCTTTCCCCATTCAATTGGAGTTGCGCAGCTATCTCCCATCAGCATCGTCAGTGACCAGGGTGGCTCTGTCCTGACTAATCAGGACAGTGCCTTTTGGACCAATCAAATTACAAGGATTTGGAGTTCTCATGTGCATAAGGACAGATCAATTAGGGATAAGGGACAAGGACTTGGCTGTATAATCTAGCTTCCCTATGGCTCAGAGAGCCCACTTTCCCTTTCCACTGAAGACTCAGTTTCCCCAGCTGCAGCTGAAACACTGAAAATATCTTGCTGGAACAAATCAAAGAGAACGGGACTAGTCTGGAGCAAGTGGAACAGACCAGAACAGAGCTGTCTAGCTGAAGAGGGGCAAGGTCCCAAGGTTGCCTTGCAGCCCTGCTGCTTCATAACTGAGCTATAACACTCTGTGCTGCTCCACAGCCACGCTGTATCATAACTGAGCTGTTTCCACTGAATAAAGTTTCCTTCTTCACCACATTCCCAGCTGGGGATTCCTATTGGTACTGGATTGGCACCAACAGCCTTGGATTGACAATCTTCTATCTACTCAAGTTGGAGTGGGCTAGATTAACCTCTCATTCTCACCATTGGCTAAAGGATACCTAAAATTCTTCAACTTGGCCCTTGGTAGGTTTAACGGATTGATATCTGCTTCCTCAGAGAGAGTCCTGGATGACAGAGAATGGTTTTAATGAAATATTGGCCAGCATTTCCTCTCCCTTCAAAGTCCCAAGGGTTTCTCCGCTTTAATCAATAATCAGTTTAAGGAAATTGAGATAGAAAAAGATATCAAGGAAGAGACCTCGATCACAAGTCTGGATCTAGCTATGAATCTGTCTCTGTGTCATGTGTGAATGTGTGTGTGGAGCTTCAGGGCCTGGGAGCTGAGGTGGTGGTGGAGTGTGTAAAAGCAAAAATCTTCTAGTGTCTGGTAGATTATGAATAACTTCCCACCACACAGTGCCTGGCACCAAATAGATGATCAGTAAATCTTTGTTGAATTAATAAAATATATACATATTTTCGTAGAGGTGAGCTATGGCCCACATCAGCCTATTAAAGGTTGTTTAATAACATATATATTTGAGCCATCTCAATTTTAAACATCTATATACTTTACCATCAACCCTGTCTCAGGCAGGAAGCAATTGCTTATTTTCCATTATTCCCTCAGCATTAGCACATTACTGACACACAATTGGTGAATAAAGTAATAAGGAAAGAAAAAGCCATATAAATGATACAAGAAAATTTGTAGTAATAAAAGTGTTTAAATAAATAGAAAGTTATTCATAGAAGAGTCTGCCTAAGATAAAAATAAAGTCTTCTAGAAGGTTGTGGTACTTAACCCCAAAGTATATATGAGATTTTAAGAGACAGAGAGGTAGGCAAGAAAGACTGAAGGTAGTTTATTAAAACAAATGGTATAAGCAAATTGGTACAGAAAGAAAACAGTAAGTTTGAAGAGGAATAACAAGTATAACAACCAGACTGGAACAAATGAAATGTGTAACAGTTATAGACCAAGTTGTAAAGGTGTCCAGGGACATGAAAAGTTAGGCTGGGGGAAATCAAATTTTATTTAGGAATGAGTAGGACACTGATTACCTGGAGAATAGAAAGGAAAAGCAGACCAACCTGGCCCCAAAGTAAAAAAACCTGAACAGGGCCAGTAAGACTGGAAAATGGTTTTCTTTCAATAATTCAAGTAATAAATTTATGTAGCAGTAGTGGGAATGGAGAGGAAAGGTCAAATGTGAGGTATATTGTGAAGGAAGAATCAAATGGGGGTCAGGGGTGTATTAGACATGAAGAGTAAAGGGCGGGACATGGAGTCTAGATACCTGGGAGAACTTTCAGAATTGAAGGCAATAATGACTCATTTCTCAGGGAGGAAAGTGTTTTGGTTTAAATGGATAAATCAGTTAATTACTACTACTATCAATGGAATGCAATTCACAGCTAAGCGTGTAGCTTTATAGTGTAGCTACAAAACCAAGTATGTTAGCGCCACTCTTTTTTTCTGGCCTTACTCATTCTAAACAGAGAAAAGACTTTGTCATATGGTGTATACCATATCATAAACAGATCAATTGATAATGATAAGATGGTAGTGAGCAAAAGAATATAGAAATTTAAAATTCATCATTTTCTAGTTTTATAGATGAGGAACGTTGTATATATATGTTAAGACATATAAAGGGTCTACAAAAATAAATACCCCAAATATAAGAGAGTTGTAAATGAATGAGGAAGAACGTGGAGGGAAATCAGCTAGGTCAGGACAGCACCGTTCTTCTGCCACCTATTAAGGCGATGATGACTTAATGAGGAAAGTGGAAGAAAGTGAAAGGGGAGACAGAACTATGAAGAGAAGTTGACTTCAAGCAATCAGAAAAGACTAGAAATGATATGTTTTAATTAAAAAAATTCTTCAAATTCAATTTCTCTTCTTCATAAAATGAAATTAAGTGGTAACATAATCTAGTGAAGACTCCAACACAAATATAACAGAACTATGTATTTGCCGAGTTTTCCTATCACAAAGTTTTAAAGTGACACAATTTGGGCGCGTAAAGATTTTTATTATGGGGAGTTCCCTGGTGGTGTAGTGGCTTAAGGCTTTGGCGCTGGCACTGTCAGCGCTGTGGCCTGGATTCGATTCCCAGCCAGGGAACTACGCACATACAAAAAAAAAAAAAAAATAATAATAATAATGCTAAATAAAAGCTTTAATTAAAAGTTAAAAAAAAAAAAGATTTTTATTATGAAGGTAGTAAAGCAAGTTTGTGGTAAGTACAATCAGAAGAATCCAAAGCAGAAAGTCAAGGCCTCCTGATACTACTTCTCTGTCTTATTCTCTACAGAAAACTACTGTTAGTGGTTTGCATATTGTTACAGATTTGTTCTATGCATATTAACATTTGTAATATAAATTGAATTCAATAAAATGTGTTGCTATCTCTTTCTAAGAAATCATTCATTCATCAAATAGAAGTAACTGGGCATTATGCTGAGAATCCAAAGTCAAATAATGTCAGGATTTTATTTTCAAGCAAAAATAAAATCTGGTGGGAAAGAGAAACAAGTTAATTATCACTACACAGAACTAAGTGCAAGGAGAATCATTTCTTCATCTAATGCTTATAAAATATTTTTAAAATTTCAGAAAAAATTCAGAAATTAAGATTAATATATTCCAGTTGAATGAAAGGTATTTTCCAGGATGCAAATCTAGATTAATTTATATGGAAGATTTATAGAAGGCTCCGAAATGCAAGTAGTACAAAAGCTAGACAGGCATTTTCAGATAAGTCAGGCAGTTTCTTTGTACTATGGAGTGAAAGTCACTTAAAAAGTTCATTTTCCAGTAGTTTTAATAACTGAAAATTACAAGGTCTGGCAGAAATAACACTTGTTTTAAAGTAGTTATGTTAATGTAGTTATGATATTGTTATGTTACAGAATTGCATGCTTATGAATTTCTAAATAAAAAGGGGCGTTATTTGTGGACACTGTATCTTTGACCTAAAATTTTTAATTCAATTTTTTGTCCATTAAAAATCTATTTGATCAAAGTAAACACTAATTTTCCTATTTCCTAATCTGTTAGAAGTCAGAGAAAAACAAACTTTACTTATAATTCATAACTATGTTTACACAGGGCAAACAAGAGTCAATGAGAAGTGTCTCAAAGATCATCTGATTTCTGAGAACAAGACTACTATTTTAACAGTCTTTGTGCTCAGTCAGGCATTTCCCCTTTGTGCTCTTATTTATATGGTTCTTTTGATCTGCCCTAGAAACTGCAGTATGAAACTACTGCTTCTTAGAAATGCTGAATGGGACTATTATTTATTACTTAGGAAGCCTGTGTGTCATGTTGTATTTAGCTTTTATACATCCTCATTCATTTCCTTCCCCTACTATCTACTTCCTAACCCAGCCAGTTTTTAGTAACTCACATTTTAAAACTATTTTGTTTGTGACTTGCCATCTACACATTTTTATGAATTAGATGCTATGACAGTGTTACTAGGGTGACCCTGATCTTGTCAACGTCTCTTTATTTCTTAATGGAACTCAGAAATTAAAGCAACTTGCAGTGTTTTAGATATATGGAATATGTACTTATAATTATATAACTACCTTTAATTCACTGAAATGTATTTAAATGTATGCTCTTAATTTTCTGATGCTTTTAGTTTCTCTTTCCCTTGACTTTAAATACCTGAAAGACTGCGATACAATGCTTTGAAATTCCTCCAATTTGGGCACTATTTCACAACTTAATAAACACAAAATAAATAACGTTAGTACATGACATGACTGATTTGTCTCTCTTTTGCCATTACAAAATGAAAAAAAGAAAATTTAAATGATATTTTAAAATTAAAACCATAATAAAATTTTAAAGTTTTAACAAAAGACAATTTCTAATTATTTTTTATTATCTGGCTCTAATTAGACATCACAGACATTCATTAAATGATAAAGCAAACAGAAGTGTGAACTTTTGAAATAAAAAATAAAGTTTGTTACGAAATTTCCCAGGAATATTTTATTTCATGTCAAGGGAAATCAGCAGTAAGTCATTCTGGGGACATGCCAGAACTGTATGATTCACCTTGTCTCATCTCCAACAGGACCCGTGAGTACAATCTGAGGACTTGTGGCCTGACTGCAATGCTGGACTAGTAAAAACTTATGAGAGGAAATTCTGAGTTATGATACCACATCTATTATCTTTATCACTTCCTTGATAAAAGGTCATTTTGCAGAGATTCTGAGAGTGGAAGGTCATAGTGGTTTCCTTTTACCTCTTATCTATATGAGGGGAAAAGTCACACTTGCAGGAAATTTAGGAAATGGTCTATAGTCTTTGCATTACTCAGTGATTTGCTTCTATGGACTACATATTTTGAGGATTTTTATGAATTGAAAAGCAAGTAAGTCACATACAAACACAACAGATTATCTGAGGATAACATCTGTATCAAGATGAGGAAAGTAGTATTAATGTCCTTACTCCATAGCCAATACAATTTTTCTTCTAGAACTCTCTAAATACAATTATTATGATTTATCAACATGTACTTCTAAGGAGCCACAAACAGTACTGTACAGGGACTGGCTTGTACAAGCTCATAAGAACTGACTTAAATTTTCAAGAATTTTGTGAACCAGTTGTTACATACAGCCATTATTAAAAATAAAATTGTATAGCCTTATAATTAATTATATTAAAAACAAAGGTAATAAACACTAAAACCTCATACTACTTTCTAATTATTTTACTACATTTTATTATCACCCATGCATCTATTGCATCTGTGTGGTGGAAAAGCCATATAATGGTGTGCTATTACGTATCTCTTCCCATATCAGTGTTCAATGATGTCATACCGGTAGCTTGAAACTAGCCACAGTGGGAGTATTTACAACATGAAAATTTACTAATGATACAAATCAGTTGTCTCCTGTCTCAGTGAACCTGCTGTTAAACATTTACCACACAACACTGGCAGGATAGTTTCCAGGATTACAAAAAAAAAAAAAAGAATAAGACCTTGCCTTCATAGAAATTATGACCAACTGGGAGATCAGTAAATACTTAAATGTAAGAAATCTTACAAATGATAAAGTAGGGTTAAAGGTATTACAGGAAAAGAAAAAAATGCAATTAATTTTGCCTGAGGTTATTCTGAGAGCATCTCATAAAATAAACAACCTTTGACTCAACTGCTATCTTTTTAATTACAACTTCCCGTCTGTCTCACTGCCTCTTGTGTTAGGTGTGCTGGAAGGACTGGAATTTCTGATATGGCCAAGGGGAATTTCAGATGGGAATAAATTTTGCTGGAGTGGATACATTCATGTGGCTTAGATTAACCTCTGTTTATCAAAAAGTTATTGTTAGCCATCTTCCACTGTACCACTTCTCTTGGCATCTGTGATTAAGACAATGCAGATTCAGAGATTATACAAAAATATGAAAATGTCCAAATGAGTCCAGCCACAGAAGAACATGGAGGAAAAACTGTACATAGCCAGAAGCTGGTCTGTGGAAAACACTTCTTTTAGACCCCTATTTCTCTCTTGTCAGAAATAAGTCCAATGTATAAAATTATAAATGCTCTATGAACTCACTATTACTGTTTTCACTAAGACTTCAGAGGAGTTTTAGGTTCACATAATTAACAGGAAGGTATAGAGATTTGTCTTATACCTCTGGCCCTATACATGTATAGCCTCCCTCATTATTAACACCCCTCACCAGAGTGGTGGATCTGTTATAACTGATGAACCCACACTGACACTCCATAATCACCCAAGTTCATAGTTTATATTACAGTTTAGTCTTGGTGTTGTACATTCTATCAGTTTGACGGCAATGTGCCCATCATTATAACATACAGGGATTTTCACGGCCCTAAAAATCATCAGTACGTGACCTATTCATCCCTCCTCCCTCTCGCAAGTCCTGGCAACTACTCATCTTTTTAGTCTCTCCATTGTTGGCCTCGAGCCTGGATCGGCCCCTGTAAGGCCCTGAGTGTATATTCCCACTCACACGTCACAGGGCATAATATTACGGGTCTAGCATAAACATAGTATTTTAACTTATTTACCAGGTAAATTACTTTGATTTTTTTCCTCTAGATAGTTAAATAAAATTAAACTTCAGGAAGATGAGACATATCTATCCTGAGGCTTTATGACTCTGGGCCTCTAAGTACACAATTTTGAAACGTAGAAAGCCAGGCCTTACCGTGTATGAGTAGCTACAGAAGGCTGGGAAAACATAGGTGGGGGCCAATGCTGTGTTTAGGAGGCTTGGGTGTTTTTTCTTCCAGAGAGTTGCTGAAATGTTTTAAGCAGATCTTGTTTTAGAGTGAACTCTGGTGTTGGTACAGAAAAGGATTAAAATGGGCAGTAAATACTATGATGAGGCTATTGCAATGGACTTGGTTCAAGATTGTGAGGACCTCAGTTAGGCCCATGAGACAGGAAAGGACAGGAGGGAACAGGTTTTAAGTGTTATCAAAACCATCAATAAAAAAACAAAACAAAACAAACAAACAAAAAACACAATCAATAGCCCTGTGACTAACAGGATGTGGAAAGTGGGCGGTGAGATCCCTCCTTGCCAAAGGCAACTCCAACTTTTCTAGTTTGAGCACCAACTACGGATACTAAAGTTGGAGAAGGCAAAAAAAAAGTAGGTTTTTCACAATGTAAGTAGTAATGGCAAACAAACTGAGGTTGCCTTATAAAATTTTGACATAATTTTGAAATATATTTTAAAAATACTGTTACATTTACTTTTTAGGAGTATATTGGGTTGTTTCCCCACCCCGCTTTAGAAGTCAGTTTTTGAATTATCAGTTATCTCTTAGGTGATATTCTAGCAACAACTAGAATCTTAAAGCAAATCAGTCCATTATATTTATTTATTTGTTGAACGTCTATTGAGCAAAACTCTTGAAAAAATATATGGAGTATGCACCTTAAATACAGGATTAAATGTAAGAGGTTATATTTAAAAGGACTTTTAAAAAATATACATCAATACTTCAGGTTTACAAAAGAGAATTAAGTTAGAAACCATTGAGGGGAGGAGAAATTTAGAAGTCATTTAATTAACTTTGAATCAATGCTTAACGCCCCCAGCTGACCCTCCAACTCTCCTTTTTTGTTACGCCAGTTCTTCATAGGTTTGAAGAAAGCCATGCTGTGTCCCCTAAAACTTCTCTTTTACAGACAAGGCTTCTATCCATGACCCTACACGAGCCGTGTCCAACCTTTTGGCTTCCCTGCATCACACTGGAAGAAAAATTGTCTCGGGCCACACATACAATACACTAACACCAACAAGAACGGATGAGCTAATAAAAGGTTGAAAAAATTTCATAATGTTTTAAGAATTTCTGTTGGGCTGCATTCAAGGCTGTCCTGGGCCACAGGCTGGACATGCCTGCTCTACATGATGTCCTCTGACATCCTCCCGACCATCATAGCCATTTTCCTTCTGTCGTGCTATTATTTTCTAGCATTTCTTTTTACCTTTAGAATTCAAAGTGAACTATTAAATCAATACTTCTTGTATACATTTATTTAACAAAGCATAAAACAACTCAACAATAGCTAGTCCATATTTCACCATCTTATCCCTAAGAAAATCATAGGAAAATATGTCACAGATTACAATGTCTGTGACGTTCTGATTATATTGGTACACCCTTTACAAGGGAAATTGGTCTAACAGTGTATGTTATTTTTTCGTTTATCATTACTTTCTTTTTTCTAACTGCTACTAAGAAATCAATCTAGTAAGATATTTTAGGAATTTTTTTCAGGACTAGGAAGGTTGAGAATCCAATTTATAAAACAGGACAATTTCCTTATCTTCCATTTGTTTTCTATTACCAAACTGGCTTGCATTCCATATTCTTTAACAGCAGTCATCCAATTCTCTCCTATTTCAATATTGTCATTCATGCAGGAAAAGAAATGTGAAGTTATTTAGAACACCTAGGTGCTCTCATAATCAGCTCACATTTTTGAGATTTCCAGTCTTTTGCCAGTAGGCTTTTCTCCACCAACGTAAACAATTCTATTTGAGAGAAAATTAAAGCAAAAATAGGACTTAATCATCTTTTCTTCTTCTAATATTAAATGCCATCCTGTAGTAGAATTTTTCTCTACTGCTGAGTGTATTTTTAATGTGAACGTAAGCGTCCTCTCCTTTCCTCCAGCTGTATTTTATCATTTTTAGACACTCTCCTTCTTTTTAGGTTTCAGCTTCTGGAGGACACTTTGGCAACATCGGTATTTCTAAAAATGTCCTATCTTTAACCTAGTAACTTCATTTCAAGGAATCTGTGATGTGGAAATGAGATCTACCACATTAACTGTAGACTCTTTAAATATTAAAAAGGGGGCCAGGGGCAAACCTAAATGTCCAATAATGGGGAATAGTAAACACATTATAATAAATTCTATCATGACACAGATATTGTGACTCCTTTAAAACAAATGTTGAGGTCTACATAATGGCTTAGGGGATTCTCATGATGTAACAGTAAATGAAATAAGGAGATATAACTGTATGATCCCATTTTGTATTATAAAAATAAAAAGGTATGACTCTGGACATAAACACGTTGATTAGAAGTACCTATGTTTGAATGATGGAGATATATCTGATTATTTTTAAAATTATATTTTCTATGCTTTCCATAATTTCTAAAATACTGAATAATTTTATAACATCAAAAAATAACATTATTTTAACAAAAAGACATAGCATGCACATCCCCTGCTCCTGAGAAGCTACAAAGTAGAAAATACAACCACAAAATCAACTGTCAGAAAATTCTTTTGAGCCAGAAATGGTTTTCTTCAATGTACTAAGTATCCTGTTTGATAAACTGTTTATAGTTGGAGGCATTTCCTTTTTCATTAGAGATGTTTTCAACAGAACTTCCTTTATAAATAACTGATTTATTTCCTGAACTAATACACACTTGACCATTTGTGGTTGTATAAGCTTTTTTAGTTTTCCAAATGAGAGTTTTTGAGAGATTGCAAAATATATTGTATACAGAACATCTGAAAAAAAAAGCTGACCAACTTTTTCATTTTATCCCTAAACTGAAGATAATGAAATGAAATGTAATTCATAAGCATCTCTATCATTACAACTTTACCACCTGCAGTTTTAAAATGACCTCTTTCCTAATGCTTTATTTGGCTTGATGTTTCAAATGTCTAAGTTCTTAGCACTTGGCATAAAAAATTAATCATTAGTTTTCCTGATTCTGCCTGTAGTTAATAAATTAGGATGGACACAGGCTGCGGTTCTTGTGGCAGTACATTTTTACCATTTTGACCACGAG
>PVJL010002055.1:0-219074 GCA_004026885.1 Lyroderma lyra | reverse complement strand
GAGGGAGGGGAGGGAGGGAGGGAGGGGAGGGAGGGGGAGGGGCTTTCCTTAGGTTAAATTCCCAGCATCATCTAACCTCCTAGAAATTTTTAACCCCAGCTCTTCGGTTATAGGACATTTCTAGTGTCTTAGGGTTCTGAAACCGTATGAATCACTCTTCCTGTAAGACTTTCAACCCCTTCTGCAATTTCTTTTTTACAGAAAGTTGGTTTTATTCCCAGGGGAACTCTGAAAGTTAAACGACAGAGAGTATTTTAATCATGTGATGGTGATTCATTTCCTAAGATATTCAACGTGTGATAAATATGGGTGAAATCAAGGGATAATTTTCAAGATCAGAGAGCTGTTTGTAATTTTGCATCATGCTGAAAGTGCCCTCACCTGTTTCCTAACTAAATTACGCTCAATAGGAAATGTTTATTTCTTGTTCCTGACACTTTTTATAGAGACTATCCCCATTTCTGTCTCAGGAAAAAATCCTCAGGTGTAAAGCAGTTAAAGATAAGCTCAGGGAGGGGTAGTGTAAGGGAAGGGGCAGAACTAGACCTGATTTATTGAAAGTAGGAAAAGAATACAAATGGTTTAATATTTAAAAGTTATCAGTTATTCTTAGTAAGCCATGCCATGATGCTTTATGGGCACGAGATATTTCAGTTGTAAAATTATGTTCCATAATATCTATGACCACTTTTCTGTACACTTTATAGGTATTATCCTCAAAGCTCCTCACACATTATGTCCCCAACACTGCAAATGCAAACAAGATGGTCAGGCTCTATATGACTATGGCCTTCTTCAGCACTGACACGGGAGCTGCATTAGGATTCAGTTTTCTAAATTGAAATGCAAGATTTTTCCATTTTATTTTTTTTGCCTTTCTAAATAAAGACTATATTTAAATTAATTATTATATTCATGCTTGTTAGGAGTTAAATGGCATCTCCTCCAAAGGTTTATACGTTGAGAGGCTCTAACTGCCAGTACCTGTGAATGTGACCTTATTTAGAAATAGAGTTTTTGCAGATGGTAAAGTTAAGATGAGGTCATTGGAGTGGGCCCTAATCCAATACGGCTGCATCCTCATCAAAGAGAAACTTTGGGCACAGAGAACACCGTGGGAAGACGAAGGCAGAGATGGAGGGACACACGCCCAAGTCAAGAAACACCAACGATTAGGAGCAAGTCACCGGGAGCCAGGAGAGGGGCTCCAAAGGGACCACGCCTGCCACCCACACCTTGACCTCTGCCTCCTGTGACCCTGGGAGCCTAGCGGTCTCTGATTACTACATTTCTGTTGCTCGAGCCACCCGGTTCACAGTGCTTTGCCCACGGCAGCCCCAGAAAACTCACACAGCGCCCACACGAACGCTCGCATGTGTGTTTGCTTCTCACTCACCCAGGATGCTCGAAACGAGGTTTGGGGAGACAGACTCCACTCACCGGCTTCCCTCCTGCTGAAATGGACAAATGTTCCCTCTGTGGGTGTCCCTGTTGCTACAGGTTCAGCCCATTTGATTGTGGCAACAGCATTACGTCCATAGACTGTAACCAACACATTCAGATTGACTGACGACCAGACAATCGGGGGATCCGCCCAACCCATTGTCCTTTCCCTTGTTATTTCCCTCCTCCACTTTCTTTCCGTTTACCCTTCAGACTTCCCTCTGCACTAAATAAGACGTAGGCAATTTACTCCAGAAAACTGAGTCGCAGCGTCTGCCGGGCAGCTGGGCAGCACCTGGCTCGCTGCCACCCTCCCCAGGCCTGTGCGAAGACTACGGCCTGGGCTGCAGGGAGGCGTAGAAGCCGGCCGGGAGTCGGATTCGGTTCTTGTAGTTTTCCACGTGGAGGACGGGCTTCCTGAATCTCTTCTATCTTCCTCCAGACCTCGTCCTGTCTCACAGAGTATAAGACGAGCCCCTAGGTCACCTGTATTCTGTTCTCTGTCATTTCCTCAGAGATTTCATGGGTGATTCAATAATAATAACACCATTAAAGATGCTTCTTTATTTCCACAGACAGCAAATAGATAATTAAATGCATGTTTCTATCATTATTCTCTATTTATATGGAGTAGTGAATAGTATCTCCAAAGATCCTACTCGTGATAAAGAAAAACTGGATAAGAATTGATTTGTATCTACAGCTATTGAGCTGAAATCACAGTTTTCCATTTGCTTTCAGTTTCAGATAGCAGTAGCCCAAGAAAAGCAGACAAAATGTTTGAAAAATGAGAGGATTTTCTGCCGAATGCTTTTGCTTCCAGGACATGGGTCCATCATTAAGGACAGGTTTTGCTGGCTTTTCGGAGCCTCCTTCATAATCTGTTTACTGCCCTCCAAAGGAAAAAAAAAAACCCCACAAACTAATAATACATTTTGATTACTTGATCAGCAAAATTGAACGGTACATTTCCCAACAAGTGCTTCTTGGGAAATGTCCAGTGTTTCTGAATAGGCCAGAAATCAGCAAAAAAAAAAAAAAAAAAAAAAAAAAAAAAAAAAAAAAAAAAAAAAAAAAAAAAAAAAAAAAAAAAAGCCTCTCTCTTGCCGCATTGTGGCATTAAGGCTACAAGAAAGAGAGAAAGGTAGATTTACATGGAGCATTTAACACCATTTTTCATCAGGCTGCACTGGGCCTCAGCACCTGATTCCATGGAGATTCTGACACCTGGCCTTACCGCCTCAGAACCACCAGGGACTTATGGGAGCTGCATTCTCATAATAATGGTAGACATGCAAGGTGTAGCATTAAACTTCCCAGGAGAGCAATGCTCATTTAACTTCTCTGAAAGTAACTGTAAACTTGACTTCCTCAGGATAAGAACTGGATGCAAAGGTTATTGTGCCTCTTCTAAGATTTTTCAACTCTTAGGAAACTCGCTGGAATCCCTTTCCTATGAAGGGTGAATTGCCCACTAGTATTTACTCTCAAAGAAACAGATGATGGAGACGGGATGAGAGGGTGTTTTCATAACACATCTTTGGGCAAGAGGCCTCTTTTTTTTTAATTCATTTTTATTGTTAGACTTATTGGGGTGACATCTATTAGCAAGGATTACATAGGTTTCAGGCATACAGTCCTACAGTGCATTGTCAACTTGATGTATAATAAGTTCACCACCTACTGTGACTTCTCTTTCCATCACCTTATATTTAGCTTCCCCCCCTCCAAGAGGCCTCTTGAGGGTATGTGGACAAACATTTTTGAGAGGCTTCTATCTATATAAGCATTCACCCCAAATCACCATGTCAGCACTTTTCTAATGGGCTAGCTCCCAAGAAAGAAATTAGGCAACTGCAACAAGAATGATGGGCTACTCAGGTTGACCTCCAGGAAGGGACCCGTGGGCAGGTGCATGATTCCCAGGGCTCCTCTGGGCATCTGGTTGACCCCACAGGTAGGTGTAGATTGGAGAAGGTACCAGGAGTTTGGGCTCATGGTACCTTGCCTGGAAGGTAGTGCTGCCCTGATAGTTGGAGGCTTGGCAGGGGCACTTAGAAAATTTCCAGGTAAGTAGTCCAAAAAGCAAAGTGGGGGTACCCTGTGAACAGGGCTGATATCTGGCACATCTAATAACAAGGGTACCGCTTTGGGGGGACCTGTTAAAGTGATGCGACACAGCTGTGTGATGCCCACAAAATAATTTTACACAGTGTTTGACTGCTATTTAATCAGCATCATGTAACAGTGAAATCACTTACGTGTGATTAAAATATATTATCTGAGTGTTGTTCAAATATTTAAACAGCCATGCTCTTGTATATACCCATATACTGTTCTATTATTTGAGAAAATAACTTTGCATAAGTAACTATATGTGATTAGACTATTTGCAATATGTGTTTCACAAAGAAGAAATGAAATGCCTGAATCATATCAAATATTTGAACAACATATGTTGATGTGTAAAGTTGAAAAATGGGCTATTTTTACAGAAGTTCAACAATGTTGCGATAATTGTCTGTGTTGCTATAGTTCCAAAATTGTTTAATAGTATTACACAGTCAATTTTGGTCTTCATATAAACGTATCTGTCTATTTTTACAGAGAGAGAGCAAGTATAAAGAACTTCCATTTTTAGCACTATGGCCAACTAAATAAAGCACGCAAAAGGGTGGAAAATATATGATAGACGTCTTTTAAAACGGTTGAGAAATAAGGACGTATCAGAAGCCAAGTAGAGAAGACACTAAAAACCAGACTGTAAGCAGGAACCTGATTATTCTGCTGGGTTGAGAGAAAGGGCAATAGTAGTTTCAGGATCAAAGGAATTCAGGTTTTAGTGGCCAACAGTATCAAGAGAAAAGTTTTAGAGATTGGGCAAGGTAAAATGAGAACCTGAAACTCTCTTCTCTGTAAAACCAGGTCTGGAAGAGCATATGTATATATGTGTGTATATGTATGTAAGTATATGTGCATGTGTGTGTATATGTGTGCATGTGTGTGTGTGTGTGTGTGTGTGTGTATGGTCTCAAAATTAAGTTTGTGAACTTGCCACCACGCTCTTACTGTACAAACAACTCGGTAAGGTGTCATAACCTTGGTGTATCTGTGTCTTAAAGCTGTGTCCATGTTGACATGTGGTGATATCTTGCTGAGTAGCTTTCATTATTGTTGTTGTGTGGTTTTGTATACCATCATGAAAATGTCAGAGCTTGAATTAGAGCAATGAACAAACATTAAATTTCTTGTTAAACTTGGCAGGAGTAGAAGTGAAATCAGGAACATGTTAGTCCAAGTTTATGGAGATAATTGCATCAAGAAAATGGCAGTTGTACAAATGGATTAAATATTTTTCTGAGGAGAAAGCGTCACTGATGATGAGAGGTCAGGGTGGACAGTAACGAGCAGAACTGACAAAAACATTGCAGAAATTTGTTGAATTGTGCGTCAAAATTGTCGGCTGACTGTGAGAAGCATAGCAGACCAAGTAAACATCGATAGAGAAACAGGAAAATCTTAACTGAAATTCTTGGCATGAGAAAGGTGTGTGCAAAAATGGTCCCGATGGAGCTCACTAATGAACAAAAGGAAAGAAGAATCAAAGTTTGCCAAGACCTTTTGGAGAGGCATGACGATGTTTTGGGCCGTGTTATCACTGGTGATGAAACATGGCTGTACCAATATGACCCTGAAACAAAGCATCAAAGAGCACCATGCAAGTCAGCCTGTTCTCCATGACCAAAAAAGTTCCATCAGTCCAAATCAAGAGTCAAAACAATGTTCCTAACCTTTTTTGATATCAGAGAAATTGTTTATTATTAATTTGTACCAACTGGAAAAACAGTCAACCAAGTTTACTATCTGGAAGTGCTGAAAAACCTGCGTGAAAAAGACGAAAACGACCTGATTTCACCAGCAACTCATGGCTCTTGTGTCATGACAGTGCACCGGCTCACACGGCACTGACTGTGAGGGAGTTTTCAGCCAGGACACAAGTAACTGTATTGGAACACCCTCCCTACTCACCTGATCTGGCCCCCACTGAGTTTTTTTCTTTACCTGAAGAGAAAGGAAATATTTAAAGGAAAATACTTTGATGACATTCAGGACATCAAGGAGAATATGATGACAGCTCTGATGGCCATTCCAGAAGAGTTCTAAAATTGCTTTGAAAGCTGGACTAGGTGCTGGTGTTTGTGCGGAGCTTCCCAAGGGGAGTACTTCGAAGGTGATTGCAATGATGGTGAGCAATGAGATATGCAACATGTTTTTTAGGATGAGTTCATGAACTTAATTGTCAGCACAGGAAACTATAACCAAGATTTCCTGTCTTGGCTTTAGTCAAGTATAAAAACAAAACAAAACAAAAATTCTCTCAAGCATCTATAATGACAGCTCTGGCCTTACGTGAGTGTAGGGTTTGCATGCTTCTCATTGCTCCTTCCGAACCACTGTTCCTTTCTTCTCCCTTAGAGCCTCCCAGCTCTGAATCTCAAGTCGTTGGACTATCCCACCAGTGCTCCTTCTTTCTTATTTCGTATACACAGCCTGCATTTTCCCATGATGCCTTAAAGGTTTTCACTACTGCCTCTCTCTCCAGCACTGTCCACACTACCCCAGTCAGAATTCTTAGTAATTAAAAATAGAACACAGATGATCTTTTCTACGTAATGCTAGCATAGCAATATAATGTGTTTGTTTGCTGTCCTTTAATAATCTTTTCCTTCCAACTTACTTCAGGAAGATTCCCATATTCTTGCTATTTACCATCTCATTGGTGAATGAATAAATGAATGAATACAAAGAATTTTAAATGTAACTGCTATAGACTGAATGTTTGTGTCCTTCCAAAATTAATATATTGCAACCTAATCCCCCGAGTGATGGTAGGGAGGCCTTTGGGGAGGTAATGAAGTCATGAGACTGGAGCTCTCCTGAATGGGATTAGTGCCCTTATAGAAGAGACCCACAGGTGATCCCTCACCCGCTCTGCTCTGATGCCTGCAGGACCTTGGAGCCTCTGTCCAGCACCCTCTCACATCAAAGGCTGCACTCATGGTCAAGCTTCTCAGCTGTCCTAGGTGCAGCTCCTCCAGGGCTCATCATAACCCAGGCCACCCTTCTGGAGGCCACATGCAGCATATTTTGGTGACTTCCATGTAATGTTGTTGCCACAGGATACCCTGGCCCTGGGTGTTTGGCTAGATTTCAAACAAGACCAAAAGGGCCATCAGAGTGAAGCCCAGGCAGAAGGCTCTCACAAGAATTGACCACCCACAGCTGTGGGGAGAGAGCTGCCTAGGGCTTTGGGGGCCCAACCACTGCTTGGCAAAACTGCAGAAGCAGGGCTGCTGCCCCACTAGATCCAGGAGGCACAACTTTGGCCCCAGTGTGTCCAGAAAGCAGGACCTCCACCAAAGTGTGTCGGGAAGGCGAGAGCCCTGTCCCAGTGGGCCTAAGTGGGCATTGAGCCAGAGATGACTCTGGGTCCCAAAGAATTCATGTTATTTGCCCTGTTGGTTTTTGGATTTGCTCTGGACCTGTCACTCCTTTCTTCTCTCCTACTTCCTTTTGGAATGGAAATATACATCCTATGCCCATCCCATCATTGTGTTTTGGAAGTACATAACTTGTTTGCTTTCACAGGTTCACAGCTAGAGAGCAATTTGCCTCAGGATGAATTATATCTTGAGTCTCAATCATATCTGATTTAAATGATATTTTATCATACCTTAAATGTATGTAAAATGAATCCTTAATTGTGTAATGCAAAATTTTTAGAAGAAAATATTGGAGAATATTTATAGGCTCAGATTAAGAAAGGAAACTGCCCCATTTCTCTTTCCTGAAATCTTCCATCTACTGCCAGCAAATGAGTCACGTACCTCCACTCTTCCTACCAAACAGACTCTCTAGGCTCTTGGCTCCAGACTTCTCTGCCTTCTCTCCTCATTCCTTCCCTATAAAGAACAGGTTACACACCTTCTCATATTCTATTTTATATCCACCAAACACTCATATTCTATTTTCTGGCTTCATCCCCTTGAAAAGATTCAATGACAAAGAAAACCCTCTTCAATTTTATTCCTATCTAAGCTGCAGACAGCTGTAAATAGAATTTCCCATTTGAAATTTGAAAAAATTTGATTAAAAAAACAAAAAACAGAAAATCAAACTACTTATAACAAATAAACTCATGGTAATAAAACAAAAACAATTCTGCATAACACTGTGCTGTAGCTGATAAGCGTTGCCTCCCGTGGGAACACAGGTTAAAAACTGATATATGTGTACTATAATTGAAAAGTTAGGTCAATCCATGGCAGGTGGGAATCCAGGTTTGTTACTGTTGCAGTTGGAGTTTTCGGAAAAGCAAGGGGATGGAGCTTGAAAGATCTACATGACAATGGATTAAAGTTGGAGACAAATGGAAGCAAGTGAGTTCTCTAGCCTTGAAATAGCTTGCCTTCTACTCTATATATTATGTGAATCCCCTTGCTATCCAAAACCAACAAGTAGACAGACAGACAAGCAAACCACTGGATCTGGTTCTCTCCTTTCAGAACTGCAAACTGCAACCAAAATCCACAGGACACAACACAAAGTCTTGATTGGTTGGTTGGTTGGTTGGTTGGTTCCTTTGTTTTTTACCAAGGAGAAAAGCTAATACCTCCAACATTCATTGAAGGCTTACCCCGAGCCAACCATCACTCTAAGCATTTCTTAGGTGTTTTAAAATTGAATCTTCACAGGAGCCCTGTGAAGCAGGTTCAATAATTATTCCTATTTAAAACTAAATAAATCAAAGAACAAAATTGTAACTTGTTCCAAATCACACGTCTACTAAGTGATACAATTCAGAGCCAGACATTCTGATTTCAGAGAGTAAGAGCTGACTCAGTACATGAATAACTTCTTCGGGCCTAATCCAACTATAAAGATGAGGAAGGCACATAAGACAAAAATAAAGTGTCTCATTGAAGTTTAAAGTTCATGATCTTTCTTGCTTTCCCTTCAAGTAAACATCTGTCTCTTCCCAGTGCAACTCTGAATGTATACCAAGTTGACAAAAAAATAGTAATGATTATTAGAAACATGGAAAGAAATGAGTGATTTGCTGAGCACAAATTTCTGATGATTAATCGGCACATTTAAAAACAGACATCTTCTTCCTCTAGTCATCTTATAAAGTATTGCCAGATTGACTCTCTTATGGCACAAATTAATCATATCAGCTCTATATTCAAATGCTACAGCCTCCTCCGCTTATTGAAGGATTATTAACAGAGTACGGACATCTTTGCTTAGGATTCAGGTTTCGTATATTGACCTGGACCTACCTCTCCAGTAAGCACTTACTTGTAAATCATGCTATTGGCAATACAAACTGGGAGTCACTTCTCCACACATGCTTTTTGTCTCCCATTTCCACTCCTCTGCTTGTGACAGACCCTCTACCCAAAATATCTTCTCCCAATTTCCACTTGGAGAAATACCTTCAGCCCTTCAGGTCCAGTCAGATTTCATGGAGTCTGATTAGGTGTCTGAATTTCTCCCTCCTCCTAACTCTCATAGACCCATGTTCATATTTATTTTTTGTTACTTCCATATTATACAAACTACGACGATATGTAAATATCACCTGCCTAGAGATAAGCTCTTCAAAGTAATGAGCTGTGACGTTCTATGCCTTTTTGCCACACATTTACTACCTTATTCATTGTAATTGCTCTATAAATGTGTGTGAAGAAATGAATAAAATATGTGTAGGTGGATAAACTATCATTGTCATCTTTATTTGATGAAGAATACTATATTAGAGGCTATGGGGAGAATGAATAATACAGAAAAAATGAATTTCTTACTGTCTTCATATGCCTTATGTATCAGTGATAATCTCTTTTGATAAAAAAATCAATTTTAAATTAACTATTAATATTACTCATGGTTGTCAATGTCATTAATTCCCAATGTGGAAATAAGACCATATGTGAATATAAATTGAAGATAAGTAAGTTTTCATATAAATGAAAGATAAAATGCAATTTGAAGCTAACATATTCACAAGGGATAAGTAATGTAGTCTGAAGTTTCTAGTGGGTTCTTACCTTAGGTATCTTAATGCCACTTATTAATACAAGAAAAGCTCAGCCAGTGTATTATAACCACACTAGTTTTACTTACTTAGAGCATATGATATCTATTTTTATTGACATTTCAATTTAAAATTCAGATCGAGTGCTTTAAGTGGTAAGTCCTTCAGCAGATTTTTTTTCATCTTACAAGTAATCCATGTTTATAGTGGGAAAAATGAGAAAATGTGAACAAACAGAAAATTTAAGAAAACAGAGGCATTATTAGGGCTATTACACAAAGAGCCCTAATTGTATATTTTTGTTTATTTTTACTATATATATTATATATATATATGCACATCACATGTGAAAACTAAGCTCACATTGCAAATATGATTTTGCAAACTGTTTTTCTCACTTAACACATATACATTTTCTCATCTTGATAAATATAGAGTGACATTATAATTTCAACGGCTGACTGTTTACCTACTCAAAATCTTTTATACACATAAAAGTTTCAGTTTTTAACTACTATAAAAAACAGTGCAATGAACATTCTTTACATGCATCTTTGCTCATTTATTCAAATACTTCCCAAAGAAAAAGTAACTTGACATGGAATTGTTGACTATACACTGACACTGTAATGACATTTGAAACGTCATTAGAGCCCTCTGGACATACTGCAAGAGTTTAACACCTGCTAACAGGTAGAAGCTGACAGTAGATATTAACTCTAAATTTAATACATGCTTATTGAAAAAGAAAATAGTCACTCATAGCTATTTTAATTTTTGGCACAGTTGTCCGGCCAAGTTAATACCATAAGTGTCATTAATTATGAGAGACAAGACCTAAATCAGACCCTTCATCTCCCAAGTAGTAGGAACTATTGCCAAGTGGCATTTGCATACTTCAACTCAGACTTTAATTAACCCTACTATAAAAAAAAGTGCCCTGTTTTTTAAAAAATCAAATAACAACAAAAAACCAAGCCAGAATTGGAAATTCGCCTCATAGCCAATGTCATTTCAGAGAGACCAGCATGGACCCCATCTCAGCCTTTCTCGGTGTTGTTACACCTTTGTGCTTCTGAGGATTCTTGTTTTACATGAGCTTCATCTTTGCTCGGTTGGAGGGAGGGTTATGATGAAAAGAAACGTGTCCCCTCCATCCTGTTGGCATGTACCTCTGCTGATGTCGTCTCTCTACCTGCTTTAATGATCTGCTCTTAGCACGTGGGAGAGGGCACGGCTACGCCACGCCACTGTGGAATTCATGGAACAGGACCTGTCAATATAATTGGCACCCTCTCTGTCAGAGGATCTCTCAGGAACTGACAAGTGAGAGATACATAATTACCGGGCACAAATTTCTCCTTGAAAGTAAAATAGAACTTAATAAACCTAATGTCCACCGGGACACAGACAAAAGCAGCTCTCTCGGTGCCCTTCTGAGTATTTCAGTGCCACTTGGCCACCCCGTGCATCCTGTAATAAAGGGACCTCTCAAACAAGGATGAATGATTTATGATATTTCTCATAAGGCAGAGTGGCCCTTTGTTCATACTGCAGAGTGACAGACTAAAGTGTAACTTCGGAGAAGCTGACTGTGCCCTCAGATTTTCTTTCCTTTCCTGGTGCTTCGGGCTTTCTCTGGACTCAAAAGTTACCCTTAAACTTCCTAAAACTCTAAAAAGGAAAAACAACAATGGACATGCTCTGTGCAGGCTAGGAGTGGGCATCAACACAAACTACCGATGTCCACTGTGAAAAAACAAATTCAAACAAGCAAAGCATTGGAACTTGAAAGGCAAACAGGACGAAATTAGTGATCTATGAAGCCAGTCCTAACTTTCACTTCTTACCTGTGTGATCTTGGGAAAGTTTCTTATCTTTACAATGTCATTTCCTCACTTGAGAAATGGAATAACAGGTAGATAAAGATTAAATAAAAAGCTCGATGGGAAAAAGAAACCTGAATAATTTATGACATTCTATATTCACTTATGGTGAGCTGATCTTTGGCTTCAGATGGTTGATTTTGTTTTCTCTTTAATATTATTTTTTCCATGGGTTATACATTCATTAGTGCAAAATGAAAAATGTACAAACGGAAGGAGACCCAGGGAAAACTGTCTCTGGTCCTAAACTACAAACACCAGTTTCCCCCTTAAATTCACACATTTTATCAAGTTCTTTTATATTGTTTCAGGGGCATTTCATGCATATATGAGGAATTAACTTTTTTAATATACATGCATATGTACATTTAATCTTTGTATCCCATATTATATAAATATCAGGATACCAATGCATCTGTTTGCACCTTGATTTTTTCAGTTAATACGGAGGTCTTTCTATATGTATCAGGACATAAAAAGCTATTCTTATTCCTTTATATAGTTGTATAGTATTTCATCTGGAATGCTAATTTAATTATTCTCCATTGATGGATATTCAGATTGTTTCTAAAAAAAGCAAGGTGCACACCGATGCATTGGTATCCTGATATTTATATAACATGAGATAAAAAGGTTGTGTACATATGCATGTGTATTTTCTACTTTAAAAATTTGCACTGTATAAACTTAGATATATATCATTTCACATTTGCAAAACATATCTTTAGATATAAATTCTTAGAAGTAGTATTGCTGGTTCAAAGCACATTTTGTTATTTTGTGTTTGTTATTTTGATAGCTTTTTAAAAATTTCTCTGCCCCCCTCCCTGAAAGTATGACAATTTGCATACCTATCCAAAAATCTGAGAGTGTCGGTTTCCCCACTCTCTTGTCAACAGTGATACATATGTCAAGCTGGTATGTGCAATTGGTATCTCAGTATAATTTTGATTTGTATCTTTCATATTATGGGTAAGATCGGGCATCTTTTCACATATTTGAGCCATTTGTAGTTCTTTTCTGTGAATTGTCTTTTGCTTCTTTTCTGCTATTGGGATATTGGAGCTCGTTATTAGAATACCAATATTAGAAAAGTTAGTCCTTGTTAGTATGTTCTCTTGATTAGTCATTGGTCTTTTGACTTTTGCTTAATGTGGGTTTTGCACATAAATGATGGTGATGATGATGGTGACCTAAGTTGAGTTTATCAATCTTTTTCTTTATGAATTGGAGTTTTATTTTTTATACATAAATTTTCACATATATAATAATTACGTATATAATTATTCTATAGTAACTTCTAAAACTTAGGTTTTACTGACTCATAGATACAGAGAACACACTGATAGTTACCTGAGGGGCAGAAGGTTGGGAGCCTGGGTGAGAAAGGTGAAGGGAGTAAGATGTACAAATTAGTGGTTACCGTGCAGTCGTGGGGGTGTGGAGTACAGCACGAGGAGTTCAGTCCGTGACATTATAGAAACTACGCATACAGCCGAGTGGGTACTGGACTAGTCAGAGGGGTCACCGCCTAAATTACATAAATATCTACACACTGTGCTGTATACCGGAAACTAATATATAATAATATAATCAATTAATCAATTTAATTAAGTTTTGAATTTTTACATTAATCTATGGTCTGTTTGTAATTTTTTGGTGTATGTTGTTAAGTTGGGATCCAATTTCATTTTGTGTTTCCAAACGGCCATTCAACTAACATAGTACCGCGAAGTCATTCCTGGTTTAGTCTCATGGTCACTTCCCATTCAATACCAACACACATAGCTTGAATTTGGTGCATATGAAACAGCTTAGAAACACGCAGTGGTAGGAAAAGCAATTGGCTCACAGTCCTGAGCTCTGGGAGCCAGGCTTAAATTTATCTGGCTTAAATTAAACTTTATTGACTAATCAAGTAGTTTTTTTCCCTCTGTTTCTAGTATCACCCTCTTCTGACATATACATATAGCTATACACTGCTGCTAGATTTAAAAGCAAACACAGTAATTTTCATACTTAAAATCTGTCAAGAGTTTCACAGCACACATAAGATAAAGTCTAGATTTTTAAGATGGTATTCTTATTGCAAAAATGTTCTAGCCACCTGTCAGATTACCTCTCTGATACTTCATTTTCAGTTTAAATTTTAGCAAATTTAATTATGTACCATATCTTTCCAAGAAGCCTATATGCTCTGTGAGGAGAAGAACCCAGGTTTCACCCATCACCTTTAAATAAATGGTCGGTATAATAACAGGCATTATTAAACCGAAGTTAGTTCTCTTGTTTAACAACCACGTAATGCTTTTCTGCACAACTCCTTCAGCACACGTCTCTAAGCATCAGGTTCCAAACCTGCAGAGAGGGGGTGGGTAATTATGTCCACCCCCACCTATCTTACAAGGAAGAACACAGGCTGAAATGGTTATGCACAGCCTTGCCATACTGAAGCGACTAAAAGGAATTCTGAAATCACGCATAAGAGATTAAAGAGGAAAGACCGGTGCCTTAGATTTAGACTTTTAATATCTCACACAGAGTAGTAATATTTCTTATTCTCATAGTGTAACATAACACTGACAAAAAGAATCATACTTCAGATAAGATGAATATGCAAATGTACACAAATAGTCAGGACCAGTAGCCTCATGAGTTCCAGAATAACCATGGAAATGCAGCAAGTGCAAACCAGACATTCTGCATATACCATCTCCATTAACTTCCCAGAATGCTGCTTCCAGGCACCCTTGGATAGATAGTACCTGTGTTCTGTCCTGAGGTCACCAGGTATCATTCCTTCTTTAGATGAAAAGGTGGGAAATGCTGAAGCATTTCGTCCTTTTACTGGAACTGTGCGCAGCTTTAGCGGAACAATAGGATAGCACCAAAGCTCGTCGCTCTAGGACAGATGGCCACAGGTCTCTGCCAGCACGGCTGAGAGCACATGCTATTGCCAAGTTCATGGGATGTTATTCCAGGGGCTCCTGCTCCAGAGGCTGTCACCTTTACAGTTTATATCTGGGTTTCCATTCTGGTCACAGCTGCCAGTTAGTGAGTAACTCTGCAATTGCATCAGACTCACCCGGTATCCACCCCTCCTTCCCAGTCAGATACAAATGCTGCAACGATTGAATGAATACACTATGTTTATTTCAATCACCACCTGGCATCAGACTCAACTGACATATGCAGGAAACCACCAGGCCAGAGGCGATCCAAGCAGGCTTTATTCTCGCCATGACAGAAACAGTAAGCCAAATCCTGGGCTCTCTGGAGGGAAAGGGGGAAAGTGGAAGAAAAGAAACGGAAATTGTCATGCCACCTTCCTCGTTATTACTGACATCCTTTACTTTTTCAAAAAAAAAAAAAAAAGAAAGTAAAATACAACGTTTAAATCTTCAGTTGTTAGACTTTAACTTTTCATTTTTATCAGGTTATATTACTCCCCTCGTTAAAACTCATCAGTGATTTCCCAGTGACACAGAATAAATGCAAAATCCTCAACTCAGCTATATCCCTCTACACAGTCTACCTCTTCTTGCTCTGTTTGCTGTGCTCCAACACCACGGGTTTCCTTTCTCTTGTTTGAATATTCAAAGATCACTTACTATCCTCTCTGCTTCCAGCACTTGCTCCTGGTACTTCCTGTAACTTTTTCTCACCATTCAGGACTCAACTCAAATTTGATTTGAGCTTTACTTACCCTGTCTAAAACAGTCGAGTTCCTCTTCTCCCCAGGTGATCTTTATCCTGTTTTCCATGTTTTATTCTAATAATACATGTCACTCACACACATACCCCCCCACACACACACTCATACACCAACACACACACACACATACACACACACACACACACACACACACACACACAGAACACCAAGAAACAAAATGGACAGTTATTAATAAGAAATCAATGAAATTGATGTACCAGTAACAAATATTTTTAATATCATTCTCAGGTAAACATACCAAGAAATGAAGTAAGTCAGCAAAGGGTAGTGACATGTTTGAATGGAGAGGTAGAGCCTCATGGTTAGAGGTGGGTGGCCACCGCCTTGCTGTGCCCAGCGGCTCACCTCCTTTTCCACCTTTTTTCCCACTTTCCTTTTAGGGAGCTCAAAACCAAAAGAAGTTGGTGGAAAAACAAAACATGATCATTAGATTATAAAGTTTATTCTTAAAATATTCTAGGAGTTCAAAAGGTCGCTGCTCTATACAAGTTCATGTAAAAACAACCAGTAGTTTTAAAAGTCCAGAGATCTTTCTATTCTGTTAATAATAAGAATTTCTATTCTAATAATGTGATTTCATTGTAAAGCATTTCAAACCATAACCACCATTTAGTTCCAAAAGTGTAAACCGAGTTGTGCTCTTTCTAATAATGTTTTTGGTCTCCATGGTGTCCAAAGTGAATTTGTTTATTTGCAAATTAAATGTAGAGGGTCAGTGAGCCTATATCGTAGCCCCATGGACACCCAGAAAGAAAATAGAAATGGACATGGTATTTATGGCTAGAAATTAGTTCCCTCTGTCTGGGGGAATTCCTCTCCCACTTCAAACACTAAAACTCATATTCATATCAGGCTGATAAATCACGGGCTGATCACCAAAAATAGGAAGAAACATCATATCAACAATCAGCTCACTGAGGAAGAAGGATCTATGAAAGCTTCAATGGGTCCCAGCTGACTTCTCTCCAGAATGCTGATAGTTTTATAAAGCACAACATTCTGCCTTTCTTCCTGTCACATGGGTGTATAAGTGAAGACAATGACCTCTTGCTACACGCGTGAGCCAAGACTCTTAAAAGACATGGCAGAGCAAATCTCAAAAAGACTCTTGGACGCGAAATCAGGCACTGTAGGTTTAAATCCTGGCTCTACACAGAATTAGGTGAATGGCCCAGGGCAAGTAATTTAACTTCTCTGAAAACCAGTCTGTCTCTACAGTTACATGGCATGAAGGGTTACGAAGAGAATGAAACAAGACAATAAGAAAATAGCTAACATGCAGTCAAGGAAATAGAGTCTCTCTTTCTCTACTTTCCATTCCTTCTTCAAAACAAAAATGATTCCGTATAGTTAGTGTAAACTTCAGAACTCTTTCTCTAAAAAATTATACACACACACACACACACACACACACACACCACACACACACACACACACACACACACACACACACACATATATATATATATATATATATATATATATATATATATATATAATAGATGTCCAGAAAGTATCCACCCATGTAATAGGAAAAATAGAGGCATGTATGGATGCATTTTCTCCAGAGAGCCCTATATATGTATCGTATAATTACTGCTGATGTCCCTTAATAGTTAGCATGTGGACCCGCCAAGCTGCATGACTGGTTTCTTATTTATTTTTATTTTATTTATTTATTTAAATTTATCTTTACCCCGCTTCCACTGTCTCCACCCTCCCTCCTCTACAAAATTGAGAATTTTAAAAGAATAAATAGAAAAATCAGTAAGAATAGTTGGGGCCACACCTCCGATCATTAAAAATGATCTGCTTGCACCTAAGAAGAAAATAAATATATCTTAAAACTAACATTCTTTTCCCTTGTTTTTAGCCATATTTGTTGTCTTATCAATGTGTGAAAAGGTAAATTTTTCTAAAACTGTGATCATCTTGATTTCTAAATCTAATATTACTTTTGCATCAGATTATTTCAGCAAGCATGTAAATAACATGATTCTGTGGCCCAAGCTGTATCACAGGCTGGGAATGATAAGTCCTTACTCTCAAAGAGAACCTGGTCTAGCAGTGAGAAGAATGCATAAATCGACAATTGCATTACAGTAAGGTAAATATTATGAATCAAGGTGTGGACAGGTGATGGTGAAGCACAGAGTGGGAGCTTGTAACTTCGACTGCACAAGTATAGAGAAGTATATAGACAAGCTTCCTAAGATGGAATGACCTATGAGCCAGGGTTGGCAGATGGAAGTATAGATCTGAAGCTCAGAGAAAAAGATTGAAGTTTGAAATATACATTCGAAGTTGTCAATGTTTTAATGGGAAAAGCATGGATAAAATTGCTCAAGGTGATTGTGTAGAATGAAAAGAAAAACAGCCTAAGGTTATATTACTGGTTTATAAGTCAGCTTTTCCCATCATAA
This sequence comes from Lyroderma lyra, assembly GCA_004026885.1. Taxonomy (NCBI): domain Eukaryota; kingdom Metazoa; phylum Chordata; class Mammalia; order Chiroptera; family Megadermatidae; genus Lyroderma; species Lyroderma lyra. Next base: position 201,488 of record PVJL010002055.1, on the reverse strand, counting down.
CAAATAACCCTACTATGAGGTATAACAATTACGTTCACGAAATCATCCTAAAGAAAGTGCTACACACCTCATTGCTGAATATCACTATGATCACCTTTGAAGTACTCCCCTTGGGAAGCTATGCACCAATGCCAGTGCCTAGTCCACCCTCCAAAGCAATTTCGGATCTCTTTTTCTGGAATGGCCATCCGAGCTGTTGTATATTACACATGATATCATGAATGTCATCAAAATGTCTCCTTTCAATATTTCTTTTATCTTCAGGTAAAGAAAACAGTCAGTGGGGGCCAGATCAGGTGAGTAGGGAGGGTGTTCCAATACAGTTATTTGTTTACTGACTGAAAACTCCCTCACAGACAGTGCCATGTGAGCTGGTGCTTTGTTGTGATGCAAGAACCATGAGCTGTTGGCGAAAAGTTCAGGTTGTTTTCGTCTAACTTTTTCACACAGCCTCTTCAGCACTTCCAAACAGTAGACTTGGTTGACTATTTGTCCAGTTGGTACAAATTCATAATGAACAATCCTTCTGATATCAAAAAATATTACCAACATCATTTTTACTCAATTTGGACTGATGGAACTTTTTTGGTCATGGAGAACTGGCTGACTTCCATTGTGCAATTTGATGCTTTTTTCCGGGTCATATTGGTACACCCATGTTTCATCACCAGTGATAACACGGCCCAAAATATCATCTTGCCTCTGCAAAAGGTCTTGGCAAACTTCAACTCTGCTTTGCTTCTGCTCATTAGTGAGCTTCTTAGGAACCATTTTCGCACACACCTTTCTCATGCCAAGATTTTCTGTTAAGATTTTCCTGTTTCTCTGTGATGTTGACTTGGTCTGCTATGCTTCTCACAATCAGCTGACAATTTTGATGCACAATTTGACAAATTTCTGCAATGTTTTCATCAGTTCTGCTCGTTACTGTCTCCCCTGACCTCTCTTCATCAGTAATGCTTTCTCTCCCCTAGGAAAAAATATTTAATCCATTTGTACATCGTCATTTTCTTCATGGTATTATTTCCATAAACTTGGACTAACATGTCCTTGATTTCACTTCCACCTTTGTCAGGTTTAACAAGAATTTTAATGTTTGTTCCTTGCTCTAATTCAAGTTCCAACATTCTCACGATGGCACACAAAAACATGCAACGATAATGATTACCACTCAACAAGACACCACCACATGTCAGCATAAACACAGATGTGAGACACAGATATACTAAGGTCATGAAACCTTACTGAGTTGTTTGTACAGTGTTGCCAATGTACATGCATGGTGGCAAGTTCATGCACTTAATTGTCAGAATTCATACATTAGCAACTTACAGAAAAAGGCACTTACTTCTTTCTTGCTCACCTTGTAATGAGGCTGCAGTTGACCTCAGCTCTGCTGGTCATTACTGAGCTGGCCTGGGCTTGACTGACCCCCATGAATCTTCTCCCTGCAGGAACCAGAGTGAAGGAGGGCCCATCATCTAGGAATGAATTTTCTTTTGGTGGAAGGGAGCAGTGAGAGAGACATAGTCAAATCACATAAACACAATTAAATCTTCTGCTCAGCAGTGACAAATGTCACATCCCATTGACCAAAAATAATATGAAAAAGAAAAATAAAACCTGAGGAATGAGCCTGCCCAATTTAAGGACATTGTATTATATAGTTACAGTGATCCAGTGATCAAGACTGTGTTATTGACAGAGTAGACATATAAACTCACTGAACTCAGGAACAGACCCATACAAATAAGTCAAACCAAATTTTTGAGAAAGATGCTTAAGCAGTTCAATGGAGAAAAGATAACCTTTTCAACAAATGGTGCTGGAATATTGGACATCTATTGGTTAAAAAAAAAAAGAACCTCACTCAACCTAAGTATCAATCTTATACAAAACCTAATTTATGCAAAAGTCAACTCAAAATGCATCACAGACTTAAATGTCAAATAAAAAATATTAAAAAATTTATAAAAATTATGGGAGAAAATGATTAGGATTGAGAGAAGGCAAAAGTTCTTAGACTGGACACCAAATTAGGTTTCATCAAAATTCAATTAGGAAGATATTACATCAGTGTATGAGAATAGAACATTTACAGCAATTGACTTCCTAATACATAGAAACAATTCAAGTCCCAACAAATACTGAGGAAAAAACCTCTATGTCCAGATTATGCTTTCTATAAAAGTTTGAAATCAGTAATTAAACATAACTCAAAATAACCATTTTCTCAAATTTGGAAATTAAAAAGAAAAATTCCAAAAAGATCACGTATCAAGAAGAAGTCATAGTATAAATTATAAAATATTAAGCACTAGATGACAGTGAAATAAAAATACATATATAATCTTGTGAAATTCAAAGAGTATAAGTTAGAAAGAAATTTCTACTGCTAAATACATGTAATAGAAGGGAAGAAAGATTTAAAACTTAAATGTGAACACTCCAAAAGTTAATAAGAAAATTAGTAAATAAAAATATAGCATAAGGAATAAAAATAACAACAGCAAAAATTAATAAGATATTAATAGTTTAAAAGGCCATGCTCTGTGGTCCAGAGAAGCAGCACTGACCAAAATGTAGTATGTTGGTTGTACCTGACCCCCCAGTTCATATGTGAAAATAAACCCTCCATGATTAGCTATCACAATGCCATCCCTATAAAAAGAAAATATGTTAACAGTCTAATACAGTAGTTATAAGCAGACTGACTGGGTATGAATATTATTTTAATCATTTTAATCATGTACTAGCTGTGTGACTTTGAGCAAGTCACTGATGTTTTCTGTTTTACTTTTCTCCTCTATGAAATATAGATAACGATAATAACTACACTTAAGGTTGTTTTAAAGATCAAATGAACCACAGATGTGGAATACTTAGAAAACTTTCTGACACACAATAAACACTAGGTGAGAATCAGCTATTATAATAGATTTTTTTAAAATAACTGCCGTTACCCTCCCTCCCTGTGGTACTGCCCCTTACAAAGTGATGGTACGACAACTCCCACTGTGGGACGAACTCTTGTTTCTCAACCCTGTAAACCGGCTGGGCCTGGACTCTGTCTCTGGCTCAGGATGACAATGTGCTAATTTTGTGCTTAGGCCTCAAGAGGCTGTGCATGCTCCCACTCTCTTAGACCCTCTCTTTGTCATGGGAACAGGCTACAAATTGCCTGCATGAGGACCTAGGTCCACATAGACCAGAGTCAAACCTGCCCAAGTGAAGTTTCTCAAGAGACCACACAAAGTCAGCACAACTGATCACACAGGCATGAAGGAGCCCAGCAAAGACCACAAATATCTCCCAGCTGAACACCATCTAAATTACAAACTGCAGCATAGTGAACTAAGTAGATTGTCTTGTTTTAAATTTTGTGGTGATTTGTTATGCAAAAATAGCAAACTGGTATAGTAGCTATTATGCCTAGCCATACATTTTGATAGCATCCCAAGTCCTTAACATGCTTCCAATCAAGAACAGTCAGTCGATGTTCCTTCCCCTTGAATCTGGGGAAGTTTGTGACTGTTTTGACCAGTAGAATGCAGAAGAAGTGATGCCCCCTAACTTCTGAGGCTAGGTAAGAAAAGGCCAGGCAGTATCCACCTGATTCTCTTGGCACATGGGCTCGGGAGAAGCCAAGGATCAAGTGAGATACTGAGACTATTGTAATGTAGAGGTTACATGTGAATGCTCTGATCAATAGCCCCGCCAAGCTCCCCTCTGACAGCCAGCATTTACTGCTAGCCACACAATTGAGCCAGCTTGCATGTCCAACCCCATCAAGACTTCAGATGATGCCAGCCCCAACCAACCTCCAATGGCAGTTGCATGGGAGATTGCAAGTGAACATGACCCCATCAAGTCCTTCTCAAATTCCTGACCCACAAATTGTGAGCAAGATTAAATGATTGTTTTAAGCTGCTAAGTTTTGGAGTTAAGTAGTTGCTCAGCAATAATGCACAGAACACCATCATGTGGGATTGATTCACAATAGAAACCAACACACTTGTGTCCCATGAGCTAAAGTGGAAATATTTTTTTAATATACTCTCTCAAAGTATTTGGCTCATATTTCCATTAAAAAAGTCCACCTGAAGAGTTAGTTCTCTTGGAATACAAGGATCCATGGTGTAGGAAAGAAAATACTAAAATGTCATGAAGAAGCATGTGTTTGTATTTTAAACTTTACCCAACTGAATGAGGTTCTGAGACTTTATATGTTTAGGTCACTTTCCCATGACCCAGAACTATTAATGACTGGATTTCAGAGCTGGATGGCAACGAACTTAAGTCACTTGATATTTCCCTTGTGGCTTTTCCCTGTGGTGCTAAATTCCAAACTTCCCACTAAGGAAGAAGTGTCTAAAAGCACTTCACTAGAATGACAGGTACATGCTAAACATTCTTTGTGGCAAGCAATATTTTTGTGCATTTTCCCACTAATGGAAGTGACTTTAGAGCAGGACATGTCATTTAGGTTTGGACCTATTAATTTGAAGGACATAGTGCAGAATATCTATTCTGAGAGCAGGCAGAGTGGCATTCTATCAATGGCTCTAACATTAACTCACTACAGGATTTGGGACAAATCCTCTAATTATTTTATGCCCCAGTTTCCTCATTTATAAAATATGAGGGACTCAAATTATATTGTGTAAGTAAAAGCACATAGTACAGTATTTGACATAGAGTCGTTGTTCACTAAATGCTAGCATCAGAGCTTACATTTAAAACCAATGCCAACTTTCACCTCAACCCAGTTACCTGTGCAATCCTGGATAAACAATCCCCCATGCCTTTGTGTATTTAATAAAACAAGATTTACCAAAACTAATATACTGTTGTATGCCAAGTACACTTTAATTTTAAGAAATTAAAATTTAAACCGCATTATCAAATTTAAATGTAAAATTACATTGAAAGCATTTTTTAAAATATAAGGTACCTTTGAAATGGAAAAGAGGATAATGGTGATTATCACTGTAGCCTTGAAAGTTAATAATAATGATAATGATGATATCTATTTGGGAGTTTTCTACAGGATTCTCAGCAAGCTTCTTAAATGTCCTTTTAAAGTGTTGAGGTCAATTTACTTCTTTTTTTTTACCATCCAGACACTTTCTTAATTCCTGAAGAAATAAGCATAGACCATAGGTGATGAGGGTAGAAATATCTCCACCCAAGTTCACCTGGCAGAGCTGCTTTATCCAGGCAACTGAAACATAGACGGAGAAGATTCTGAAGCCCAGTCAGAGTGCTCACTTATATTCCTAGCAGAAAATGTGTGCAATCAAGTCTAAAGGTCTAGACACATCTGGAAGACAGATAAGGATAAGAAATAGTGAGATATGGAAGGCCCACAAGCAAAAGATTTCGAAGGCAGTCATGTCCCAGAATTAGGCCAAGGTGACAGATCTCAGCGTCGCATGCATGTCTGTCCACATGTACGCACATCCACACACACTCAAAATGGAGTGATTCAAGTCATCAGTAGGAGTGACAATTTTTTTTCCTTTGAAATATTAAAAAAGCACTGATTCATTCAAGAACTAACCCCATATACATGTTGAGAATAATGCCAAAATCTAGAACCATAAAAAGAACTATCTTATGAGGGAGAAATGCATATGATCATGAAAAAAACAAAGAAATTATTTATCAAGCATGTTAAATCACAGTGTCTCCACCTACTGTAGAGTAGGAGGATGCAAATCTTCAAGTGTTGGTGTTTTTCCATTTTCTCTGATCTTCATTTTATTCCTCTCTCCAAGTTCATGCTTCAAAAGAAAACGTACTTGTTTACCATCCTGGAAGACCACTTGCTTTTCTTTCATTTGCAAACAGACATGATCAATGAAGCAACAGTGAGGTTACTGCTTCCACGAGCCACACACACAAATCACCACCACCGTCACCACCATGACCACCAGCTGGTTTACTTCTAAGCAAACTTCCCCTCTGTTCCTCTACACCTGAAATTCTCCTGTTTTTACTTTTCAGAAACCTGTCCTTTGCTCCCAGTTTTACTACTTTAGCAAATATCAGAACCTGGTGAGGATGAAGAATCCTTGGTTTGCTGCCTCATTCTGGGTTTAGCATATAATCCCTTCAAAAAGGATACAGTAGAGACAATGTGTTTCCTTTAGAACACAAGAAAAACAAACCGCAGAAATGATGTCTCCGAGAAAATATATTTGGTCAACTCTTAAGTTGGACACATTAATGACTGCAACGTAGCCCCAGTATGACCCAGCTTGTTAATACATATAGTTCAATAAACGCTGCACGTCTCTCAAAATATGAGAGCTAATTTATACACTAACGAGAGTCTATTCTACATGACTTACTCTTTTAGCTCTGTCTTTTGCTGAGTACACACAATGCATTTGCTGCTGCCCAGGCAAGAACGCAGTATGGCTAACGCTCTGTGGGAATTTATAAGGGTCCCAAGGATCCGCTTCACCAGCCTTGGAACTTGAATACAGAACAATACCTCAAGGGCAAGTTCTCATCAGACTCTTCCTCCTGAGTCTGACATGCCATCTTCCCTGCAGAAATCCCACTCTCCGGTACTGCCAGAGGAAAGGAATCTATGCATAGTTCCAAAACGCTGACTAACGCTGATGGCTCCCACGAGCAAGTCCCATCTGATACAGGGTACTCTTTAACCGTTCCTGTCTCAATGGGCCACAATTGAGATGTGTCCCATCGAGGGAATGTGTAATAGCTTTCTAGGTGAAGCTAGGGCATTGTGGGGATAAATGAACTCAGATTAGATCAGAGTGATCTTGAAGAAGCCTGAGTTTTTAAAAGAGCCAGGAATGTGAAGTTGGCCGACCTCAGTTTGACTCACGATCCTACCATTTGGACATTAACAGTATGACCTTGAGCAAATAACTTATACTTGCTGAACCTCGGTTTTCTTACTTACAAAACAGGAAGGATGTTTCCTAACTCATAGAGTTATTTCAAGGACTGAGATGAACCTGGGAAATAATTCATAACTTGCAAAGCACTTTCTACTCTTTTACTGCTATCAACAGAATTTGAGGAAAATTACTACATAGCCCCTGTCAAACATATCTCTTGGTTTAGAGCTTTGGTTCCCAAGCCGTGGTACACATAACAGTAGAGGTATGTGCTGGGCCATCCAGGAGTGCATGAAAAATAATCAGTAATGGCAAAAAAACAAATAAAGTAAAAAAAGGCAAAATGTTAATTATGAAACAATAAATGTTAAGTTTGAATCACCATTGAGGGAGACACTTCAAAATTAGATCACGTTAGCGAATGATTGGTGAGGCCGTGGCTATGACCCTTCCCCCAAAATGCTCTTCTACCAATCATTACATGCAGTTTCAGGACAATCCATTTATGATGTTTCTAGAACTTTCCCAAACATATAAATACATCCATAGCCAGACTGTGTGATCAGTTTTGTTATTGACTGAGTAAAAGTAAGTGCATTGTCTTTAATCATGATTCTTTTCAAGTAGTTTTTTATTTAATGTTTAAATACTTGATCATCATTATCAGTATTTAACTGGGCTATGAATATTGTAAAATTAAATCTGCAGTTTGTACTTTTAGTGTAATAATTTTTTTTCCTAATTTATTACCTCATTTTCACTTTTTTACATTAAGGTAGGCACTGGACAAAACTATCAGTAGTTAAAAACAGCTGTTTTAAAAACAAGGGGTACAATATAGAGAAATGGACTTTAAAGGGGTACACAAATGGAAGAAGGTTGGGAACCACTGGTTTAGAGCATTGAGGAGAGCCACAAATTCCCAGATGGCACTAGAACCTGCCTCAAAGAAAAGAAATTTGTTCATCAGAACAGCATGGCTAGTTTTCACACCAGCAGCAAGAATAACTATTTTTGCTTTCTTTATGCTTTGTCCAATACCTATAGTTGTTTTCCCTATTACTGTTAGCAAAGATCAAAGTCTTAAGCTAACACCATTACCTGGGGATGCTTATAGATTATTAATCATTTATAGTTTAACTTCAGAAGGTTTCAGACCCTGTACCAGAAGGAAGTGTGGTTGGTAGAAGTATAATTGGGTATTAAGGAGAAGAGCCCTAAATAAGGTATAATGAGAAGAAAGTATCCACCAGGTCCAATGAAGTGTCTTCCTCAGACACCCAAACTCTTATCCCAGGGGATGGATGACCTGAATAGTGAAGACATGCAGGACACAGGTGATTTTGTTCACGGCTATCCCCATGTCTCACCAGAAGAGATGGCACTGCCACCTAAGACAGCTGAGAAAACATCATGACCCCACTTCTTTTGCCCTAGTAGCATCACACATGCCTGATTGGCTAGTTCCTTTTACACCCAGCCAGGAACTGAGCAGGTGTGAGGTGAAGTAGGGAATGCTCAGTTCATTAAAAGGTTGTCTCACTCAGCAACAGGCTTAGCTAGCACAGCTCATCTTTTGGGCCATGAACTCTCACCTCCAGCCCTGGCCCAGCTGCTACATTATGACGTCCTATTCCGCCTCGATAAGGAAGAGATGTGGGAGGAGAAACATCTCTGTCCTCAGAATGGTGTTGTCAGGGTCAGTGCAGAGCCAAGCTACATTGAAACCAAAGGCAAAAGAAAAAACAGTAACATGGAACCTGTCTTTATTGCAAATTTTGATACTTAGATCACCATGGATTTTTTTTTTGCATTAATTTTTATTTTTAAAGTGATTGCATTAAAACATTATTTATCTTAATGACTGACTTTTTCAGCAGCCCCCCGTGAATGCCCCAAATCGCCTCACCCTGGTCACAACCTTGACTCAGAGGAGAAAGCTGGTGACAAAAATGCAGGCACGGATACCTTCCACTGCAACTCCGTAACTGCGATGGTTAATTGCAAGTGTCACCTTGACCATGCCACGGCAGTCGGATAAAGCATGACTTCCGGTGCTCCTGGGAGGCGTTTCTGGATGGGTTTAGCGTTTGCGTCGGTGGATTCAGGAAAGTGGATCACCACCCTCAATGTGGGTGCGCACCAGCCCCTCCCGTTGATGGCCTGAATGGAAGAAAAGCAGAGGAAGGAGGACTTCACCCCTTTTTCTCCCTGCCCACATGCTTAAACTGGGGCATCTGCCTTCTCCTGCCCTTGAACTGGGTTTATACCATTGTCTCCCCTGGCTCTCCCGCCTGTGGACTTGGACTGACATTACATCGCTGGCTTTCCTGGGTCTCGAGCTTGCAGGCAGCCAACCATAGGACTTCTCAGCCAATTTCTCATAATAATCTCTATATAGAGAATCTTTTCTATATAATTGTCTGTACATATATATGTATGAGGGCTGTCAGGAAAAAACCCCAGCCATAAACGCCTCTATTTTTCTTATTACATGTCTGGATACTTTCCCGACAGTCCTCGTGTATATAATAATGTTATCTATGTATTATTTTATACAGGATCTGGCCCAAATAACACCCCTTCTTTTTGAGCTGGTAATCTATACAAAATCTTTTATTACAAAATCACAAGGGTGTAATTCTTTAGCATAACATTATCATACTCAAGCACCCTTTAGGTGACTCTTTAGGTGAAATGTTCACATTGCTGTCCATCTCGTGTGAGATGTTCACGTACAGGGTCTGGCATTACTTCTGCCGGACATTGTATATAAAATTATATATGTATATATACATATGTGTGTGTACACATACACACACACACACATATCCATACATCCCATTGTTTCTCTGTCTCTGAAGAAGCCGGACTAATATAATCACCGTGTGGACTTGGGGTGACAGGGGCATTCCTACAAAAAGCTCAAGCCAGGTTAGAATAGGAGGTTTCCCTCCAGTAAGAATGGTGCCATCCCTGGGGGAAGGTAGAGGCAACAGGTTAAACTCAGGCAGTGTTCCAGCCAGACACATGGCCAAGCAAGAAGCCTGAGGCCTCTCCTCCTCTCACTACTGCTGGTTACTTGTAGCCATGCTCAGAGTAGCACGGCTCTGCTTTGTTACAGGAATCAACATACCATATGGTTGCCCCTCCCTTTTAACCACACAGAGGCAGCAACGTAAGGATTAAAAGCACCCCTCCCAAGTACACTTCACGCGTATTTCACAAACTGTACATGTTAACAGACTGACCTTTCCCAACCCCTGCTATTGTAAAGAAAGGGATTTGATAATGCGTGCGCAGCCACCTCTCTTCTGGGTTAATTCCCTCTTTTCCAGCAGCAAATACAAAGGCTGCAACAATTCAGCTTTCCTGAAAAAGAGACTCCAAGCCCACTTCAGCTGTTGAGATGATATTGTCAATGTTTCTAAGTAAGTAATTCTCGTAGACCCATGGGAGGGGGGAGGTGTACAGGGGATTGGAACTCAAAATTCTATCTGGTCCCTTATTCCAGATGACCCTTCCTTGACTTTCTCCTCTTCTATTTTTTTTCTTTCTGTTTCTTCTCTCATTCCTCTCTCTGCATCACCCAGAGTCTAATTTGTGAAAAGGCAGAAAGTACACGTTGTACTAGTCTCAGGCACTCGAGCTGCCAGATCTGATTTCCCTGGTAGATGTGGTAGATTGAAGAAAGAGCAACTGTGGCCGAAGATTAGATTTCTTTTTCTCCCTGTGTTCCAACCCCTGACACGGGACACAGCAGTCCACAGCTAACCCACTGCCTTCAGCAGAACTGGGTGAATTTTACTGGTTCCCGGAGTGGAGAGACAGACTTTCTCAGAGTCGGGTCAGATCCCCCCTGCTGGCTTGTCAGTCCTTTCAGCATCACAAACAACAAGCCCTGTACATCCTTGAAGAAAACACGAGGGAGAAGGCAGTGGGATATCTTTAGGAAGCAGAATGTGCTAGACGGAGCGTATAAGAACTGCCACTACACGTTACATTGTTTTTCTCTGATTTCTGACTCCATCATCCTGGATTCCACTGGCCTAACTCTTTGCAGTGTTAATTACAAGTTACTGCTCAAGCCCACTTTTCCACAACCACCCTCACTCCCATTCTCACCACTTTGCTCTTTAAGAGTAACTCTGTTTGGGGCAATCATTCACACCTTCCTGTGAGATGCCACAAAAATGCCTTTGGGGTTGGGAGGCAGGCAAAATATGGAATGTAGGAAGGCAAGGGCACATTTTGTACCAAGGAAAGTAGAAAGGAAGAGAGAAACAGCTGTGTTGCTATTCACTCTATACTGCAGTGGGGGAAGGGGGCAGGGAGTAGCACATTACAAAATAAAAGTTAAATTCAAAAAAAGGGTCCTCCTTCAAGGAGAGACTGAAAGTCAAAAAAAAATTCTTTTTAAAGAAAATGATAAAAACAAAAACAAAAACAAAATGCCCCAAAAAGAACAAACAAACCAAACCAAAACAAAACACACCCAGTAATCGATGGACGTGAAATACCCTTGATATGGTCTATGCTATATGGATATAGTGTACATCCTTCCGTGCCCACTCCTGCCTCTGAACTGGGAGTAGCTTTGCCTCCTGCCAAGCTTAAATAGAGTTTGGATCCAGATACTATATCCAAGAATTATACCTGCACATCAGCTCCATGACCCACATTTATCTGATTTGAGGTGGATCCAAAGCCTACGGACCGAAGAAAAGGACTCTATCCAGAGCCTTTATTAGCAGCTCCTGCAGCCTGCAAATGGCCACAATTATGTTGGTTTCAGTTGCTCATCCTGAGGCTGGACACTAGCCTAGGAAATTGACAACCGCCTGCAGGGTAAACCTCAGGCACCTCATGGGTTACACCAGTAAGAAAGTGAATGTAGCCAGGGCCTGCAGCTGGAGAAACATAAGAACCAGTTTCATCCAGCTAAGCTGATCCCTATGACTGGGGACCTGAGCGTTAGCTAATTATAATGTCATTGTAATCTCATTGTAATTTGCATTCCAGTTACTAGGATTCCCATCATGCATCTTAAATGCCGTGATAGTTCCAGAGGAACCAAATAAGGAAGAAAAAGCAGAAAAAGGAGGGTCCTGCCCAAGGCAGGAGACGTCACCAATTTCTGCCCTGGAAGGGATAAATACCCCTGATCCTGACTTCTCGGTAGTGACTCTGAGTTTGCCCACAATTTCCTCTTAAGTGTGTACTTTCATTTTCAGTACATCACTCTGGCTTTCCTGCATCTGTCTCGCTCTTAAATTCTTTCTTGCAGAGACAAGAACCCAGTCACTGCTACTATGGGTTGAGTCTTCTCTTGGACATTCTCTGAGCCTCCGATGACAATTCTATAAGGTCATCACACTTTCCCAGAAGACACAAGTGGTTTCATATACCTTCCCACTACTTTATGCATCAGACTCTTCTGAAACCTATTCTCAGATGTCCAGATGCTTATTCCATTTCCGTCTTTAAAAATCAAGTACCCATTAGAGAATTCTGCCACTCCTCCCAGGAGACCAGAATGGAAAATAAATAAGTGAACTTTTAAATTTAATTGGCTTCCAAAATGCCCTCCTGTCCCTCCTGTCTAGTTCTTGACACGTCTGCTGAGAATCGCATGGAAAAACAACTTGAGACCCTTTGGATGCCTGGGGTGTGGTAGTGAGTCAGTGCATGGAAATGAGTCTCTCAGAAGTGGGGGTGTCCCCATTTCTGCCAATGGCAGATGCATGTTGGTAGAAACTTACTGGCTCTGCTCAAAGACCTGTTTCTGACCTTAATCTGCTGCCTTCCCTTCATCCACATTCGGCTGCTCCCCACTCTAGCTTTGTGTCCTTACGTGGTTCAAAACATGTATTTTGAATCCCCAAATCAAAAGGTTTTCTTATAGCTTGTTTGTTGTAGGATACATTTTCCCACACGTTCCTGTGTAAGGTGATAAAATGAATGGTTCACAATCTGTTTTCAGAAAAATCCTCAGAACACCTAATTCATTCAGTTAACAAACATTTTTTGGTCACTTATTACTGAAGCATTAGTTCAGTGGCTAAAAATGCAGTCGTGCAAAAGCAAGTAACACCTTTGCCCTGAAAGAGCTTGTGTTCTGGCAGAGGGCATCAGGAAAAGGAAGTAATCAATAATAATTTCAAATTGCTCAAAGTTTAAAATTAAAATGAACAAGGTTCTGTAATAGAAAGTGACTGCTGAAGACAAAAGTTTGCTGTAAGAGAGAATAACAGTGTTCCGGTTATAGATCCGGTAGTGAAAGACGGCTTCTCGGGAAAGGTAAATTTTTAACTGAGAAATAAAAAATATAAGTCAACGAGCCATGCAAAAGCCGGGGGAAGAGCACTTTCAGCAAATGATGCAACAAACGCAGAAGACATGTGGATGGAGGTAAGAAAGATTATGAGTGTTAGGGCAGGAAGTAGGGCTCTTGGACTAGAAACCTGTGAGCCATGAGAATGAAGAGGTAGGCGGGACTAGATGCTCTAGGCCTGTGTCTGTCATAATGCAGAATTTTATTCTAAAGATAATGAGAAAATATTCTCATAGGTAGGTAACCACCATGTCATTGGTTAGCCGAAAACAATACTTCAAATATCTCTGCCTATCGCCAGGCCCAAAGGAGCGCCCATCGTGGAGTTATGGCTTCATCTCCACCAGCAGAAATCCCACTGAAATCAACAAAAGAGGCATAAAAATGAGAGGGGCTGGGAATGTATGGGTTTTCCATTTAGCCTGTTCAATCAGCTCTTCCAACATGGTCAAATGTCTCTGAAAACATCATTTTTTCAGTGCTGATTATCAGAGAGCATCCCTTTAACCTTGATCAGTTTGGGATGCTTTAGGGTATATATTCTTAGATAATTTTGTCAAGAATAATAATTTTAAAAAGGAGTGTTTAATTAGTAAGAAAAAAGACACATATGCAGTGAGATAATAGAGGAAGCCAATGAAAGTCCATGATGGCCATAATAGGAAATGGCTGTCCCTGCGTGGCTCTTGGCAGGCTGCCATGTAATTTTTGAGCAAGAGAAAACACCTGGAACAAAGACCAGCTGCAGGAGGGAGAGGAGTAGACTAAACTCACAAATAAGAACACCTTCAACTAATTGTAATTCCACCAGCACATACCTCCCAGATGAAGGGAGTGAGCTACAGAAACTGAGTAGTACGGAAGTTTGGGTTTTGGTGTCAGACAGAACCAGGTTACCCCTATACTTGGTAGCAATATGACCTTCTCACCTTGCACTTTTCCTCCTCTCAGCAAATTATGCCTCCATATTTCCAGGTGATTGGAGTCATCCGTGACTCCTCTCTTTACATCCTATGACCAATCTGTCAGTCAATCCTACTAGGTTGTACCTTCAACAGATATCCAGAACCTAACTACATTCCTCCAACTCATGGCCAGGACAACCCTAAACCAAACCACCAACATCTCTTGCTGGATTTGTGCAGTAGTTTCCTGACTGATCTGCCTCCCAGGCATTTCTCAGCATTACAGCCAGGACAACCTGTTAAAAGGAGGTGAGGGAAGTGTAAATTAATTCATCCCCTCGTTGAGTGTGGATGGATTTAGTGACTCACTTCCAAAAAATAAAGTAGGGAAAGGGAGAAACCATAAATTATAGTAGATAAGTCACACAGACACCACCCTAACCAAGTGATTGAGGCTCATCTCACCAATGCTAAGTCATGTGAATATCACCTACCCTCTGAGACATTGTGATGACAATGGCCTTTCACCTCTGTGGCATTCTTCCTCAAAACCATAATCCCAGAAAAATCATGAAAAGACGATGCACAACCCCAAGTTGAGGGGCATTCTATAACACACATGACCAGTACTCTTCAAAACCCTCAGACCTTAGAGAAACAAGACAAGACTGAGAAATTGCCATGGACTGGGGACAACTAAGGAGATGTGATGACTACATACAAAACGGTATCCTAGAATGAATCCTGGAGCACAACAACAGCATCAATGTGAAAATTAATGAAACCTAATGAAAGTCTATAGTTTCCATCACAGAAATACACCAACGTTAGTGTTTTAGTCTTGACAAAGGTACCCTTGTTATGTAAGATGTTGACCTAGCGGGGAATGAGGTGAATGGTATGTGGCAACTGTGTGCACTCTCTTAGCAAATTTTCTCTAAATTTAAAATTATTCCAAAATTTTGCAACTTTTCTCTAAATTCAAAACTATTTCAAAATTTTAAAAAAATATATATTTTTTTAAAAAGAAAAGGAAATCAGATCCTTTCATTCCTCTGCTCAAAACTCTTGAAAGGCTTCCTGTCTCACTGACTGGACGATCTGGCCCTCAATCATCTCTCTGACTTCCTGAGTTCACACCCATCATGCTGGCCCCCGGATGTTCCTCAGACACTCCTGACATACTCCCCATCTAAGGATGTTGTATTTGCTTTATCCCATTATTTATCCCGAAATAATCTTCCTCCAGCTGTTTTTCATGGTTGGTTCTCTCGGTTTCTTTAGGTCTCTATTCAAAGGCCACCTTCCTAACTGGGCTTTCCCTAACCACCCATTTCAAATTACTATCTCCCTCTGGCACTTTCTAACACTCAGACCTGTGTTATTTTTCTCCTTAACACTTATTACCACTGTACTATATGTTTTATTTATGTTATTATTTGCCTTTCCTACTAGAACACAAACTCCGAGGGGCAGAGATTTCTGATTGCTTTTTGCCCAGTTCCCAATGCTGTGCTAGTACTCCATAAATACTTTTCTAAGAATTAGAAAAATGTTTTATTTAATCTCTGAATCTGCTTTCACCTATGCAAAATGAGGATAATAAGATAACAATTACCTGTATCACAAGTTTTCTATAAAACTTAAATGTGATGAGAAATGTAATGTGTTTTGCACAGTGTTTAGCATGAAAAATACTTAAGGAATTATGTTATCACTAGTTACATTTTCATTATTATTATTACTTCTGTCACTAATTACTCTTTTTCTTTACAGATTGTCCACAAGTGGCTATAGATTTTGCATTGAATTAGAACTGAACTGGAAGATTTGTGACCTGTGATTAACCCCCAATACACACGGGCCACTACCTCTGGGAAAAATCCATAGCTCCTTCCTCTCATTAAAATAAGTGATTTTTCTATCCACGTCTCTGCCAGAGAAATATTCGTTTTTGTTTGCTTGCTTGCTTGTTTGTTTTGGTTTCTATTTTTTATGTTGAGGTAGAATACTGAAAAAATACAAGTTTTAAGTCAAAACAAGTTTTATCCCTGGGTCTAAAAAATATTTGAGCCATTCTTCACAAGGTTTCTTCCCCTAGGAAATCTCTGAGCTCCTTTTCAAAATGGTAATAATAATAATAGTAATAATACCCACCCTGATTTCTGACAATGAGCTTAAACTAGTTTGCAACTTTCCATTGCTACTTCATTCATAACTGTATATTAGGCAGTTTCTAGCTCAGAGTGGTTTATAATCTACTTTAGGTACATATAGGGGTGAAGAAGAAAAGAATTTTCATGTTATCATACAAACAAGATATAACACAGACTGTATGCCTTTGCCCTGAGAAAAGACAAGAGAAGAAAAATAGCACCATGAGGGTCCAAAAATCTTAATGTCTGTGAGTTGCTTTTAGGTCCTTAAAAAGAAGTTATATCTGTGATGATGCATTTCATCTCTCTTCTTGGCCTTTGACGATGATGATCATGATAAAAATGTTTAGTAGTAATATTCTTAGTATAAAAATCCAGACGTATAGATAAACTACATTATTCTATAATATGCATCAGTAGTCGTAAAACTGTTTATTATTATTTTATTGTTAAAAACTACTTACCAGGCCCTGGGCTAAGTACATTGCATGCAATGCTTTTATTTAATACTTGCAACAAGGTTGTGAGACAGGTACTACTTTTGCCCTTATATTTAAGGTAAAGAAACTGAAGTTTAGCAAGGGGAAGTAATGTGCCCAGAGGGAACTGCTAGAAGATGGGAGAGAATGGAACTCGAACCCGTACCCACTAGGCTCCAAAGCCTGTACCCTGTCCCTTTCCTCTGTTTGGAGACAGAGTGCTTGGAGCACAACTGTTTATACATGCTAATGGGGATTAGGTTTACATTTATTCTTCCGAGGTCACAAATCTCATTGTCCAGGTACACACGTCAAGTCTGATTAGGAACAACTGGAACTTGGAATTGAATTCGCTGTGCTCTTTGCCCCCAACAGTGCGCAGGTTAAAGCTAAATGTATGTGTTATCCATCTCCACACTGGGCTCCAGAAACATTTATCGGCCGAAAAGTTAAATAGTTCAGGAGACATTCTTGCCCAAACCAGACTCTTTTGTCTTTTTGAGTCAGACTCGTGGCGCCATTCAGGGAAACTGTAGAGCAAGCAAGGTGAAGGTATCTTTCTAGAGATCTCTGAGAAGGCAGAGCAGCGTCCCCAGAGAGAAGCACGGCCTTACAGCTTTGATAGTTCCCTTCTCTTTCTGAAAGAAGAAACTGAGAAGCAAGGTGAAACGAATCTATTGATAGACAACAGGCACACCAGATTTACATTGCATAAATAATTATGGATCTGGAGTACCCAAGCAGAATGGGATTGTTGGTTCACAGGAAAAAAGTGCTAGATGATTTAACCTGTGGACGAGGAGAGGCTTTGGGCGGGGTCAGGAGTGAGTTACAGCAGTGGAGTTCCATGAGTGTGCTCATCCCCGTGATGCGCACGCAGCTCATGAACCTCAGACAGCTCCGCCCACATTGCCCGCACACACCGTGAATACTGATTTCACGCTGGTTGATTTTATACTGTAGGTCTAAAGAGAGGATAAGAATAAAGAAGAAACCATAGGAATGAGAATCATAGAAATCACCAGGGCCTTCGACACACTATTACATGTGGGAAGGATGACTGAGAGCACACAGAACTATGGTTAATTGACTTCTATCTTCTCTCTCAGGGTTGACTGTTTAAAAGCCATAAAGGGAGAAGAAAAGAAAACAAGACTGAGAAGGAATTACACTCAAAGCGAGAACGATGTCTCCTAACATGATCAAAGTGGATTTCCGGTCCCAGAGGACATTCCTGGGGTTTAGATGAGGTCACAAAACACATTGTTGGATAAATTGGTTGGCAGTGAACTCTGACCTGTCTCCTATTTTGTATGATTAGTCATATAAATTTTGTCTCAATTCTCAATATGAAAAATACAGAGCCTAGAAATGTAATTTTATTACCCCATTTCCAGAAATAATGTAGCATGTATATATTAACAAGCAAATGTGAAGACAAAGGGTGTGTGTGCTGTTTTGCATGGATTGTCACTTTTTTCCATGAACACAACCTCTCCAAGCCCAGTGTTTCCCTTGTGCACGTTTGTGATGGAGCTGTAAGAAAATGGGGTAGGAATACTGGGCAGATGAGTCTGATCCAACACCTTGCTGATGTCAAGAGGCATGGAGTCTCTGGAAATGTTTCTGTGAAAAGGAGAGAAAGACATTTGTGAATGATAAAGCACCAAGTAAAATTTATTAGCAGACAAATGTCAGACTAGAGGTGGCTCCTCGAACTGACAAGATTCTGACCTTTGACTATTGGGTTCGATGTTTTCTGGTTTGCCCTCTTAAAAAAAATCAATCCCTTTGAAAAGGGAACTTTTTGTCTAATGTTCAGATGAGACAAAGTTGAAAGTCAAACTAATATAAAATATTGAGAAATAGGATTCAAAATGGTCTGACATGAGTGAAAAGCAAAACCATGAATAAAACAAACATCAAGCCAAGAAAAATATTTATGAGAAACACGATAGGAAGAAAAGATGATATTCCTAATACATAAAGTTTTCTCTCAAGTTAGCAAGAAAAATATTAAAACTCCAATTGATTTAAATGCATAAAAGAAAAAGAAATTTGTCTAGCCACCCCTACAAAATGATGAAGACAACAATATACTACGGTCATCTATTAACATATGAAATTGCAAAGGAATTTTGATGTTTAATTTTAGGGATACACTTATTATAAAAAAGTTTAACAAGTCCTATCAGTAACCCTGAGGGACTCCACTCTTATCCTTTGACACATCTTCCACTTCTAGGGACCTTTCCTAAAGTAATAAAAATTTAAGGCTAGATTTGCCCATCAAGGTGCTCATGTCAGCATTAGATGTGTAAGCAAGGAGGCAGAAGCAGGGGAGAGGGACCAGGAGGACGAGACAGAGAGGAAACAGAAGAACACATAGCCAAGGGACAGGGAGAGTAAAAGGGAGAAAGGAGAGAGACAGGAGAGAGGGTAAAGGCAAAGGAGAAAACAACAACACACTCAAATGTAGGAGAACAGTTAAATCTTCACTCAATAGTCATTCCACGGAATTTTATATCTGATCGCACGCCCCATGCTTTGAAATAGGCTCAAGTACATGAGGAAAAATTGCTATGATAAAGTATGACTTAAATCCTAGTGCCAAATTTCACATTAATCTTTATTAAACAGCCACTGGACTAATATTAGTTAGAAAAGCTATGACTTAACAAAGATTTATAAGGGCCCCATCGATAATTTCTTCCCTCTACTAGACTGTGAGCAACTTTCCAAGTTAAATGCCACAACTTTTCCGCACATTTTGGGGAATACATGGGAAGCATGAGTGTATGTTTGCAGAATAAATGATTACAGAATCAGGATGTGGCTTAGACCAAGTCTTCTAGAAGACAGAGCTCAAGACAAAGACTTTTATGGCAATACTAAGCCAGCAAGATAGAAGGCAATGGGACGTGAGGCAGGAAAAAGGGAGGCAAAAGAGAGACTGCACATATCACATCATCCATAGCTTCCCGGGGAAACCTTGCTAATCGTCTTCATGGAATGTCTCAGTTTAGACGATGAGTTCGGACTTTTTCCCTTTCTCCTTCTGTTTCTCCTTCACCTCCTTTTTCCTTTCTCTTCTTCTTTTAGTGATATGTGGATATAATGACTATCACCATATATCCTGGTGATGTTTAACCTACCATTACCAAAATATTCTCATGCCACTACTCAGAGAAAAATGTCTTCGAGACCCTCATGTCCCCCAGAATGATATCCTGAATCTTGTACTTTATCTGTAGCTTCCACCCCTGACTCTACCCTGTAGATCTCCTGCCCTTTGGTCCTTATTTGTGTCCATCTTCTTTCCCATGAGGTTATCTTCTTCCCATGACTTCCTGAAGTCTCCAAATCCATCAAATATCACTAAGCCAGACCTCCTTCAGGCAGCCTTCCCTGATTCCTTTACCCCACAGTGATTTCAGAGCTATTACAACATTTATTTGGGGGGAGCCATTTATATAATACAGCTATCAAGTCCTTCTTTGTTTTGCAAAGTAACTTTACATGTATGTATAATATATGTAATTATATATTTCTTTATAACCTCTAAAACTCCTACCAAACTTAGAATTACTCAGGTGTTTGTTTATCATTGATTATGCCAATGTTTCATAATTATATGTGTATGAATTTAAATGTGAAGTTAACAGTGGACTTTGAAGTTGAGAGAAAAAAAATAATGCTTGGCCTGAAAAAGAACTGGCCTGAAAAAATATTTACTGAATAAATAAGATCTTAATTGTTTCACCTATACTATATTATCTAATTTAATCCCCACCCAAAATCCTTACATGTAAGTAGTAACCTCCCTTAACTTCAGTTTCCTCATCTGTAAATAAAAATAAGTCATTTGTTCATCATTATACAACCAGTGTATAATGGAGCAAAGATATGAACCCACTTCCATTTCAACCAAAAGTCCCTTCTCTTTCCACCACGCCGTGCTGCCTGCTGTAGAAATTAAGAGACCTGAATTCTAAACCTACCTTTGGTCACCAATCTTCTGGGTGGCCTAGATCAAGGCACTTAATGTCCCCACGCCTGTTTCCTGAGCTCTAAAACAAAGGAGGCTAGATGAGACCAATGGCTTTCAATTTTCTTTCAATATGACCCACGGCAAGAAATAATACTTTAAATTGCAACTTTATATATACTTCTATCTATACATATGCATGCATATGTACAAATATATATCTATATAGAGAATGCAAACATTTTTATTAACATTTACTGTATGAATGCAATATATTTTTATTCTATTCTAGTTTACATTTTTTTAAAATAAATGCTTAGCTGCAATCCACTAAATTGATTTCACAACCGAGTCAGAACCTGACCCTAGGTAAAAGACCTCTAAAATCCTTTTTTCCTGCACAGGCAAAGGCTCTGACTCTCAGCTGGGTGAGAGCTGTAAGGCAGAATCCAAACCCATAAACTTAAATCTGCCTTCACCTATCAATAACAATACAGGTCAGCTAACTGACACAGCCTTGGGCCATGAACTTTTATGCAAGTTCAACCTTTGACATATCCTCTGAAGTGAGGCATACCACCAACATCTAAACCTTAACCTATAAATTGGGAATAATGAAAACCCCCTCTGACCACACAGAATTGCCACAAGGAAAACTCAGATTTTCTGCAAGGCCCTTTGAAAATGCCACAGCATCCTTTGGAAGTGTCTCCTTCTAGGCAGCAAGAAATGTTCTGTAGCAGATACCCTTACAAAAATGATGTAGAAAATACACTGTGGGGAGTTCTTCAGTTTCTGAGTCATAGGCAATATCTGGACATACATTTTTATAGTGTACCAGTCCTCAAAAATACATTTTTTTATATATTCAATGGAGGGGAGAAGTGGAGAGATGAGGAGAGGTGGTCCCTATTTCACAAACCATGAATGGAATCTCACAAAAGGATATACTATGAATTTTGAAGATCTTTCAAGATTTTATTAAAAAGCAGAGTTCCAAAGAGATAGAGTGATTTTCGTATTTAATTCAGTTTATTGGTTTCAGTGGAAGTGGGCAAAAATTGAAGGTAGAGTATCCTATTGCAGATCATGCACAAGAAAAGGATGTGTAACCATTTTGTTAACATGTAGTAAAGAGCACCGAAGCATAAAATTGTAAAGGACTTGGTGTCCTTTAAGATCACTGATTTATTTGGCAAAAATATATTTAGTGTCATCCAGCCCATGCCAACTACAAAGACAGCCCGAATATTCCCTTTCCTATATTCATGCCCCTTGCCATGAGACTTTGCATATCTTCCCATCAAAGAGTAAAGTCTTCCACTTGTCCACTTTCCTGAATTTAGACTGCTCTTGTAAACTGATCCAATAGGATAAGGGGGATGCAACCTTGTGCCAGTTTTGAGCTTAGGCTTTCAGAACCTTTGTTCTCTTGCAGCCCTGATCAGATACCTTGAGAAAAAGCTTAGACCAACTTGCTGGATGATGAGTAATAATATCACCATGCATCACATTGCTAAATCGTCACCCAACCACGAGATATGTGAGTACATACATTCAAGGCCAGCCAGCCAGGTACCTTCTGATTGCTAGCTGACCACAGACACCTGGACAAGACTCTTTGAGGTCAGCAGAGCCAGACCTAGATCAACAAAACTAACCGACTCAAGGGCTCGTGTACAATAATGAATGATTACTGTTTTTAAGCCCCTGAGTTTGGGGAGTTTTTATCCACAGCCATGGCTACCCAATCAGACACTGCACTATGCAGCATTGAGCAGGATAAACAACACTAAAAGTGCTTTCTTACCCTAAAAGTAAAGGATTTTTACAAAATCCCAGGACCTATCACCTTTTGTGAGTAATTACCACCAATATGTGTGTACTTATATCTTTATTAATATTTTAAATGCGTTAAAAAGTAACTATAAACTGAATTGTGCTGAGCTTTGCCTCCACTTAAAAAGTCTTAGTGCATGCTGCCCTGAAGGGAGACTGGGGCCTGGGAGACGCAGGTCAGCTGTGGGCAGATTATTGCATTTATACCTCGTTTGAGCCCAAGATCATGTACACTTGACTTTGAATAATTAAGAGATTCCTTTCTTAAATTTCTGTTTTATTCTTCCTATCTTCCCAGGCAAGAATATTAGCATATCCCCAAAAATGTACTCTGTGCTATAGCAACAGAGACAGAGTGTTCATTGGGAGACAAAGATGGAATTTGTGTCTCTTTGGGGTCCCCCACTCCAGGCATGTGGAGACAGCTCTGGGGCTGCTTAGGCATCCCTTCCTCTTGCTTCACCTGGCCTCCTAGCATTACCCTATCATTCTGACACTTCCCAACACTGACTTTTCATAAAATGATGAGGAATTAGATCGATCCTCACTCAGATACAGAAACAGCATCCATCGGTGAATCTCCCTGTGTCTAAATACAAAGAAATACTATTTTCAGGCAAGGAGAAAGGAGAAAGAAATAGACAGGATGGACAAATAAACTTTGCAGTTTTAAGTAAATTCAAATCCATTTGACATTTCTCAGATGCTCTGCAAAGGACAGGTCTTGTATAATAAACTTGTTACCAGCCACCTTGCTGCCACTGCTTTTCAGGAGTTTGGAAATCAGTCTAAAATGGTACTTTAAGGGTTGGAAAATCCATTTCATGCAATATTTTACAAGCTAGATAGTTCTAAGACCTCGAATAAAAGAAAAAGTAAAAAATCTGTGGAACAGACTATTTGTTCCTTCATTCAATAGTTACCAAACACTAATCACACGTAATTACACCATAAGGGCTGTTCACTACAGAGAACAAAGCTTTAGAAAGTGGAAGAAAGGACCCACTCATCCTCCACTCTCTAATCCAGGAAGAGGGTTCTTGGGCAAGAAATATTTTCTAGATATAGCTAAGGACAGCAGCAGGAATGTATCCTTGGCTTAATAAAACTATAGTCTTTACTTATAAGTAAAAGCAATAATAGCCATAGTAAATATCTATATTGTATAATTACATGACAGGCACTGCTCTCAGCAGCTGTATATACATTTAACCTTAAAGTATAAGACCCTAACTTATAGGTCTCAAGTGGGGATTACATATGATTAGGTCAATTTTTGGTACATGCCTTAATATTTAAAAGAGCCTTGATCAAAGAGAAAATTAATAATTACTGAAACTCTTATATATGAAAAAACAGATCACTGAAATACTATGTTTCCTGACCATTCAAACATTTGATAGATTTACAGTGTCTCTAAATGGTAAATACGGCTATTTTGTACTGAGCAGCTTGGAGTAGAACTCTGATTTTAAATGGATGTATATTTGATATGTTGTTATTCTCAGGAGTGTTGAAAATAATATACTAGGGAACATGCAAATAAAATAATGCCTTTATTTCTCAGAAATAAAAGAAATTGACAGAATGCCACTGATTGACTCACGTGGACAAAACCACCACAGATAAATCTCTCCACTTTCTCACTTCATTTTCCATAGATTGCTACTATCTGGGGGATTTAGAGTGGTTAATTATAATGTAAATAAAGACTAAATAAAAATTTAGACTTAGTAAAAAAAAAGGTGTATTATTTTTATTAATTAGGTATCAGACCCAGTTCCAAATGCACTTGGTAGATCACACAGGTGATCATCACAATGAATGCACACGGAGGTTTTGATATCACACACACACGCTGTATATGGGAAACAGAGGCACGAAAGAGTTAGTAAATTTCCCATGCTCACTTTTTTATGACGTCATGAATGGAGCCCGGGCAACTTGACTAGAGCTTGCACTCTCCACTCTACCTGATCAGACACACCGCCCTCATTCTAGGTCTAGCTGACCTAAGTAGAGTCAAACATATGGTAATGGGAGAAACATTATTTTTACATAGATCGTAAATAGGGGATTTCAGGAGTACATTAACCCTCCTAAATCGCCTAGTAGAGAGATGTGGTGGGTTTTAAAGTGTCTAGTGAAAACCTGGCAACAGCTGAGAGAAACGGATACTTTCAATGCTCCACCCACCACCATATTCACAAAACCTGGGCTAATCCCCCCATCATTGCCTTCCCCCTTGTCCACCCCAAGGAAATAGCTGACAGGAAGAATGAGTGGGAGCAGTCACTGGGAGGAGGAGACAAACCACTGACGTTTGTAATGGGTGTCATGTTTTGAAAAAACATATCTTTTTCTATCTAAGATCCAGTTGGTAGGCGACAGAGATAGAAGTTTCTCAGGAGCTCATCCCAATGCACTATTCTGCCTCCCTAGAGTGAAAATAGAATGAACAGCTGGATGATGAGATTTCCTGCTCTCTATTCCAGCATGCGTGTGTGTGTGCGTGCGCGTGCAGGCGGGCAGGCGAGTTTATTTACACCAATAAGCAATTCAACACAATTCTGACACCAGCTACCCGGAGATAAGACTCAAGACTCCACATAGAAAAGGGTCCGCCCACAAGATTGCCCTCAACTTTGGCCGCCAATGACAACGGCAGGTTGATACTGGTGCTTCTGACTGACTCACTACAAATCAAAGACCCCAACGACCCCAACCCAGGATGTGTATTATTAATATTTCTACTTCTGACCAACTGGCTATAAATTAGAGGTCCCCACACCCTCTCTTTGGGTTTGATTAATTTGCTAGGAGAGCTCACAGAACTCAGGAAAACGCATGAATGTGGTGGTCACTTAGGGGGCTGATTTAAGCTGCGTTCACCAAGACTTCTTAAGTCAGTTGCCTTCTAGCTGATCTGGGCTGCGCTGGGCTGATGAGCGGCCTCAGCTCTGCTCTGCGAGTCCTTCATCTTCCAGCAAGGGCGTCCTCACAGGGGTGGCAGAGGCACGCCCGAGCAGGAGGACAGGGGCACAGCCTCTCCAGGGCCCAGGTTCCAAATGGGCACAACATCACTTCTGCCTGTTCTGAAATGAAGGAAGGAAACTGCGTTTAGGAGTATCCAACACAAGTCACAATATGAGATCAAATTCGGGCCAGAAATGGGAGTGGGATGAGGCCTGGGAAATATGAACAGAGGGCACCTCTTTAGTGAAAACAACGGCAAAGACAATGGCAAAGGGTGGGGGGCAAAGGGAGCAGTGAGAGATTGGAGCCATCCTGGCAATCTACCACAGAGCTTTCTAGCCTGCCCAGGCTGGAGTTGATTGACAATTACAGCCAGACCTCAAGGGACCTGTAACTCCATGAGAGCCACATTGAGGCCTGGACAGCCAGAAGTCCCCTTCCCCAAGCACCCTGATCTAGCCAAGAGTGACCAAGCAGGCTGTGATTTACAGCAGCTATGGACTCAAATCATGAATCCCAGCAGGGCAAACAGCATCCATCACACAGGCGCGTGAGTCCAGAATTCGCTAAATCCAGAAGATTCTCCTCCTGGGACCCAAGCCTGCTACTCTACTCCACATTTGCATAAACTATATTTCTCCCCCATATTTTAGGTACTTTCTCACTGTGAGGGTTCCAGGGGACTGAGAGACAAAAATATTTATTTGCTAGAGAGAATCGGCACAACCTAAGGGGAAGGCTTAAATGCTTAGTATGGACAAGTCTTACACAGGATACGATTAAAATGAACTTTTGTCCTCATTTACAAGCACTGTAGTGTCAGGAAAAATCTGAATAGGCACACTTTTTTTAAAAAGTACATTTTCTCTGCATGTTGGAGTTATTCAACACTAAAGAATGTGACTTTTTCAAGAAGTCTAAAATGTTTGAACACCTCATCCCTATATTTCCCCCATCTCTGGCCTAGAAGAAAATATTGGAGAATAATAGACAACATTTTCTCCATCTGTCTGATTGAACATATTCTCTCTAAACTTTGGGGCCTGCCCTAGTTTGTGGTGTTATCTCTGTTTTATTTTTCAAATGAAATTACTTTATAAATGCTTCCCAGGCTATTGTGAGAATCAAATTATATAGCAGATGTGAAAGTGTTCTGAAAAGTTCAAAATGTTAAAGAAATGTGAGGTTCCTTGGCATGCTGTTACAATAATAACAGCCTAAATGTGCTAATAGGCACTGCTTTCTCATTACCGAGGCAGCCTGGTCTGGTAGAAAATAGCACTGAATTGAGTGAAGATTCTCTTCTTCAAATTCCTGCTCTGTCACTTCCTAAATGGTATGACCCTGGGCAAGACCCTCGCCTACTCCAGACCTTGATATTCTCATTAGTATAGTGAGGAGGTGAATCTAAAAGATTTCTAATGTCCTTGTGAGCTCTAAATAACGTTTCTTGTTGACACTTTTTGCAGCATAATTTTCCAATTATTTGAGAAAGAAAAAAGATTAACTCTCTATATATAGAAGTCCCTTTAGAAGTTTGCTTTTTAAAACGGTAACAAAAGAATCCTTATATTAGAGTTAACTTCTTTCCAGCCACTTTGTATGTTATCTGCCGTCACCTAGCTACAGTTCTCTGGGTCTGCCCGACCTCACCTCCTCTGTGAAGCCGTCCCCAATCTTTGTACTCCTGGTTTGGGGTTTCTTCTTCACTGTGCCCGTAGCTCTTTGCCCTGGTTCATTATCAGGCCCACCATCATCAGGGCAGCATTTGCACAATAGCAATTTTTACTGAATCCATTTACTCTGTACTAGGCAACCTGCTATAAAAACTAACACAGTACCTCTAAGTTATCTCCACACTTCCTCGCAGCACGTTTTGCTTCACAGACTGAGAGATTGAGTCCCAAAGAGGTGAAGTATGTTGCCCAAATTTGCACAACTCCGAAAGAGGTAGAACCACTTAGCGTACTCACATCTGCCTAAACGCGAAGTTCCCATTTCCTCATTAAATCGTAGCCTCTGACCTCCACAGTACCAGAAATCTTCATATGGTAAAAGTTTATAAAAAAATTTGTTTCTCTCTCTTTTAGACTCTCAGCTCCTTAGTGGTTGAGAATATTTTTATGTGTTCCTAGGACATAGCACTTGTAACATAGAAGGTGTTAAATGAGAATTATTCCTCAATTTACACATTGAAGTAAATCTTAACATCTCATTCTTACAAGAGCATTTTAAGGAGATGTCTTCTATGCTTCCATGGTGCTTATAAAGGAGTTTAACAGATATCTGCTTTAATTAAATAACAACAAATAATAGCACTGGTTCTGCTACTAATTTTTCACCTGAATCACACCACTTATAAATGAAGAATCACGTGATTTATATTTATGGGCTACTTCCAGAAATCTTGTTATTCAAGTTATCTAAGAAAACTTGAAAGGGCTACATCAGTATAGACATTTTTACTCATTGGCATCCTGTATATATTAATAAATCTGGGTATTCACTAAGTGCATACTATGTGCTTAGCACTGCCAAATACTGTAGCAAATATGAAAAGCAGAAGACACAGTCCTGGCTCCTGAGACAAGAGGGACAAGAATTATATGTAAAACAAGTAATTAGAGAAAAATGCAAGGCAAAATATAATCAAGTACTAAGTTGTTTAGAACAGATAATTATGTGGAAGCACTTGGAAAGAGGAAGAGATTACATTATCACTCTTGGAGCCCATGAACACATAGGAAAGCAATGAGGTAATTTTTAAGTTAAAGCTTCCTAGTAAAGGCCCTCTTTGATAGTAACTAATCTGAACCCCTAGGCATACCATCTATTGTTATCATTGTTTTCATAGATACCTCCTTCTTCTTATATCTCCAGAATGCAGGTATTCCCAACTTAGTTTCCAAAACTTTATTTTTATCCCCCTTTCCTTAGGGAACTATTCTAAGCACAGGTCAATGAATTTTGTGCCAAATTAAAACCTACACATTGACAATCTAACCTACCTAGAAATATTGTAAGGATTAAGACGAGATAATATGTAAAGTCTCAGCACACGATAAGAGCTAGTAACTAGCAACTCATAATAAATATTATTACTATTATAAGATGAAGTAAAATACTCAAAATCCTTCATGGAATAGCTTTAATTTACAATTTAGATGATTTTAACACATAAACTAAGCACGTCTACTCCCTTATTTCTACTTAAACTATTTACTGTATATGAAATCTCTTTTCTTCACTCACATTTCTTCCCAGTAGAACAAATGTTATCTATTGTTCAAGATGCCATTCTTGTCGCTGACATCCTCAATGTGGTTTCTATATCCACCCCAGTCCAAAGTGAGCCCTATTTCCAAATCACTGGATCATCTTGTATTTGTTTTCTATCCTAGCCTTTGAATTTAAATATGTATGTACTTGTTATGTATCATTTTTTTTAACTCGCATTAAATGAATGTCACCATTTTGGCTTCCCAATTAGAATATAAAGTCCATGAATGCAGGGAATATGATTTGTGCCCATAAGCCCAGTGCTATTCTCAGGCACCTGATAAATATTTGTTGCATTGATAAATAAATAAAAGACTACATTAATAAAACAGAAGCGAGTGTTGGCACACAAATTAAAGGAAGTTAGAGTCATATTTTGGTGAGAGCTAAGTGCTAAGAAAAGGCAGTGGCATGATTAAAATAGAAAATAGCAAAGTCTGATATATCAATGCTCGCTATGGTGATCGTGGTTGAGGAGTTAAGAAGCAGAGAGATGGACCAGGAGTTGTTGCTAGGAATTACAGAGAAAAAAAAATGAGTCTGGAGTAATAAAAACATGATAATAAGAGGTTTCAGTGTGTATTTTGAGGAAATAAAATTAAGACCCATGAATGAATAAATAAATATTTAAGTATAAGCAAAAACTTAGAGAATCAATGTTTCAAGAATGGCAAAAGGGGACTCTCTTAAAGAAACGGGGACACTGTAAAGACAATCAATAGAGAATGAGAGTTCATTTTTGGATATGCTGAGGGGGTTGCTGAACATGCAAATATGGATGTCAAATGGACAAGCGTTGTATCCAAAATAAGAAAACTCTTTAAACCGTCAGTGAGAAAACCCCCAAAAGATGCAATGTGGCCTGTCTTTCTAACACTGCTTCAGAGAATTCACGATGTTTATACTTGTTCAACTATGAGGCAAGACAGAGTCTTATAATCCAGCTTCTTGGGCTGCACAGTTCAGACCTTTTGTTCATGGAGCAAGCCTACAAATTGTTGGGGGAAAGAGGAGGGGAAGATACTTACCTAGGCTTCTTCTTCCGGCTGGAATCAAGTGACAGGGATTCCCATCTGAGACCATCGAAAAACAAAATAGGTGAAACAGGAGTTCTCAAGCACTAGGTTTCAAGCCATAGGACAGTGAACTCCAGGGGAAGGGAAACTAATGAGGTGAGCCTCACAACTGCCCAAACATGTTGACTTGAAAAAGTTTCCAGCCTATAACACATGGAGGGGGGACCCAGGCAAAGCTGAGCACAGCCCCTGAGTTAGGGAGCCAGAAGTGAGAGTCTTGGGGCATCAGGTAGTGAGGTAATCAGACAGCGACACAGAGAGAGAGCGTCCCAGAGCTGCCAAGGTTAATCCTGACCAGTGCATGTGTATGAGCAAACTACCCGGGGCTGAGAAGAGAACCACCCAGGAAGATTCGAGGAAACAGTGCCTGGGTTCAAACTGGGCCCAAGAACAGTGCCTTCTCCCACCATCCAGATGAAAATATCCAGATTCACAGGGCATTGAGCAAGGTAATCAGAAAGGTCTTGCCCAGACAGTGGGGAAAGATGATTTCCAGGCCAAGCACTGCTCAGGTCCTGCCTAACTAATCAAAAAAGTGAAGACTGAAAGGATCACACCGTTTCCAAGTAATTTAACTGCACACCAGAACAAAGTTCAAAAATGCATACAAAAGTCCTAAAAGAGGCAGCATCCCAAAATAATATTTACAGTATTGAGCATGCAAAGAAACAAGGAAATATGATCCCAAATAAGGAACAAAATTCATCAATCAAAACCAACCCACAATGGACACAAATGTTAGAATTATGAAGCAAGGACATTAGAAGAGCTATTATAACTGTGATCCATATGTTCAAATATTAAGTAAAGATATGGAAGGTATAAAAACTACACAAATAGAACTTACAAGTTGACAACTGCAATATGTGAGATGAAAACTACCCTGAATGGGATTAATGACAGGTTAGATATTACAAGAGAAAAGATTAGGACACTTGAAGACACAGTAACACAAACCAACTAAAATGAGACACAGAGAGAAGAAATAATTTTAAAAATAATAAAGTGTCCATGAGTTCATCAAGAGTCTTAAAATATGGATAGTTAAGAGACTACCAAAGGAAAGAAACAAAGAGTATTTGAAGACATAATGGTTAACAAATTTCCCAATTTAATGAAAATTATAAACACAGTGTTCCAAGAAGTTAAATGAAATCTAAGAACAAGAAACATGGACAAAACTATGGAAAAGCAAACCATAATCAAATTGCTTAGAACCAGTAATAAAGAAGAAATATATCAAAATTTCGGCAAAATTTTAATAGATATAGGTCATCTATTCCAAAGTTTATATGAAAAGCAAAGGAACTACAATAGCTAAAAACAATTTTGTAAAAAAAAAAAATGAATACGGTTGTGGAGATCACCCTTCCCAAGGTCAACACTTACTATCTAACTAGAGTAATCAAGAACAGCTCAACTATGCCCTTCTGGTTTCTGACACATGCCTCAAAAACAAGTCAATGAAGGAAGAGTCGTCTTTTCAATAAACGATGCTGGAACAATTGATATCCATTGACAAAAAAGGGTGCATCTCAATCTAGACCTCACACCACATAGAAAAATTTATTTGAAATGGATCATGGATTTAATGTAAAATATGAAACTGTAAAACTTTTAGAAAAAAATCACAGGAGGAAATCTGAGGACTAGGAAAAGAATTTTTAGTCATGACACAAAAGCATGAGCCATAAAAGAAAAAAGAAATTGATAAACTGGACTTTAGCAAAATTAAAACACATTAATATCATGAAAGATCCTACTAAGAGGGTGAGAAAACAAAAACAAACTACAGATTTGGAGAATATATTCACAAACCACGTATTTGACCAAGGTAAAATATTTGGATATACAACAACAAAAAGTCCAATTATAAAATAAGCATAAGACTTGTATGTAAATCTTTATAGCAGCTCTATTTGCAATACTCCCGGTCTGGAAAAAAACCCAAATACCTATCAAAAGATGAATGGATAAACTGTGTTATATCCATGCAATGTGGAATTATTCAACAATAAAAGGAATGAACTATTGATATATAAGATGACAGGGAAGAATCCCAAAGTAATTATCCTGAGTTAAATAAAGAAGCCAGGCAAGAACATACTGCATAATTCCATTTATGTGTCCATAGATAAACAAAGAATATCAGTAGCTGCATGGGAACTGGAATGGGGTGGGTAAAAGAGATAGAAAAAGAAATAAAGAAACTTTGGGGACGACGTGATGAATATGTCTATTACGTTGATTGTAATGATGGTTTCATAAAGGTATACATATGTCAAAACTTACTAAATTGTACATGTAAGTATGTATAGCTTCTTGTATGTCAACTATGCCTCAAGAAAGCTGTTAATAAAAAAACAATGTTCTCTCTATGCAATGTCATTCTGGTGATGCCTCACAAATTTCTAACTCTAACTGTTCCTTGAGCTAAAGGGCTAGATACGAAGTCTGTCCAGAAAAAAATACCCAGCCATTGCCAATGTGACGAGAACAGTTTGCAGGGGGAGACTTGCCGGACAGCCCTTGTACACCCATCTGCTTACTCAACATCTGATGGATGCCTTAACCTTAACCTGTTCAGAATGAACTATTAATACCTTGTCTTCTTGAATGTTTCACTCAAATTTATCCCATTTTAGTGACTGGCAACTCCAATTTTTAAACAGTTGTCCAAGTCATCCTTTTTCTGTCCTTTCCTTAAAGAGAATCTATATTGAATTCATTAGAAAATTCACCTTCAAAACATACTTGAAGTCTGCCCACTGGTTTCCACTGACATCCTTCTGGTGGCAGCTGTCACTGTTATGGTCCTAAGTACCTAACTGGCGTCCTTGCCTCTGCCCTTGCCCTCCTATACATTGTTCTCATCCTAGGAGCCAACTTCATTTAAGATGTCAGATTTTTCCATTCCTCTTCTCGAAATCGCTCCAATGGATTTCTATTTCAAAATCCTTACCATGCTCTATAAGGTCCTGCATGATCTGCCCGGTCCCCATTCCTCACTGGTCGCATCTCTTTTTCCTTATCCCCAAGTCATTTTACTCCAACGACGTTGGCCTTCTTGCTATCCATCAAATAAACCAGGCATGCTTCTACCTCAAGGGCTTTGCACTAGCAATTTCCTGTGCCTGGAATACTTTCCTCTTAAATATCCACCTGGTGCCAAGTGGCCAGGCCATCTCTCAGCAGCAGCGGAGATGCTAGGCTAACTCGTCACATGCCCATAAATTTGGTCAGTAAGGAAACAAGACCAAATAGGTTTAGACAGTTTATTACTCATAGCAGGCAGCATACATGCAATGCTGGCATCGGCTCTCTTGTTCACCAAGTCTGATGAGGGTGATAAGCACAGCCTTAGGTTGATGGTGTGCACGCATATCTGTGACACAGCTGAGGAACGTTCCACTTAGGAGACTCCTTATTAGGGGACTGCTATAAAATCCACCCACCCTCCTCTCCAGAGAAAGATATTA
The DNA here is from genome assembly GCA_004026885.1 of Lyroderma lyra. Lineage (NCBI taxonomy): Eukaryota > Metazoa > Chordata > Mammalia > Chiroptera > Megadermatidae > Lyroderma > Lyroderma lyra. The sequence continues at coordinate 168,099 of PVJL010002055.1, read as the reverse complement.
CCTTATTACCCCGGAATGGAGGCAAATCCTCTCCAGAGAGAGGCGAGCGATGTTACCATCTTAGAATGTCTCCGGGGAGGGAGATAGTGTCCATCTTTATTATACAGACGAGGACATTAATCTACCTGATATTTCTAACTTCCAAGGCTGTTTGCTATTCTAACATCCTTGCAAAGATTGTCTGAGTTCTGTAGAAACATACAGAATTTCCCTCTAGCACATGGTTCCCTTTTCCTTTATTTTTTTTGTCTTTATTTAGATATCATCTCAATGAGACCTACTAAAGCATTCTATTTACTCTTGTAACACCCCCTTGGTACTCTGTATTCCCTGTGTTATTTAATTCCATAGCACTTATCAACTACTACAAAACACACACAAATGTATAGCCTGCCTTGTCCCACTTGGAGAAAGTACATTCCATGAGGGCAGGAATTTTATGTTTTATTCATGTAGACTCAGCATCTGCAACTGCAAACTCCTAATGAGCACTTCATAAATTATTTTTAAGACTCAGACATTATAGGATTAAGAACATTACTCTTCTTTGCAATACTTTGGATCTCAAATAAAAGTTACAGCATGCATTTTTAAATATTTTTTTAATTACAGTTGATGTACCATATTATATTAGTTTCAGGTATACAACATAATGGTGAGACATAACTTATGAGGTGATCACCCCAATAAATCTCGTACCCATCTGACACTCTACATAGTTATTACAACATTATTGACTATATTCCTTATGCTGTACATTATATCCCCATGACTGTTTTATAACTACCAATTTGTACTTCTTAATCCCTTCCCCTTTGTTCACCCATCCCCCCAAAGCCCCTCACATCTGCAACCCTCCACATATTGTCTGCATGTATGAGTTTGTTTCTCTTTTGATTGTTCATTTGCCTTGTTCCTTGGATTCCATGTATAAGTAAGATCATATGGCATTTGTCTTTGTCTTACTTACTCCAGTCAGCACAACAGCCTCTAGGAGGTCCATCCATGTTGGTGCAGATGGCAAGATTTCATTCTTTTTATGGCAGAGTAATATTCCATTGATTAGTGCTCTGATAGTTAAATTTGGTTCAGGGATCCCTCACCAGTCTGGGTGAGAGCTTCACAGAACAACACTAAAGTATGAGACTTTCTACCCTCTTCTCTTCCCTCCTGTTTTTACAGGTGTCACACCCGTATTATGGTCTGAGGGCTCTCCTTGATTCATTCTATTCCCTCACCCTCTATCTTTCCCAGACATTTCCCAGAAAAAAGCTCTGGTACTTCTAATTCAGTTTTCACATCTGCTTTTGGAAGACCCGAATTAACCCACCAAAGATACAATCAGTGTGTCCATGGTGGGGAAACATCAGTTTCCTCACGTGGCTATCCTAAAAGGAAGGCTGCTCACATGATAACGGATGTCAGGATTGCAAAAGTCAAGGACAGAGTTGTTTTCATGGGAGAGTAAACAACCAACTAGAGTTCGGCCCTCATTTATCTGGGGGACGAGTTCCAGACTGGGCGTTCTTGCTTTCCGAGTTCAGAACACAGAGTGGTTATCTTCCCATCAGTGGTATGTGATGAGATTATTCCTGTTCCAATAGGGTAAGGCGACTTTGTCTAACCTGCAGCCCGTGGACCACCGGCAGCCCAGGACGGCTTTGACTGTGGCCCAACACAAATTCCTAAACTTTCTTACGACATTACAAAAATTATGCATAAACCAATTTTTTAGCTCATCAGCTATCGTTAGTGTTAGTGTATTGTATGTGTGACCCAAGACAATTCTTCTTTCAATGTGGCCCAGGGAAGCCCTGGGGTAAGGCATCAGTTTTGCTTTCTCAGAAAGTACAGATAGAAATTTCATTGCCCTGAGAATCTGCACCTTGGTCACAAATTCCTGTTTACTTAATAACACAGTCTCAAGCACGTCCATTGAACGTATCTTGGCCACAAATATCACCTTATCAGAATTCCTACTGGGAGTTCCCTGGTGGTGTGGTGGCTTAAGGCTTTGGCGCTGGCACTGTCAGCGCTGCGGCCTGGGTTCGATTCCCAGTCAGGGAACTACCCACATACCAAAAAGCAAAAAAAATTAAAAAAAAACTTTTTTAAAAATTCCTACTATTAGAGATGAGCTATCAAAGGAAACTGCCTGCTCTCTGATTCTACATCCTATTGGGCAATAGTAAGTTAACCATCTAATAGTATCAAGACGTTACCGTTTTGTGCACTATCCCAAAAGGGTTAAAATGGAAAAGTATTTTAAAGTAAATTGTTGCAGTTGTAATTTCCATGTAGCATTCTTCTGAAATGTGTGCCTGTGGTGGGGGAGAGCCAGGTAGTTCTCTATGCAGATTCCTCTCTAATGCCTTGTGATGCTTGTGTGTTCAGGCAACCAATTAAGAAACCTCTGAATTCAGCCCTCAAATATCCTGACCCCACGCCAGCAGGAACTCTCATCACATTAGACCCAAACTTGCACCCAAGCTGCATGTTTTTCCTCTTGAACATACTAGGAGAACTCAGTGTGAGGCCTTCAGAACCATGGTATTCGAGCCTTTGTTTGAACAGGGTTGTCTTTTTTCCTTGTTCAGTCTGCAGTACACTGTCGAAGGGAATCCTGCTGTTAGCTAGACAGGGGTCCCAAGAGAGGACATGTTGGGTTCTGTATGCTTAACTTTTTATCCTTTGTGTCAACCAGTTATGTTTCTAAAACATTTTCAATCCCTTAGCTTCACAGAAAACAAATAACTCTGCACAGCCCCCCTCTGCCTTCACCCCTCATAAATAATTGCCAAGAGGGTGGACAGCCTCACAGACAGAGCCTGAATGCTGAAGAGACTGTGGCCGCCGACTACGGCTCCACCTCGGAGAATCATTTTGCAGCTGGGCCACAAAGGCGAGGAATGAATTCCAAAGCTTTCTCGTGTAATAGGAACTGAGTCCTGCCTGCCAGGCGTCGCAGCAATACCTCTTCAAGTCAAAATTTTGACTGGGTCATGGGAAGAGCTCAGGGCTTAGAGTCCAAGTCCAAATTTGGTCAAGTATCTCATGAATGATTTAGATAAGCTAAAATGATTACCTCTCTGAGCTTTAGGATCTTTATCTGCTATAAATCACGATGCTGTGGTGGTTAAATATATGGCTTTGCAAGCCAGATTGCTTAGTGTTGAATCTGAGCTTTGCCACTTTGTAACCATGTAAACTTGGGTAAATTAAAGTTTCTGTATTAGGCATCTTACACTTGCTTATGCTGTGTAACAAATGACCCCCCCCAAAAAAAAAATCTTAGCGACTTACCATGATTAAGATTTATTTCTCACTCATGTTACATTATGGCTATGGATCCTCAGGGTTACACGCAACATGACTTCCTCTTCCTCATTAAGAGATGTAGTCAGAGATGGAGCCTTTGTCTTGACCTCATAGCTGAGCATGAGAAAACAATAGCCAGCCATGTGATGGCTCTCAAAGCAAATGATTGAAACAGACCTACTGTCTCTTCCATTCACATATTATCTAAGCTATTATATCAATGTGCAAAGCAGTATATTCCAACCACAGGAAGGAAAAACAAGTTCAACAGCAAAGACCAAGGATCCATGATCCTCTTTCGTGAAAGGGGTAAATCACTATCTACAAAATCTGATCTACATTCTGCATCTCACTCTCCTCATCTGCAAAATAAAACTGATAATAACAGTGCTCATTTCCTAAGGCTGTTAGGAAGATTAAATTAGTTTTTATTTGAAAAACACTTAAAATGGTATCTAGAATATAGGAAACCCTCATTAAATGTGAGTTATTATTATCTATCCAATGGAAACTATAACTTTTTTCTACCTCACAGAGATGTTTGAGTATCCTATTATTAGTGTATTTGTTTCAGATACCCTGTGAGATGAGATAAATCATATTAAATACTACACAAAAGTAAAAAATTTTATTACATCAATTGAAGGTAAAAATATAGATGTGTGCCCTCCACTCATCTCCACGGAGATGTTCATTGAGAAGGTTTCAAACAAGATTATTAACAGCACAATATCCTTGGAGACACATCGTAATCATCAATAGTAAAATATATCATTAAGGAGCCCCTATTGTACATGAAGAATTATACTCAGCCTAAGAAAAGCAAAGATAAATAAGTTCTAGCCCTGCATATGCTTAAGCCCAAGTAGAGAGACCTTCTTTATTTATGCACCTTAATTAAGACACCATATAAGGGCTACCTGGATGGTGACACATGTCAGAGATGCCACAAGATGTCAGAGGAGGAATGACCCAGAGAACTGCAGATTGAGACAGACTTCTCAGAGGACAAGATACTTGAACCAGCCCCTGAAGACACATGAACTTTGGTTAACCAGACCACAGAACGAAAGGGAAAGAAGAAAAAGAACACAGAAAGTAGAGACAGTTTCCTCATTTTCAGGAAAATTTGAAACCCCAAGAATGTGCAAAAGATGTTCTCAACTGAAATAGTTCAGAGAGAGAGAGAGAGAGAGAGAGAGAGAGAGAGAAATGAAACAAAACCTGGTTCCCTGGCTCCCAGTACTGGGTAAGTCTCCCTTAGACCTGTGGTTTCTTTAGAAATATTTCATCATCTGCAAGTTTACTTCATCTCTTTCTCTCAAGATCCCATCTTTCACCCTATGTCTGTCTTATGCAGCATGCAAAATACATCTTAATTTAGTTGCTTTAATAATATTCATCACAATCAGCATCTATTATGTGTCCTTTTCAAACACATAATAATCCTTATAACACCCTGTGAATTGGTTACATGGCCCCCGGAGTCACCTACCAAGAGGCCAAGCCAATACTCAGGCCCAGGCACGTTAGCCCAGAGCTTGTGTGCTTTTCCATAAGAGAAGGCAGAGTGTGTGTGTGTGTGTGTGTGTGTGTGTGTGTGTGTACATACAAGCATGTGCTGGCACAGGAGTGCATGGACCTTCATAATCACCTGCTTTGGTATGGGCACAGTACCCCAGGGAAATGCCTTCAGTTGATCCCATGATTCTTCCCACTTGATAAATGTCAGCGCATCTGACCCTAGTTCTTAATACTGCTGGTTGATTACAAGTCAGTTGCTGACTCTGAAAATACAGGACTATAAGAGTAATTTCCTTGCTGGTTTATTTTAAAGCAATTGATGATTGCGCATCATGGTCACATTTTGGAGGATAATGAGCCCAAGTGATCTAGGCAAGGGCAGTGGGTTGCAGGGAGCTGCTGGGAAGGCAGAGAGAATTTTTAAGCCTCAGATGCCTCATCAGAGATAATAGAGAATACCCCAATCATACACATGTCAGTGGTTCAACCTCTCTAGTGAGAGCAATTTAGTAACAGCCAAGTAACGCTTGCTGTCACACAGCTGTCCTGTGCTCATACACCTGGCACTTTAACACAAACCCAAGATCAGATGGGAAAAGACCTGAAAGTCATTTTTAGTATGATTCATTTATTCCCCATCTCCTTCACCATGTTCTCAGTACACATGGGTTCGTGCATACACGAGCACAGGATTCCATAGATGTCCTCATTGCACCCAAACCTCACAAGGTCATTAAGACTATGATTCTGTTTTCCACAGCTCTTGTCATGGAGGGCCTGACTTCTAATTCGAACTTCATGAAAATTTGTGCAGGGGAGAAAGCAAAAGGTGGAGGGGACTATAGAATTTGAGAAAAAATGTATTTTAGAACCCAGTGCCTGAGCAAAACCCCACTTCCCAACAGGTGTCAGGGACCAATTCCTGTCCTGTGGGGAAGGTTTAGTTGAAATCTGGAGTGGTGGCTAAGATAGAAGGTGTGGTCACCCATTTTTTAAGTTCTGCTTCTTCTGGGTGTGCACTAGGGTTCTACCACCTCACTAGACTTGACGTTGTGCTGGCTGTGGGCCTTGGTTTGGCCAATGAAAGCAGTATGAACAGAAGAGATGAAACAAGTGTGACTCAGGAAGAAGCTTAAAAGTGCCAGTGTATCAACGGACATTATTGTCCCTCTGTCACGGTGACTGGTGACCTTCCAGATGGTTCAGATCTCTGTGGCACTCATCTCTGAATGAGGAAAACACACAGCAGAGCTCCCGGCAATGCAAAATGGGTTCTGATGGGGACAAGAAATATATGCTTATTGCACTTCTACGATTCAGGGATACGTTGCCACTTGAATATCACCTGCTCCGTCCTGAGGGATACACCGTGTCAGAATACAGGCCCACGGAGTCCAGGAAAGGGAAGGACAATGAAGAAGGAGACACCCTGTGCCCCAGGTTTTATGCCTATGGACATCAGAAGGCTCGTTTTCTCGGCAGCAACAAATCATAACCAGGTCACCATGGCCTTCCTAGGTGTGCTTGTGTTTGTGTTGAACAAGGACGTGTGGCGAAGGCACCTGGGCCGACTGTCACACGCCCTGCCCCTGGCTAAGCGGGGCGTACCACCAGCACTCCCATAGGTGTGCACAAGTCACGGTGTCACCCACGAGGACCAGGGAAAGCAAAGTCAGCAGGTGAGAGGACGGCCACATTTTTCTTTCACTGAACTGTGGCACCAGTCTGCTCTACAGGCTCGTTCTGACTTGGAAGCTTGCCTTCTCCCGCTTGGGTTCCAATTTAAAATCTGGAGTGAATGTCACTTCTGCCCACGTGGCTTTGTGGCAGGACAGTATTTGCTCCCCTGCCGCTGTTTCCTCAGGCCAACCCCTCCCACACACCAGCAGAAACCCCCCCACTAAGTTCTCCTTTCCTGTGTGGGGGTGACCTTCCTGGGACAGAGATGACTGATCATCCATGATCCCAGCGAGAAATCAGGGTTTCTCTCCAGCTCCGTTAACAGCCACTCCCGGACTCGGCGTAAAACTCCCCACGCACACGCATCCTCTGTCCTTCCAACCGCGTCACCTGCGCACGCTGCTCCCTCGCTTGCACGCTGTTGGAGTCACATCACCGTGTACCTAGTACTCGTCATTCATTGGTCCCGGGGGAGGCACGGCATGTACCAAAAACGACATGTACCAAATTTTTCCCCAAAGGAATGCGCCCCCAAACCAAAAATACACACAGTGACCACAGAAGCTAAGATAAGACCGTAAGGGGGTGTGCCCAGGGCAAGAGCTACCGCGTGACTAACCCGTGACCCCCTGTTTTGGCTGGAAAGGGTAGTGGGACATGAGGCAATTGACACTGATGAGTTATAGCTTGCACGTGGAGTACCAAACCAACGATGAGGACCAGGACACAATTTTTGCATCAAAATGCGTCGAGCACCAAATTCGACGAGTTTCAAAGCAGTCAACTACCAAGGTACGACTGTCCAAAAATGACAGCCGTTCACAGCCAAGGGAATAGAAGGGCACTCTCTTCCAGACCCAAGGAAGAGAGTTGTGAGTGGGGACATCAACGTATCCTTTCTTGGATTCGCCCTCCAAGAATCCTTTATGTTTTCTTGTTACACAATTAGTAATCGCTTCAAAATAACAATCCAGAAATCACGGACATGATACGTTTCTCTTACTGCTCAATTTTCTAGGATCCCCAGGTCTAAGAACTCCCAGCTTCACTGAGATCACTGACCTTTGGGCATTGCTGCTAGGTTGTCTGACCTTGTCCAGTGCCCAACCCTCAGCCCATCAGAGTAACTGCCTTTTGATAGCAGCAAAAATCACTTCCGGAGAGTTCCCAAGCTTAACTTTGAAAGTTCACTTCTCTTCTGTGTGTTTTTTTTTAAATCATTATACCAAAAAAGACAAGCTGCTCTTTAGATTTCAGTCTCCACACCGTGAAAGCCAAAGACTTTCCAAGTTTGAGGTATGTCAGTCAGGGGTCACTTAGAAATCCACCTTAACAAGATTGCTTCCTGCTCTGTGTGAGCTATTTAATTCTGTTTTTAGCCCTGTTCTGCTGCTGACTGATTGGCAGACAGAATTGTTTCAAGGTTATTTCCAAAGGGCTATATGTACCATATGCAGTATGTCTGTTGGAGATCACATGCAGCAGAATTATGATTAGGGTCTTATGTTTACCTAAGCAAATATGAAAAATACACACACCTAGGTTCTTTTTAATTTGGCAGCATATGTTTTTACCCATATTGCCATTAATTACGTCCCTCAGTCTTGTTCTGGTTCTTTTTCTCTAGCTGTACCTAAATATTGGAGTTTTCCAAGTCATTACCATTTTACTTCCTTTCTCTGCTGATATACTCACCCTGTAAGTTTCCATAAAACCCCATGACTTTAAGTACCACGACGAAAAAGTACCTGATGACTCAAAAGCATGATCTCCCACGAGATCTCTCTCCTGAGCTCTTTCACAGCACCTACCCTCTTACCTGGATGCTGTATTCTATTGTGTCTCAACTAAACCCCAGTTCACTAAGTGCAGTGTACTTATGGCCTTGGCACACAGCTCCACCACTCCACAGACCAACCTCTAAGACTTCTCTCATCACTGCTGTCACATTGCATCAATCAGCTTCTCCTGTTCCTCTTATGGTGGCAGACATCACACATGGTCACCAGTATCTACTTCTCTTGTCATTCCATATTCATGAAAAGTCACACTTGTCTGCCCATTAATGGTAAGTAAGGCTATGTTATAAGCCTGGACAATAATGACTTATGAGTTGATTAATGTGCATCTGTTGCTTTCACACAGATTTGGGAGCTGGTGTGTAATTCTCCGCCTTCTCCCCTTCTGCTGTATACATGGAAGGAAATGTTGAAATACTGGCATCATAGCAACCTCATTCCATCTGGGTCCCTGAGTGACTAGGAGGCACCAATTCCCCAACCAAACCGCCTGAACGAGAAGCAGACATTTACTTTTTAAGCCTCTGTGATTTGGGGCTTGTTTGTTAGCACATTGGGACTCCATCTTCTCTGACTGGTACACCTTTTCTAGTTAATGGGACCCTCTTAGCGAAGCAAACAAACACAACAAATGCTTTCCTTTCCTTGATTTTCTATATACAGATGGTCACTAAGCCCTGATCACTCTCCCTTTTCAAATCTCTTCAATCACTTTTCTCTGTCATGCTAATGGTCACTATTCCTTTTGTAATTACTCACATTTTAACAGAACATCCTACATGGGTTTTTCTGTGTCACCCAGCTCAAATATCCTTCCCCTGGCTGCTCGAGTATTTCAACATAAAATCTGATTTATTCACGCACTTATCTTGAATCCCTCGCAAATCTTTGCTTTGGATTCTTTTGAACACATTCACCTCATTTAAGGAGTAAGGCTCTGAGCACTCAGCATTATTTTGTGATCGGGACATGGTGTTCTTACAACACAAACATCTAAAAGCAGATCCAAAAGACAAGAAACATTGTTACAGAAGGAGGGCAACTCTTCCTCTAACAATACTCTGTGAGGTCTGAACCATCCATTCCCAGTATTAGTTCTGTCAAAAAAGAGATGGGGATGGGAGGAGGAGACAAAAATGGGGACCAAGAGGACGACAGACCAGAACACTACCTGCCTTTCCAATTCTTTCCGTAGCTGGAATTCATTTTCTAGAGTAAGTCTAAAATCCAATCCCCAGACCCAACCACATGCTTGTTCGCTCTATTTTTCTCATTATTCTTCCACCCCTGTACTTAACCACTCACTGTGAAAGCAGCAAGCCAGTGCTATTATCCCTGATTTTTAGAAAAAAATAAAAAGTTTTTTTTTTTAAAAATGAGACCGAAAATGACCATTTAACTAGACCAATTCTGCACATTTGTAGCCCAGCATGATTGCTTCCTGGGGATTCTGGTTAGCAGCTAATTTCTCCTTGCACGGGGACTGACTCCTGCCGCTCATCACGAGTGTGTGATGGGGACCTGTGACTTTAGAGGAACGTACTGCCAAGAAAAAATATTAATAAGCATCATTTTTATTAGTTCTCCTCTTATTCCCACCAGAGTTTCTCTATGGAGGCCTGTGTTATTATATTTGGACGACAGTAATGTGGAATATGCAAAAAACAAAAAAAGGAATGTGAGTGGTGAAGGTACATTCTCCTAGCTGCTGAGCCCCCAGCATGTCACCTGGAGCTGTATTTAAATTTACATATTAATATTTAAACCTAGAGGACAATTTCTAATGTTTGGGGCCCTGTTGGATTGACTACTATTTCCACCTTAGATATAAATAACCAAGTGACAGGCCAAAGAAAGAAAATTAGTGCTGATACTGTCTCTATAAATACTCTAGAATTTGTTAAGATGGTTGAGATTATGTTTTCCTCAGGGAAAAATATGATAATAATAAAATAATGTTAATAATTAGTCTATTATTGTTTTAAGGCAAATTCACCAAAGATCGAAATGCACTCAGAATGCCTTGGGATTACTTTTTCAATCTTGTCACTTAATTTTTGAATACTTATTTAAAAATTTCCTAACTTGGTAGTAATGTCATCAGGAGGTAGAGTTGTACCATCTGTTCTAGCTTCACACTGTCCATCTCTGGTCTACAGAGATTCTTGGGTTTCAATCATTACTCTGGATTGGTTAATCCTTGGGTCCCAAAGATTTTTGTGATTTGAGTGTGAGTCAGAAGGTACAATTCATCAACAAGGCACATGGGGAAGACTACTGTTTTCTCAGGAAAAAGAATAACTCTAAGAAAAAGAATGTGATTGTTGTTTCCTCTCAAAGACAGACAGTATACACACATTCCAACAGTATAAGCATTTTACAGTTAGAGGTTTCTTGTCACCCTGAGAACTGATGAAGCTGGAATCTACTAATGAGCCCAAAATAGTGCCCAGCATTCCTGGACTTCAGTCCTCACGCTGTCCCTAGGCATGCCTTCCCATTCCAAGATTTTCGTACTTACAACAAAAAGGAAAGGAGAGATATTTTTATCCTCCTCAGGACATTTAGACATTAACAAAATGTTTTGAGCAAAGCCAGTAAGTCTTCAACATCACTGTTATACCAATGATTTTAAACTAAGCCCAACATGCATGGAACCATAAAATTATTCAACCCAGCTTGTGTTCATCTCAGGAGAACTTAACCGCACACAAAGCCTGTTCTCCTGAAGAGCCTTTCTTTTGAAGTGGGCTGTACCAATGATCTTTTCTCTTTCAAGGCAATTTCTCAGTAAGAGAAAAAAAATGGTTTTGGAGAAAGGTATCATCTGTTTGTTGGTTTTTTACTGTTTTTGAGTTATTAAAATGATAGCTATCACAGAAAAGGTGTGAGAGGTATGCAAGTAGATTGGGGGGATTAAAACAAATTTAAGAAGTAACATAAGAATATTTAAAACTGCAATCACCTTTATGAAAATGTTTTTCAAGAGCCCTCAAGAGTAGGGTGATAAGGATTAGCAAAGATCAAAGGTAGCCATCATCTTTCGTCTCATGGAACACTTTAAAAAGAATCCTTACAGTGTGTCACAAAGGCCAGTAAGCAGGGAGTTACAGGTAGGAGTGACACCACCGGTGTTTCTGTTTCTTCACATCTGGGATGAGGTGTGGCCCGCAGGTAAGTCTAACTCAGTTGGTCAGAACCACACACTGAAAAAACCCATCCAGGACCAAGAGCATCTTAATATGAGCTTCGCTTTACAGTTCCTACTGTCCTGAACTGACCACAAGTGTTGCTGTTGTTGATTCAGTGTGTGACCCTGAGCAAGAGAAGAGGCTCTCGGGACTCATTAATGCTGATGGCACGTTGGGTAAGAGAGACCAAACCAGCAGCGGCAACTTGCATTTGGGTCTGTGCCGTGACTGAATCAATGTATGTTACTTTCTATTTACAGAAAAATGGCCCTTGTCCTGCTCTTGTGAACAGATAAGGATGAATGGTGCAGACAGGCCTGTCAACTACACTTTCAGCCGTCTAAATGTTTTCTCCAAATTCCCACCTACAATGGACAAGGTCAAAAGCATTGAGGAGGTGCCACCTCATTAAGACTGAAATATACACCTGGCTCCGAGCCCCACACAACGATCCCTGATGCTAAAATTAGCTCCGTAGGTGCCTGGGTACTTCGTCTTTCCATCTCATGTTTGGTTCTATTAAGCACAGAGGACAGTTAATAAAGGAAGAAAAATTAGTCTAACCAAATTAATTGAGCTCTAGTAGAAGGGAGGGTGAACATTGCCATTCAGTTTAATTCTAGAAGAACAATGGGGCTTTTATTGCCCGTGATGATCAGTGTCTGCATTCCTATTTAATTCTTTCTTAAGCTTCAGGTGCACTATAACCCCAGGGGAGAAAATTCAAAAGGGTGTCTCTGCTTCACTTCCTTCAATAGAAAAGAGGGCTTTATATACCCAAACAAAAGAAAACAAACACACACACACACAAATCAATCACATGAATAGAACCAAGATAACTAATGGTTCATGAAATGATATTAATGAACCTTGCACAATGCCTTTCTCTGTGTTTTCTACAACCTCAGTTCCCATACTTCAGTAAGGCTGAGATTCAGCTAAGATCTTGCATACAAAGTCTAGATTTTAAAAAGATTCTAGAGCCTCTTTCTCAGATACTCTGATGTAGTAAGTGATGCCCCTCAAAAAAGAATCTGGCTTAAAAATCTATCTTTAATGAGCCCGTGCATGGTTCTAATGCAGTTAGACTATAGAATCAATTTTGAGAAACACTATTCTACAGGATGAACTACAGTACCAATAAGTGGGCTGAGAAACAATAAGATTCTTTTTCCATTTTATGAAAGGCAATTAAATAACTTCTCCTTGCTTTTACCTCACTATCTAAATAAAAGTAATTTTTGTCTTCTCCATGAAACCTATCATTAGAAAGATTTCAAAGGACTTCTGGTCTTATCACATCTGCTTCCTTCCATATCCTATGCCTTTAACCCCTGCCTCATAGGTTTCAAGACCCTCTTCTGGTGCTAAAAGGAAATTTAGGGATCATCAAAATATAAACACACCTGAAGCCACAATTTCATTTTATCACTCTCTGTTGCACTTCCTTGAGTTAACTCAACCTTGCATACAAAGAGTAAGTCCATGGCTCTGTGGCAGATCCCACAAGGGTTACTTAGAGACATCAAAATAGTCATACGTGTAGCTTCTTAAGACGATTATATCGCTCATGACACTTAACACTCTTAACTTTGTGATGGAGCAGCAGCAGTAGTACAGATACGTGGAAGTTTAGAGAGGGAAGAATACTTTCAGCTCAGGGAAACACTGCAAGGCTTACAAATATAGCAGACATAGTGTCTAAGCAGAGAACAGTGGGGAAGAGCGAAAAAGTAGCATTTATTGAATGTTTCTAGGTACTAGGTATTTTATTTATGTAATGGAGAAAGAGAAACAAAAATGGCGGCAATATTCCTTTGGGAAGAAAGAATAGATCTTTGTTTAGTTACACTGTGTAATTGATGGACAATTTATATACTAGGCAAATCATCCACGTGTCCAGGGTTGAGACGAGCTAGGAGTAAGCTGTCAGCAAAAAAACAAACAAACAAACAAAAAAACTTTTAAATGGAAAAAAAAAATCAGGGAGTCTAGCCTACCCATCCAGGTTTTCGCCTCCTTTTATTGTCTTTGAGTTCTTTTAAAATTCTGTACATTGCAGAGTATTGCAATTAATGCAAATGATTTTTGTCCATAGACTTGTAAATTGTCCATAAAAGATAATTTCTTAGTGTCCTGTGAATATTGACTAATTAAGCCAATGTATGTGATTCTTTAAATTTTCCTTTGAACCAGCTGTAACATCTTACTAGTCTATTTGTTAAATAATGAGTTAAATTTAAAAAATAAAATACCTTTAGCAAAACCAAAGAAAGAAAAATGATCTGCATAAGAAAGTAAAAAAATTTTTAGTATCTCCAGGTAGACTTAAAAAAAAAAAAGCAAGAACAGAGTGGAAGGTGTTAAGGGTCAGTAAATCGTGACAAGAGGGTAACGCTTATGTGGGGAGAAACCAGTGAGCTGACCAGTGGCAGGGACGAAATACAGACGTTTAGAATGGGAAAGCCAACATTTTTTTCTTGACTGTGCTTCCTCCCCACCCTGCTATACTCATTACTCGCAAACCTTCAACACATTCCCCTGCTCAGTACACTGTAATAAGGAACAGGGCAGGCAGCTGTGGGGGGCAGAACTGAGGCTGGCAATGCACCAAAACCAGAGGTCAAAGCCAGCAGAGCGTAGGGAAGAAAAGAGAATGCTCCAAATCCTACAAGAGACCTAGGGGAATGCGGGACTATTTACTGTATGATGAATGAGAGAATCCAACTAACATTTATTAAAAATTTTAATTAATAAAACATTTCTTTAGAGCAGTCTTAGGTTCACAGAGAAATGGAGCAGAGCGTATAGGGAGTCTCCACATCCCCACTGCCCACAGACACACACAACCTGCTCCACCACGGACATCCTGCACCAGAGTGGTACACTTGTCACAATCAAAGACCTGCACTGACACATCGTCAGCACCATGGTCGCCATTAAGGTTCATTCTTAGTGTTTACATTCTATAGGTTTTGACAAATGTAGAATGGCATGCATCCAGCACTGTAGTGTTTGATGCTACATTTTATAGGAGGAATTAATACGAGCTGAATGAAGTAGTCAAATCCCAGTGCCTGACACCCAGCTCCCCCATTCCACGTCTCCTTTTAATCAATCAGACAAGGTAGGTCTTACTAGCTTTATTTTTGTTCAAGAGGAAACTGAGTTTTGGATAGGCACATTGACCTCTTCAAGTTCAAACAGCTGGTAAGTGAGGAAACTGTATAAATTGATCTGACTCTACCTAAAACATTAGCAACATCAAGAGGACCAGAGAGGAAACATACCACAAGTAGGTTTAAACCTTAGTTAGCAGAGTTGAGCCTACGGTTACACTAAGGGCAAGGACACATGCCCATTTTAAGCACTTTTTGGAGCCTATCAAAAAAAAAAAAAAAAGAAATGGGTTTGTAATTGCAGTGCTCGGGCTCTGAGTTCCTTAAATGCAAAGGATTAAGTCCTCACCCCTTTTAGAATGAATGGTAATTTACCACTAAAGAGAGACATATTAGACCTGTCATAGGCAGATTTTGTAAGAATCAGAGTTGCATTTGCAAGAGAATCAAGGTTCCACATTGTCAGTTTCAGCTTTTCTGGTTAAATTAACTTCTTCTTCAGTAGTATATCCTTCTGGGAGGAAACGAAGGAAAGGTGGAGGAACAGATATATTCAGGTGAGGAAATTCGCCGCTAAATTTACCTGGCTTTATTTCTTAAGAGTTAGAAAACAACACTGAGATCAAAACTCATCTGCACATATTTGAAAATCCAAGGTCCTCTCTGTATTTCTTGTGTTAATTGCTGCCAGTCTGTCTACCTTTCTCAGGCAAGAACATGGCCCTAGAATTGTCACTCTCTTTCCCAAAAGCAGACTCAACTGTCTCCCCTCTTCCTCTTCTTCCTTTACTTCCCAGAGGATCTTCTTCAACAGCAGCTACCACATCCTCCAAGAAGTTTTTCCTAACTGCTGTAGTTTCACCTTGATCTTCACTTTGTTTTCTCAGCCACTTCTCTCCAACAGTTCTCTGACTCCTTCCCTACCCATCTTTATTTTTCTTCAAAGTACTTATCATGAACTAAAATTAAATTATATTTTGATGTGTCTGTGTCTTGGCACCTTAAAAAGGGAGGGTTGGGATGAGGTCTATCTGCAGATATTAGAGAAACTGCCTTGACCCTTCCAATAGACTTCTTTTGGCTGACTCATCCATCATACGTCTTTCTTGATCCATTCTTTCAGTCCTGTGTCCAAAGCATACAAGCAGGTGAGGGAGGCAGAATTAGAGAGTGGAAAGGTCATGAATGTTATACAATTATAGTCTAAGAGTAAATCATGACTTTGGAAATTTCTAGATGTATAACCTTAGAGAAATTAAAATGTTCAAGTTTTAGGAAATAAATCTCCAATATTGAAGTAATGACAACTATATGATAAGACTGAGAAAATACAGTGATACATAAAATAGATTATACACAAGAGTAATTGAATAAAAGCATTTTTGTCATCACCCCTTTCTCCAGGTGGTTGAAGTTGTATGTGCCCATTTATGAAGCCCCACCCTACACACCTCACACCTAATATTGTTTTTTAGTATCTTGACTTCCTTTTTCCATGTGTTCTCTCTGTGCTAGGCAGTGGATACAAACAGAGTTTGTTTGCCCCAGCACTCTACCCACCACCCCCACCCCAATTTCTTAGCAGATCATGCACAAACACTGCATCATGCATGAATATCTCAGCCTATCACCTACTTTCTTAAACAGATCATTAAAATTTCCTGTAGCAAATGAATAGTCAAGATACATAAATCCCAGATAACCTCACTTTTCAGGTTAACACTTTGTATGCATTCTCTCATTTAATCCTCACAACAACCCTGTGAAATAATTATGTTACTATAGTAATTGAAAATTTCTAGAGTTCAAATCATTTGACCAACTTGACCCAGTCAGTAAATGGCAAAAGCAGGTCTGCCTTACACAAAAGCCCTAATTTGAAACCCTCACTATATTGCCTTCTTTGATAACTCATTATTCCCATGTAATAATAGCCTCCATTCTCAAGATAACATAATAGTATCCACACAGAACACACTATTTTAAATACTGTATTGAACACTATGCATTATCAGGTACTTATGTGTTGTTATATAATCTAAATAAGATGAGACTCTACTAAGATGAGTAATCACAACAGAACCACTGAAGAATTAGAAGTGGCCATAATATACTGACTGTCATCACAGTATTAAAAACCTTACGAAACTCCAGATGCCTCATGAACAAAGCAAGGATTTGACATTCTCATTTGACTTACTCAACTAATCACTTGTAGGTGTTAAATAGGTCATGGATAAATAAGTTCTACCTCCAAGTGCATAAAACTGAAACACCTGCCTGGCCTTAAAAAAATCTGTTCAACCATATGTAAGAGCAGAATACCTGGAGGGCCTTCTTGTGTCCCTTCTGTTCTGGGGTGCTGAAGCTCTGAAATGCATCCATACTTGGTGGGTGGGCAGGTTAATGCTTATGCCGATACTCGTAGCCACCATCGAATATCTCTGCTGATATTTAATTCCTGTTTGTCTGTAGACCCAGAAGCAGGCTGACCAGACATACCATTTGAAATGGGACAGAAAACAACAATATTTGTAGTACCATTTTACATGGTACTACAGTCAGCCTAGTCTCACTGGGCTAAATTCAAGGTGTCAGTAGCCTGACCAGATGTACCGTTTGAAATGGGACAGTAGTGTTGTTTTCTGTCCCATTTCAAACGGTACATCTGGTCACCCTACCCAGAAAGCTATTCTGAAAAGTCAGAAAGATAATTTAAAAGATATCAGTTACATGATATGAGTTTTTGGATATTCTCTTGGCTGACCACAACCTCAGAAGTGAAGCTCTGATACAACTGTAATCTATGGGGCATCCATAAACCAATGGAAGAATTTTCCTATTTCTAAACTTCAGAAACTAAAATCTACAAGTCAGACAGAAAACAAGTTGAAAGAACTATAACTTTCACTATAAAATAACATATGCCCATTTAAACTCTATTGGAAAATATTTTTAAATAATTATAATAATTATACTCATAGAATTATAGTATAGTAACTGAAATAATACTCCTAGTGCTTTTAAAATATTGTAATAACATGCCATACATGTGACATAAAAGGTAAATAATTTTCAAAATGGCAGCTGTAAAAACCTCTGACTTTTAATTTTGGAGAAGGACATTTTTTTATTGTGATACAAGCTGTCTCTACTTGCAAACTTTTTGAGAACTTGTAGAAAGAATAACATCAAGATTCTAAAAAAGCTTTCAAGGCAAAGTATAAAACATTATGTTTGGCAAAGTTAGTCTTCAACTAAGAAAAGAAGTGATGATAAGAGAATCAGCAAAAATTTTGGGGGTGTGAATACTGAAGAACCCTAAAATCCTACCCCAAGGCTTGATTCAAGCGTGAACAAAGACTGAAATTAGAGTCATCTAGGTCCACAGGCTTCTCACATTCCGATCCTGAGTGACGCTGCACTTTTACTAACTCAGAGGTGAAGAGTCTCTATAGCCATAGGAATTGGCAGAATACATATAGAATTTGAATTATTTATTTTCTTCTCCTTGGACTGAACACTTGTAAAAGCCTCAGACTGAGCCTTTTCCTCATTAAATGTTGAGGGAGATTAATTTTTTAAACATAGATGTTATATGATCACAGGAAAGTGAATGTTTCTGTGTTTTCCACCAATTTTCTATAGATGAAATGGAGATAATCACCCAATATGCTGAAATGTTCCCATTCATGTCACAGGCTTTAATCTCTCTCTTGAGTTCCAGAACAACTTTCTGTTTTCCATACATTTCTAAAATTCTGTTTTAGTAAACCTGAAGACCTCATCATCCCCCTTCCTATAACCTGCTCCCTGCTGAGCTTCTCTGGCTTGGTTAATTATACCATTATACCCTAATTGCACCTGCAAATTTTGGAGTTATCTTCAACACCTTTCTCTTCTTCATCTGCTACATAAAGATACTCAACAAATCTTGATAATTCTGTTCTTTGCAATACTTCTTCTCTTGACTATATTTGAGGATTTGTTTGTTTTTGTTTCAGCTGAGACAGATTCAAGAGCTTTCAAATTAGCCTCACCAACTCTAAACATTGGCCTCCCTTGCCCCTCATAGTCCCATCCTTTATCAACCAAACATATAAATCAGGTTAGTGAAAAACTGTATGGCTTCCCCATTGCCTCCAGAATGAAACCCCAAATTTTTATCGTGGGTTTTTAAATATCCAGTTGCAAATTATCACTCTAGCTGTGTTCCTCCCTGCATAATGTTGGGTGCCCTGTGTCCTAATCAGTTTCGAAAGGCACGCTGGACTGGGTGTCTCAATGTATTTGCTCCTGCTGTTCCCTCAATTCTCAAGTCTTCATTAAAATCTTTCTCACCCTTCAAGACTCAATTCTGTTGCCACTATGCCTTTGGATTATCTAACCTCATGTCAGAAAAGAATTGCCTCATTGTTTGGATGTCTATAGCTTATTTGTACATTTATTTAGCATGTATTTCATTCTCCTTTCATGCTATCTTAAAAGGCAATGTAAGGGATTTTAAGAGACAGCATGCTCATAACATTAGAAAGACAAGGGTTATAATGGTAGCTTTACACCTTAGTAGCTGTGTGACCTTGGGCTGCATACTTAGTTTAAATTGTCTCACCTCTTTCCATTATCTCAAAAATGTGGGTAATAACAGCTACTCCACATAACCATTATGAGGATTATAGAAATCCATATGTTTATAAATATCTGCTATCTTTTGAATAACAGGTGTCAGGAAGAAATATTTTCTCTAGATGGTTTTCACTAAATAAACTCATCTGATACTCCTCTAGAGAAATAAAAAGCAGCAACTTAGGAAACTTGAGATAACTCAACATCACAATTGTCTGAATTTCATAGATGAATTGTATAAACTCCACAGATTGATGTATCCCTCATACACCCAGAAGGAAGTACCCTAAGATTACAGAGGAGATCATGCAGTATATCTTCTAGTAAAGACTGTATAATTATCACCTAGTTGTTGATATGTCTGTTTACTTACTCCCACCCCTGCCCTCTAGGTGGCAAGCTCTTTGAGGATATGAATCCAATCTTACTCACCCCTGGATAGCTTTAGTGTCTAAGTGGAGTCTACTGAAGTTAATAACATTGAATTGAGTTGAGTTAAATTTAACTGCATTAAAGATAATCAAATCTATGCTAACTAAATGTGTACATCAAAAAGAGAGAAATACGCTATTTGATACTCATTTTCTTCCCGCTCTGTTCTAGCTCCTTGAGCTGCTGTTCTGTGCTTATGTCAGCACGAGAAGCATCTCACAGCCTCCCGTTTCCTTTTCGTCCATTAGCTCCCATCTGCTGCTTCCGCTGCATTTACATCCTTCCTGGGAAAAGTTGTTTTCCGTAATTATTTTGCTTTGCTTTGGTCTCCCCTTTCATGATGGACATGTTATTTGTACAAGCCGGTGACTGTTTCATTAGCAAAGATGTGTACACTAGGAAGGGGGCGTGTTTATTAGTCATATTTGTCATTATGCTGGAGCTGCAATCGTTTTTCTCATTTTGGCTCTCGCGCGCCTCCTCAATTTGTCTTCCTTTTTTCTCGTCTCCCTTCAGAAACAGCCTGACTCCAGTTATAATTGTTTGCATTTGTAACGGATTAGTCAGGCCTTCGGATGTCTGTGTAACTTCACAAGGAACGGGGGAAACACACACTGAGGCGTCCCAGCCAGGGGACTTTGTATGGTCTTCCTCCACTCCAGTCACCAGATAACACCCGGCACTTCCGGAAATGAGTCTACAGCTTGTTTGCTGACCTGTTTACTCATCTCTTGAAAGCAATCATTGAACTCATCCATCTGCTTCCTCTGTACACATCCCTCTCCATCTCCCAGTGAAATTAAGAAGATTGAAACCAAGGGTAATTGTTATCTTGTTATCAATAACAGCTCTCTCATAACATATTAAAGTCAAAGTATTACTTCTATCAGCTTGGAAGTCGGTCGTTAATAGCAGGATTTTTAAAATTCTCTCCCTTAAATTAACTTTAAGAACCACCTGCAAAGTCAAATAAGCACACAAAATTCTGATCTCAAACCCCAGAAATTCTCATTCAGCAGGCCTGGAGTGGGGCCAGGAATCTGCATTTTTTACCAAAAAAATTCTCCAGACAATCCTAAGGCAGGTAGTCTGCAAACAATATATGGAGCACTACTGTTTACAAGAGTGATATATTCCCACCAGATGTCAATGCAACCCTAAAAGTTAGAAGAAAAGAAAAGAAATGCATCCCAGTGGTCATTATGAGATAAGACAGTGGGTAAAATAATGGGTTTAAGGCCAGTTGTTTGTTAGATGATGAAGACTAGAGTCAGAGTATAAAGTTCAAGATGGTGTAAATGAGTGTCTGAGACAAACTTTCATTCTACATTCTGATGCTTCAACCACAAGTAATAAACAATGAGTACAGTATGAATATCTATTGCTGAGTAACAAATTAACCCAACTGTTAGTGGCTTAAAATAACAGTTTCTATGGGGTCAGGGATTTAAGAAAGATTAGAGAGACAAAGCATTCTGCCTTACCTGGGACTGAGGGTAATTTTGTGACATGGGACTTTCAGTGTTAAAACCAGGAAAGTTCTAGGCAAACCAGGATGACTTGGTCACCTCGGACTTCACTAGGTGGATAAGGTATTCAGGTATTTGCATTCAGGATGTCAATGGGGTTTACTGCCACCTAATGGCTTGACTGGGACTGATGGATCTGCTTCCAAGATGGCACACTTACCTTGGCTATTGGCCAGATACCTGCATTCCTTGTTGGCTGTCGGCAGGAGACTTCCGTTCTCTCCATGAGTGGACACAAGGGTGTCCTCACAATATGGAAGCTAACATCACTCAGCCTGAGCCATACAAGAGAGGGATTAGGGAGGAAGTCACAGGGCCTCTTTTATGACCTAGTCCTGAAAGTCGCACATCACTACTTCTGCTTTAT
Source organism: Lyroderma lyra (assembly GCA_004026885.1). Taxonomy (NCBI): domain Eukaryota; kingdom Metazoa; phylum Chordata; class Mammalia; order Chiroptera; family Megadermatidae; genus Lyroderma; species Lyroderma lyra. The sequence continues at coordinate 146,514 of PVJL010002055.1, read as the reverse complement.
GTTATTTGTTAGGAGATTGTCACTAAGTCCATCTCACGAGGAAGGATAATTGGGCTCCACCTCTTAAAGGAAGAAATGTCAAAGAATATATAGATCTATTTTAAATTACCACAGACCCCACGTTTTCTTCAAATTCAAAAGCATCCTTTAGAAGATGGTTTAGTAACTACTCCTGTCCCCTAACACTGAAAACAACTTCAAGTTAGAATGAAACAATGTCCTCTTGACTTTTCCCTTGATAGCTGTACTATAGCTGACCTCTCTGACTGTTAGGAGTTATGCTCTCATTGCTTTAATAAAAAAGAACAAACTTTAATGGTATTTTACTCAAAGAAAGTTTGTACTTCTAAGGTAAATGCCAGGAGGTTTCCTTCATAGCTGAGAGTAAGGTGGAAACTCAGCAAGTTCATAATTAGCTGGATCAACGTGTTCAATCAAACCAGAAAATTGCTGTACCAAATTTAATGTTACATTCATTTTAGTTTTCTGTTGAATTGGTAGCTAATCAGAGCCTGGAAGCCAGACTTTAACTAATTATCTATGTGACCATAGGCAAGAGCTTTACTTTCTGGCTACTTTCTATACATGTAAAATGAGGAAATTTGTCAAAAAGTTATTTAAGATCTTTTCTATTTTTAATATTAAAAGATTATCTGAATCACAAGGATTTTTCCAGACCTTCAAACTTGACCAAGCTTATTTCCTTCTAACTTGTAGAGTCTGGAAGAAGGGAACATGTATTGGTGTTCCATCCATTCCGTTGATGAGTTGGTATAATCCTGCAGTTTCTCCTTAGGAGTGAATAATATAGTATCTGAGAGATAATGCAATGTCTTATGACCTGGATGAGTAACCCATTATTAGAACATGTGGTTCTAGGAAAATATCACTCAAAAGAGCAGACCATCTTTGAAAACAAAAGGTTCCTGAGAAGTATGGCACTTTGACACATGCCAAAAACTTCCCTGGCTGTTCAAATCCTGGAGGCTACTTTAGAAAAGCATGCAATGTGCAGTCCCTGTGTTCATTACCTATTTTCCCAGCCACGTGTTACAAACTGATATGTTGTACATATCAACTCAGCTCCTTACTCAAATTCCCTCTGCATCATCAAGAGAACCACAGTCTTTACTTAACAGTAAGCACTAACAGCCTTAAATATTATTTAAATTTCTTCTTCCATATTTATTTGTCTTCTCCTTTGTATTTATAAAATTTAATTAATTTACTATACACTAATACTGTTAGTTGGGCCTCTTTGGTCAATTAGGTGATTCCCCTAAAAATGCAATGACTTGCTTTCTCTAATATATATATATATATATTTTTAAATGTTCATACAGAGAATTATTAATAAATAATTCAAAATGGTATATTAAAAATCACAAAATAAAAATTTGGATATTTATAATAGGATATCATTATGTTTTAGCAACTAAACTCATTTCAAAAAATGCTTTCCCACACATTGCTTTATTTAATTCTCATACCCAATCCAAAACCAATAAGGCAAGTTTTTTTTAGCTCCATTTACAAATAAAGAATTTGAGGCTGAAAAAAATGTCTGATGTCCCCAAAGTCACATTATCTACAGTTAAAAAAATGCAGGCTCTTATTTTATACCCACACTCCAATGTGCAGCTCTTCTTCTATATCTTGTATTTCTTCCAAAATGCTCAGCATATGATATTTATACCTCATACCCAAACACAGTTCTTCGTAAAAATAGGGGCACCTGAATTTTCTCACCACAGACAGAGAACAAACAACTTTGAAAGAACTGTTACCAGGCAAAGTAACATGAGTCAACAGTTAATGACAGAACATGACATAATTTTTTACCTAATAAACAACAAAGGATGCTCAGAGGAATCTAATGTAAGAGCTGTCCAAGTTGCGAAATGTTCCTAGATTCGAATCCCTCCCTACTGTGTGACATCCTTGGCAGTACACAGTGGCCTACCTCTTGTGCCTTAATCACAGACTAACTCAACACGCTAATATGGGTTCTCTTCAGCATATGGCACACATACAGGGCCATATGGCACAGGTACAACGTGATGACATTTAACTTATGCAAATTCAAATATGCAAGGTCATATGAAACTCATACATATTTTTTTAAATAAACAGGTTTACACCACATGGTTCTAAACATAAGCCAACCTCTTCATCTGGCATAAAAGCCAACGAAACAGAAATTTCTTTCTGAAGGAAAAAATTGGGTGTGCAGCATGCATAAATTTATAAAATATGTTCCTCATGGGGAATTGCAGAGATTCTTCTGGAGCAATTGTGACTACATGTAGGTTTTGTCATAAATCATGAGCTTGGAGCCTAACTACAGAGGAAAAGATCAGGTATAGGGCAAGGAGATAGGCAAAAAGTGGTGAAGGAGAGTGTCCTCTTAAGCTCGATTCTAGGAAACGAATCGAACCTGGCCTTGTAAGCAACAGAGAGGGAACCTAGGTATCCCACATAGGTAATGGTGCCCAGCATCCCAGTTGGATGGATTGTCATTAAATTACTGACCCTGCACTAATTTACACAGACACGTGGCTGTGTCTTCCAACACTGACGCTGATACAAAACTATAGTCAGCTAGCTCCCTCTTTATTGGATAATGAAAAAGGACCATGTTGAATTGCACAGGAGGGCTCCAAAAACTCAGCAAAGATCAAGTAGTCATGATTTCAAAGAGTTTCCAGTAAGATCTCTTGTAGTCCCTTCTCCTCTCTTCACCCCCTCCTCCATCCCATCCCCTTTTGCTGGAAAAGACAACGGTTGCCTTAAGAGATTAAGCGTTTCCTTTCTTCTGACTCATAGTTCATAAGACCACACCATAAATTTCAATCAGCTTTTCTTCCTGTGTAAATGAAAAAAAAAAAAAAAGGATTAGACCTAAGAGAACAGGGTTATTGGGAAGCATTGTCAATGACTATTGCCGTTTTTCGTTTTTGTTTTCTGTTTTGACTGAGGCAAAAACCTACAATAAAGGCAAATGGGCCCAAGGTTCAAATGCTCCTTAAGTGAGCAGTTGCAATATAAATGTCCTGTTTGATGCCTTCTGTCAAACTGGATAAATGTGCCACATGGAAAGGGTATTTATGGTTAGAACCCTCAATTCCACATTCCAGTTCGGTGGCTGCTAACTTTGGGTACACTGCAAAATTTTTCTAAAGTCCCGTTTCCTCATCTCTGAAACAGGAAAAGATTAATACCTGCAGCACTAGCTGCCTATGCAGATTAAATGAAATCGCAGGTATGAAGCTGCTTGTTAAATGATAAAACACTCCACATGAAAGACAGTAATGCCCAGTGGTGAAGACTGGGGACTCGAGAGCTGAGCTGCCTGGGTGAGAAATTTAGCACCACCACATCCTAGCTGTGTGATTTAGGGATTCTCGACCTCTTGATGGCTCAGTTTCCCTTCTGCAAAATGCAGATGTCAGGATGCTGTGATGCTTCACTAAGCATTTAGGTGAGTGCCTGGCACCACCAAGCACAACTTAAATGTCTGTAATTGTTATCGATGCTTTTGTTGAGTAATCATGATGACAGCAATGTGAATAAAGGGAGAAGAGGTAAGCACCAGAAAGAAAATGATGGCACCACTCAAAGTCAAGTCTCTTATCTTAAGAGAGAAAATAAAAGAGTGTGTGTGAACAAGAATGCTGCAGACTCAGAATTTAAAGGTAAGGCCCAGTTATTTATAAGAACTGCTTTGCAAGGAGGAAGGAAGGGATGTTCTCCAGTTAGAGCACAACCCAGCTCCTTAACAAGGCAACAGTTCAGTATCTTCTTCTTAGGAGGACGTCTCAGTATTCACTTTGAGAATTGCCTTTCGTCACCAGGGGAGTGAGGACCATAGGACACCAAGGTTAGGTTGATAAGACCACTCAATAGTCAGGTGAAGGGACCTCATGATACTTAGCAACGGATGGGAAGATGGGCCCTCCATGCATGAGTCAGCAATTTCTAAGAAATAAAGCACTACCTAAAAGGCTGGAGAAAACATACATGTAAATGCCCCCAGAATATTTGTTCACTGAACAATTCAGACCTATGAATGGATCACACAGTTTGCAGTGGTTCTCAACCTTCCTAATGCCGTGACCCTTTAATACAGTTCCTCATGTTGTGGTGACCCCCATAAAATTACTGGTAGCTGCTCTCTGCACATGTGTGACAGGTCCGCATAAGTACAACCCTGTCACATACACCTGTATTTATACGGGGTATAAGGGGTCGCAGCCCACGGGTTGAGAACCGCTGGACTCTTAAAGGATGAAGAGTTTAACTCCCCACTAATGGAAATAGTGCTCAGGGGATGATTTCCCTAGCACTCCTCTTCCGTCTTTTGGAATCTTCCATTTAATGTTAATCTTAACCCCAGGGGAAGAGAACAGCTGGTGGGAGACCAGGACAACAATAGCAAGAACAGGAACAGTTTTAGTGTTTTCATCTATTGTGCTCCTGCCATGTGCGTGCACTGTGATAAGAACTTTTTACATGTATAATCTCATTTAATCCTCCTAAAAAGCCTGTGTAATAGGACTACAGAAAGAAACTAAAGTTTGCAGAAATAAGCAACTTGTTCAAGGTCATACAGCTAGAAAATATAAAATCCAGGATCCAAGCTCATTTCTGTCTGACTCTAGAAAAAGTACCTTATGTCCATATCCATATATATATATAGATAGATGTATATATCATATATCACATATACATATGAAATATTCATATGTTATATCAATGTCAGGAAAGTCCTTATTTCTCACACAAAAGAGGCTGTTTTATAGGGACTGTTCTGGTCAATTAATTAATAAGATCCATTTCATACCCATGGCCCACACCCAAATGCTGAGTACATATGGGAATCTGTTTTTGTTCTTGTTGCTGGTGTTGTTTTTAAATGGCTACCTTGAAAAAAAAAATCATGAATAGGAAAACTAAGCCCCTTCTCCAAGGGAGTTTAACATCCCAACATGCAAACATATTCAAGGAAGAGAAGTCACGGGAAGAAGAACAGCTAAGGCTCGGCTTGCTGCGGGCAGGAACAACTCGAATTGGTGGGCTGACCCCCAGCAGCATGAGAATCAGATACACGGGTCACTTTAGCAGTGGCCAAGTCACAGACTCTGTGGAATGGCTGTTGTTATTGCTTCCCCTGCAATCTCTCAGAATGCAGGGAGAGCGTGTCATTAATAATCATTAGCTCAAGGCTTACAGGTGCTACAGCAGATGTCGCCTGGCAGGAAAATTGGCAGCATCTGAGAACACAAACCAGGAGATAATTTTCATCATGGGACAATTCTAAGAAGACGGCTAGCCTTATTAAAACTGCATTCACTCTCCCAGCTTTCACATGTGAGGGGATCTTCACCTCATCTGCCTCCCCCAGGAGTTAGGTTTCCTGGGTAAGTGCTCCTAATACCCCACGACTTCACAACCATTGGAACCTCTATTCTGCTGTATTGTGTTTGTTTGTTTGTTTACATGTATTCTTCTTTGACTAGATTGTCAGTTCTTTGAAGACAAGAAGAATGTTTTACTCTTATTCATCTTTGTATCTCTTGAGCAATATCTTAGCCCATGATAGTTGCTAAGATATTGTTGAATCAATTAGTGAATAACTGAATGAATGAACCAATGGATAGATAAATGGATGGATGGATAGTAGATGCAAAGGGTAGTCTACAGGAATAATTTTACAGTCAACTTTCACCCTCAGAACCAACACCCTTCAAAATGACCTTGGGATCCATCTACTTTTACAAGAATATCACCTTACCTTTGGAAAACATTTTATGATTGTATAATATGTTTGCGTACTTACAAGCCGATATAATCTTCAAAACAATCTCTTGTGACATATAGGGGAAAATGGAATTCAAACATTTCAAAAATGAGGAAAACAGCACACAAAGGAAAAGTGACTTCCAAAGTCAAGCAGCTCGCATGTAGCAGTGGACAATTAGACACCTTTTGAAACCACAGCTCTGGACACGCTCCTGGACCCTGATGAAGATGGAATACTTCATCGTGAACACCAAGTAAATGTTCAGGCAACACTGCCCATTGTAAGCGAGGTCTCTGGCCCACTCAATAACAAAGCCACACCAGCCCAAAGGCAATCCAAAGGGACCAAGTGTAAGAAGGAACAGAAAGCACACACGCGCTGTAGGACAGCAGCACCCACTCCCATGTCATCCGTCATGGTTGCCCCATCTCTCAGCTCACACAGATGGCCACGTGGGAAATCCTGTAAGATGAGCTGAAGAAGAAAGACAAACCCAAGCCTGGGTTATGAATACGGAGGGACAAGCTTAGCGGGGGAGAGCAGGTCAAAATGGATGAGAGCTGCATTACAGTCTTCTGAGAGGGTAGCCCTGGCAGGTGGTGGAGAGAAAACTCTCTTCCCGGTGGGTGGTTTGGGCAGCGCATTGATCATCTACTTCACATAGAAGGAAAACGGGCTATAGGTTACTATCTACATGAAGTCATGGCGAAGGCAGATGTCTTAGATGCTGGTCAGGGCCTAGAAGGTAAAAGATTGGTGAGACAAGGGGCTCTGGGGTAGAAGCATGTAGATGGCAATCTAGGTACAAGTATAAAGTGTGATGATATTTGCATTACTTTTTAACACCCATCAGAAAGCATGCACCACAGATGAGGCAGTAAATTACCAATTAGATAAATTGAATCAGTCAGTTGATATTAGCCAGCCTTTGTCAGCTGCCATCCCAAGTGCTAAAAAAAAAAAAAAAAAAAAAAAAAAAAAAAAAAAAAAAAAAAAAAAAAAAAAAAAAAAAAAAAAAAAAAGGCAGAAATAGAGCTATGCATAGGACTAGCAGCAGGGACTCCCATTTACCAAGGCTGATCCAGCCACTGTCACCTCTGAATGTTTAACCTGCAAGCAACAGAGAGGAAAGCTTGTGTTGGCACTATTCCCTGAGGAGACCAGCTGGCCACATAGTATTGCATTCTACTGCCTCCCCATGTCCTTTCTCCCTGGTTATAAGCCTGACGCATGACAGCAAGGAAAGCTTTGAAGGAGATGACAGTAATCCCTCATACTTTACTCATATAGATCTCAAATAAAGTTCAAAACAAATAGTCTTTTAATAGCTAAAAGTATCTAAGAAATTACAGAATCTGACCAAAATGAATTAAGCAATCTGCTCCCCAGGGGGTAGGAAGATCTGGCCTAGAAGGGTTCTGGGTAATAATGAAAAACTAAAATCCTTCCTTGCTTGTACCTTCCTTCATTGAAAGTGCTTAATAGACTGGTTGCATTTGTTGTTTTTGACCCATTATCAGCAAGGCCCGTTCTGGGAGGGCCCAGATGTTGCCCCCATGCTCTCCAATTTGGTGTCCACATATTGATATTCTCTGAAGGTTTCCTTGTCTCTAATGCCTGCTGAATTATTCACATCCCCAAGAGCTTTCTGAGCCTGGACTGTAATTATTAAGAGTCCTTTCTGCAACACCCATCCCCTCTCCTTCCATAAAAGAGCCTTCGTCTCTATTGTCTTTCTCATTTGCAATTCATTCTCCTAATCATCACAGCTTGTCTGGACTAAAGAGCGCCCCGGACACATTCTTTATAATTCTCTCTCTCTTCAATCACGGGAGACAGAAGCAGCAGCTGACTCACTCCAAAGATTCACTCTTTAAAAAAGAAAGAAAATCATTGTTTCCTGATTGGAAAACCCTTTAAATAAAGTGTCCTAAATATACTTAACTGTTCTTTCATTTTCATTTAATACTGGGAGGTACAGGAAAAAGAAGAGCAAATTGAGCCTTAACAATATGCCTTTGAAAGGCTGGAAATTTTTAAGTGGCTTTATATTGCTAAAGAGTTTGGAAGTCTCACTGAATGAGAATTCATTTGTTTGTCATTGTTTTCCACCTTCCAGAGAATGTCACTATATATGTATGTACATTCATGCATGTATGTATATATACACATACATTCATATATCCCAACTGAACAATCTTCGCATTGTATTATATATACATAGACATGTGTATTTATAACATACATACACACACCTCATATATACATACGTACACGCACACACACACACACATATATATAATCAGGGTACCAAAAAAACGTATACACATTTTAAACGACGTTACCTATGTACTCCATAAATACTGATGGTAACCACTTTGAGCACCTCCTGTAATTACATAAGTCAAACCTGACTTGTATTCATCTTTAGTTATCAGTATATGTTGAGTATTACAATTTTAATGCAGTTTTCTCTTTCTTAAAATGTGTATACATCTTTTGGCACTCTCTCTCTCTCTCTCTCTCTCTCTCTGTGTGTGTGTGTGTGTGTGTGTGTGTACACATACACGGGCTGTCCAGAAAAATCCAGCCATTGTCAACATAACGAGAACAGTTGGCTGCTGGATACTTTCTGGAGAGGCCTCATATATATCATATGAAATAAACGGTCTCTGAGCAATCTTTGACCAGAAAAGCCTGGGAGAATTAGAGCAAATATACTCTGACTTCCCCCCTGTTACTATGAATAAAGTGCTCGAGGTTTCACCCAGAAGCGTCCGCCCCACCTTTGCACAAGATTCCATCTCGCCTCTCCAACAAGGACACATAACCTGTCTCTCTCGCATCATCTGTTTTTCATCTCTACTGTATGTTTCCCATCAACAGGAAGCGCCGAACTACTTCCCAACTTCGCAGACAATGATACTACTCATACTAATCCTTCTCTTAGCCCTTCGGCGGCCGTCCTGTTTCTCTGCCCCCCTTTCCTTTAAAATTCCTTGAAGGAGTTGTCTTCACCCCCTATTTATCTCACCTGATTCCTCACCAAGCTCATCCACTTAGGCTCTTACCACCCAAGCTCCCCTGGAACTGCTCTCGTCGAGGGCTCCGCGCCCTCCATGTTGCTAAATGATGGCTCCATTATTAGCTCTCACCTTAGCTGACGTGCTAAGTGTATCTCTTAGATACACTTTTTTTCCCACTTTCCCCCAGAACACCATGTATTTACGATTCTTCTCCAAAATCTGAGCACACTTTCTTAATACTCTGTAAATTCCTGTTCTTTTCCCTGACTTCGGGCCCGAAAGGTCTGGTCCTTACAGTCCTCCTCTCGGTGGGCTCCAATGCCTTGGCTTCAAGTCCCATTCAGGGGCTGACGGTTCCACACTCACATCTGCAGCAAATAGCCTTAAAAACGGACCCTGGCGACCCTGACGATCAACTGCTCCTGCTTCAGCGCTGCCTGTGGCTGGCTCTGGCCTCGCAAAAAGCCACGCTAGGTTGTCACAGCATGGCGTGATTTGAGAGGGAGCACCAGGGAGCCTCACTCACCGTGCTTTCATCCAAATGGGCTTTTGAATCGTCCCTTCATTGCTTCCCTATTTTATCAGTAGAAACACTGAAGTATGAGTAGGGACATTCACTGAGGCCAATTTAAATGCCTACAGATGGAGATGTAGTCAGAGATGTGGTATTCCAAAAGGTTGGAAGGTTCTGGCAAAATGGAGCCCCGATCTCTTCAGGTCAAATAGAGGCAATGCCCCGCTCCAATCTCATAGAAACTTTCCGGGTTTTGCTAGATACGTGAAAAGGGGAATCTTTCAAGAGAGACGACCCAACCCGGCCTGCAATATAACCAGGACTGCGGGAAGGAGAGGGTTGTGATTTCCCGACCTGCTGCTTCTTAGCCCGCCCGGGGTGAGTATCAAAAAAGTTTGGTTGGTTAAAACCGGCTCGGGGGGCACTCCTTCCTGACACCTCGTAGATTATTCAAATGACAGCAGATACGACTGAAAGCCTTTCTCACACTCCCAGGCTCGCCTTCATCTCCCACAGAGGGAAGCCATGCTCAGCTCACGGGCAGGGGGAATGAGGCAGCTGACCAGGTCGTGGGGGAGACACTGACTTTAGGTGCTAAACATAGAACCTGCGGTTTCCAGCCGGCCGCCCCCTGACCAGGGTTAGATGATCAGCCGAACAGCACGAGCACGGGGAGATGTTTCCAGGCCACCAGATGGCCTTAGCCACAGCACATTAATTCTCCGGAAGTATGCCGTGCTGACCAACTGAAACGGCTTCTTTCTTAAGTAAAGCCTGTAGTCGCCAAGGCAGCATTCACAGCTTCAAACAGCAATAATGACCCTGCTTGCGGGGCATGTTCCAGGAATTAGCTCCTACCTTGGGTTAATGGTATAAAGCACAGCTTCTCCAAACCGATCACTAATCCCAAGTAAATACCCAGCAACTCGCTTCTGTGGCTTTAGGATAAACCTGAAGTCAAATGGCCTGGTCAGACCGAGGAGATTTAATGCGGGAAAAGCTAATGACCAACAATAGCCTCCGCCGCTGGGTACAGTGGGGGAGAAGCTAATCTCAAAAAAAGAAAGCAGTTTTTTTCCTTTAGCGATGCTCAAAATGCTGATTTCCAAACAAGACCTTGCCTCCCTGACTAAGTAGAGACGTGTCACCAACCCACAGTCAGTGAGGAATGAGCTGGGAGCTGTTTTTCTAGTTAATGATGATGGATTTTGAATTGATTCATTCACATCCTGTGACCTCTCCTCACACCCCCAATCCCATGAGCAAATAATATGTCTACAAGGTGGTGACTTCTGCTTAGACTGCTGTCTGACTAGGTGGGCAGACAAGTTAACCAGGGATGGAAGGCTTGGCTGGGTTCTGCCCTGTGCAGATGAGGCCAGCACAGCTACCCAAATGAAGCTCAAAGAGATATGCTTGATCATTATAGAATGCATTTCTCTTTGCTCTAGAATTGTCTGCAGTTGTCAGGCCTGGTAGTTGCCAAACTGTATCCTCTGATCGTTAGGGTTTCAGAGAGATGCATTACAGATTGTGGTGGAGTATGGAGACAGACTGGGGAGGGATGTGCAGTGGTCTGACTCTGGATTTATGCTTCAGTGAATCCACACTTTTACCTGTTTTATAGATGGAAAGTCTTTGCAAAATTCACTAATAGATATAGTTCTGCTAATAAAACTACAGTGAAAAATATCTGATTCTAGTCAACTTTCTCTCATCTTACAGATAAGGAAGTAGCTTCCCCACACTGCATAGTTTTGGCAGCCCTCCAAGCACGTAAAATTTAGTCGTGCCCCTTCCATTCCAACAACTTTTATTACCTGTTCTGCTTTCCCGGAAATTTATAGCACTGCCTTGTTTTATGAATTACCATTTTCTCAAAAAAAAAAAAAGGAAAGAAAACCCACAAAAACCGTATCCTCCTCAAGGCCAGGATAATAGCAAACATTTCCTATTCTTTTTAGTGTTTGACACAATATTTTATACAAAATAAACACTGATTTCTTGGGAAAATGACCAATGGCAACAGTATAAAAGACTTTGGTCAAAGTAATGTAAGTTCTAGTTCACAGTAGTTTAAACAGTTTTTGTGGGTTTTTTTAGTTTATGTTAGTTTGGGGATTTATTCTTTTTCTTTTTTTCTTAACATTATCAAGACATAGTGAGATGGTGAACTGCTGACATTTGTTAAATGAGGTCAAAATTCAGCTTTACCTAATAATCTCAAGGTAAATCTCAAGGATCACTGCTCCAGACTTTACATCCGGGCTTATAATGGACAACAGGCAGGTAGAAAAGTGACAAAAGCTAATCCTTTAAAAATAAAAATAAAAACGTTATTTCTTTTCCAGAAGCCTCCTAGAATAATTTCTTGTAAATCTCTGTGAAGAACTGTGAGGAGTCTGAGAATTCACCCTACTTGCAAGCTTACACACAGCCTATCACAGGCTGATGGATGTTGGCAGAAGACATGAGACTCCTCGGTCAGAGATAAAGGATGTTACTACCCATGGCTAAGCAAGCAGCATGAGCATCAGCATATTTGTGTCAGACCCTCTTGCTTCCAAGTTCCATTAGGGTGACATCAATGGGCTTACACAATAGATGCTTACACAAGGAGGGGTTGCATTGTAACAGAGGAATCCTGAAGTTAGGGAACCCCAATCTTTTCTAATGGACAGTAGGTATACTGCCTATTGCCATTTGCTCCAGAAGGAGACATTTGTGTCTATCTTCCAAGGCTGGTTACTACACATTCTTGAAAAATATAATCTAGAAAAAAAGGGCAATCAGTGCCTCTCTTCCTAAGACACACAAAACCATGAGAAGCTCATGAAGAATTGTCTCTGAGTACAATGGAAAGTTAATAAATATCATCAACTGAGATACTTCTGGAATAGTATAGTAAGCTGATATTGAAATATACATATACCATCAATTTAAACAAATTGAGAAAGTTGAGTAAACCATAGCAATTTAAGTTTTTAGGAATATGACTAAACTTGTCATCAAGAAAGGAGAATTCCCAGGTGCTAAAAGCAAGAGGCGCTGAAAGTCACAACAATGAATATGAACTGAAACCAAAACCACCTCACAACATTCTAGAAATGAAAATGGGCTTTATAAACTAGGAAATGGGCTACTCTCTGACACCTGCAGAGTGTAGGCCATCACCTTGAAGAGCATGGGAACTCAGAGCTGCAGAACTTGCATAAAGCTAAGAGTCACAGTGACCTAGCTTATCTATAAAACAGGCACTAAAAGAATCCTACTCGACACTGAAGGATGTGACGAGAAAGATTTCCATCCTTTCAGGCCTATGTATGTTTAAAAAAAGAGTTGAAAGCCAGGCCAGTGCCATTTGTAGGAGTGGGATCTGAATTATTACACTCAAAAGTACATGAGTTGCAAGCCAAGGAATTCACATTAAAAATGCATCCAGATTTTATCAGAGGCCAGCACAAAACCACATTGTAAGGATGCTTCTATAGACAAAACGTATAGCTATGACTTCCATGGAAAATGGCCATCACTGAATCTGGGTTCATAACCAAATAGTATAAATAGCACAAAGAAATTCATTACAGCTAGCAACAATTAGGAAATGCAAGGAGACAGAAGAATATGCAGCCTAAAATTTAAAAATAGTAAACAGACATAAAAGAGGCTTTGAAAGTATTAAGAGTAAATGTCTAAAGAGATAGAGAAGAAATAGAAAGCCAAGGCAAATATAGGACAGTATGAAAAATTGGAAAAGTTTTAAGAATCAAAGGAAATTCCATAAATGAACAATGCATTTGGTGAAATTAAAACATCATGGAATGAGTTAACAGTACAGACAAATATGAAGTTAATAAATTGGAAGAAAAAATCTAAAAATCTTCCATAATTCAGCATATAGAAAGAGAAATAGAAAAATGATAAAGATGGCTAAGAGATATGTAGGCTAGAGAAAAGAAAAGGTGCAGCACACATTAAATAAGCATTCTTAGTGGGGAAAAAAGAGACAGAAAGGGAGAATCGTTACTCAAAGAGCTAATGAAAAACAATTTTCCAGAATTTAAGAAAGACACATTAGAAGAAGCATACTAAATCCTCTGCAGAATAAATAAAAATAAATCTACATCTAGCCACAGCATAGTTAAACTCTAAAACATCAAACACAAAGAAAAAAATTGTATCAAAAACTGCATTTGTTTTGGTATAGGCTTAACTACAAAATAAGTTTTTTAATGCAATGATTTTAAAAATATTGGAATTTGTTTTCTTTTCTCATGTCGTAGTCTAAATCATCTCTATTCAAAAGAAGTAAAATGCAAGCCACATATATAATTTAAAATATTCTAATGACCACATTTCAAAAAGTAAAAATAAAGGTTTTGTTAACTTTAATATCTTCCTTTATTTAATGCAATATATTTAAATATTACTTCAAATTATAATAAAAAATTATTAGATATTTTACTTTTTTATTAAATCTTTGAAATTCCTTACATTTATAGCAGATCTCAATTTAGACACTACATTTTAATGGGAAGTACTTGATCGGTATTTTAACAGATTTTACACAACTTACTGTTGAAAAAGTAGATTCACACACTCAAATTTTAACCATTTAAAAAAAGTTTTCAAGCCCCAAATCAAATATCAATGTTTAAATTTGTTAGTTAAAATTAAATAAAATTTAAAATTCATTGCCTTAGATGCACTAGCCACACACATTTCAAGTATTCATGGTCACGTGTGGCTTAAGGGATGACATTTTGAACACCATAGCTCTGTGGGTAAGTATTGAACTAGTTACAAATCCGGTCTAGGATGACTTCTGTAATTCTTCACATCCCTCAAGTGCAGAGAGGAAAAATGACTGGAAGTACATGCAGACTTTTCAAACCCGCCCTCGCTGGACAAGGTGTACTTACATCCCTTTGGCCAGTCTTTAGAAGAGTGTCTGCATATAGCAGGTGCTCAAATACTTGTTCAAAAGAAGAAAAAAATTCTTACAGAGGCACTTTGTTACCCACCACTAAATTATAGTTAGATTTTATAAAATCTATAAAAGTAAGAACTCCAGTGAACTATCTCATACCTAGCAGGGCTAGACAATTTTCTTCTTTGTTCAAAACCTGTAATGGGTCCCTTAGGTAAGCAGATAAAGTACAAAACTCCTTAATATCTCTTTTAATACTATCATCAATATACCCTGTAACTATTTTCTGTAACAGGAAAAAGCCTGCAGTCAGATTTGTCAATATCTTTTGGGAAGACAATTATTTCAAGGGGTAGAAAATGCTCTCCTTTAGTATGAGAATTCCAAAAACTCATTGCATATGTAGACTTTTTACATTCAATGTGGTGAGCAACACAAGCATACCGCAATATGTAATCACCAGAAAAATATTATTTGATTCCTATAGGAATCAAAATTTCATACGAAGAGTTCCAAGTAACTCTGTTGGGTATTACCGATTTGATTTTTAGATAGAGACTGCATAACTGATTATGCCAACGCAAAGCCACACATGAATCTCGTTAAACACACTAAAGAGCAGTTTGTATCTAACTGGAAGCAGAATACAAAACAAGAAGAAAATGTCCACGATACTTTAACGTTCCCTCCAATCCCTTCCGCCTCCACTGGACACAAACCCTCCTTCTGCAGGAAGTGCCATCTAATCTATATCACATAACAATCTCTCATGCATGTTTTTACAACTTGTCTTTTTCTCATAGTTTATCATTTCTGTCTTCCTTACTAGATTATGAATTCTAGAAATGTAGGTGGTATATCTTGACAGTCCCTCTGCCTACATGAAGTACAGATAATAATGCTTGTTATCTGCACGCTAAGAGAGGGATATGAGTCAAAAGGCCACGTAGATTTAAGTGCATTTTAGAAACTGTGAAGTGTTCTGAAAAATGTGGATTATTATAAATATAACGCGGAGAATAAATTACATGCACCAAAATTTCCCTTATGAAGTGAATGATGCCCACTTGGAAAAGTGCTGGGTGTGCAGGGTACCATTCCAGCAGGATCTGAGGAGAGAAATGAGTTGAGCAAAATGGAAGAAAAGAAATTGCTGGTGACTCCAGGGAGAGGAGCGGGGCGTGAATTCTACGTGATGTCAGAAACTGCACTTCTTTCTGTGACCCCCCTTGTGACCCTGTCTCCCCGTCCTCAGCCTCCATATCGTCACAGCACTATAAGATGGTGCAGATAGGTGCTGTAGAGTCCAAAGTGATAGTGGTCACAGCTACAGTGGTACCTGCTCAGCAGCCGGCTCAGCGCTAGTAACATTACGGATTCTCATTTTATTAAATAAGGAACAGTGATTCCTTGTTTAGCGGAAATACGGAGAAATCCCTGAACAAAGTGGCTTCACTAATGTAGTCATTTCCCAACCTTTTGAACAGTGAAACTCTTTACAAATAAAATCTCTGCTGATCCTCATTATATGAAAAGTTACAATTAATGAACAACTCCCTCAGAGGGATTAA
Organism: Lyroderma lyra; assembly: GCA_004026885.1. Lineage (NCBI taxonomy): Eukaryota > Metazoa > Chordata > Mammalia > Chiroptera > Megadermatidae > Lyroderma > Lyroderma lyra. Next base: position 130,670 of record PVJL010002055.1, on the reverse strand, counting down.
ATCTGTATAGTATAGTGGATATCGATTTATGGTTTATGTAATAGAATGTAAATGCTGCTATTTCAACTAAGGCATCACTAGGAGAGGGATCACATCCCTGCACGCATATGGGATCAGAAGGATTAAGGACGTACACAGGATCAGGAGGTAAAGAAAGAAAAAGGACCCGTGACATTTCCTTTAGATAGAGCTGTCAAACTGCTGAGTCCTCTCCTACAAGGGAGGAAGACTACTGGGGAGAAGGATGTTAACCTTTACCCTAAGAGATAAGATGTAGCTTTAACCCATTTCCTGTCTGCCCTAAGAATGCTAGCTGGTGGTGCTGGCGGCTGGAGCGTTCACCCCGAGATAACTCACAGCTCCCAGTCCTAACCCGACCCCCAAAGTTTGCTATGATATATCTCACTTCTGTTATTATTTTCACCTCACTCTAGTAGTATATCAGTAGTCTTCGGAAATAAATGGCATCATTGTATTTATAACATTCTATTTTTAGGAGTGGAATTCCATTTACAAAATACAGTAATTCTCCATCACTAAAAACGTCAAATCCTAGAAAATGTAGCTTTCCTGTGTGTGAAAAAATTATTAAATACTAATCATCATCTACATTTCTGCTACCTTAGGATTAGAGACAAGTTCTGTTTAGAAATAACTCCAAGAACAGTTTTTATATTTTATTTTCACATTGAAATCCAGTGAGATTTGCTTCAGCCTCAGAGTGTGTTTGTGTAAAATTAAATGAACGTGGCAGTGAGCTGTACTTTTTATTTTCTAAACAGGAAATGGGTTAAAAGAGCTTCCTGTGTGTTCCATGAAATCTCGATGAAGCTAAAATAACTGTCCTATGGCAGCAGGACAGGAAAAGGTGGCTTCTTTGGGGTCCCTTTATACTTTTATGGTCTTTCAAGAGAAAAGGTGACACAGTTGTCCTTAAAACAAAATGGGCCACTCACAGAAAAGAGATTTGGACCATAACCCTGCCCATAAAATTCCAGCAGGAGCATGAGAGAGCAGCAATTGGGGTACATCACCAGAAGATCAGGTACTGAGGGGTATGTGGCAGCTTGAGAAATAAAATACACCACCGATGTCTCAGCAGTTGCCAGTTACTAAAAGTTTTGAGGAATCCATTAAATTACTAAGAGACAGTCACCTCTAATCCTTGGCCAGGCCCAGAGAGCTTGAAGTAGCCCAGCTAAGGAAGGCCTGCCTTGTCCCTTCACCTCTCAATTCCTCAAGTCCCCTAACCAAGGTCCCAAAATAGCTTAAGGTGCAAGTGTGTGAAGGAGGGGAATGACAGATCAAAGAAACCACCCGAAAGGCAGGGTGCCACCAACCTCACACCCTGGGAAGGGAAAGGAGGACTTTGAGTACACAACTGAAGAAAATTGATTAATATCTTCAATCAGATGCATTCCAGTTACCAAGGAAAAGCAGAGTTCGTGCTTTTTTGACTCATGATCATTTGACTGTCGGTTACTTAAGCATGGACAGAAAAATTATGGGATATGCCAAACTTCCCATAGAGAGGCGAAGAAAAATAACTCAGCCGTGAAAAAAAATGTTAATGGGACAGGGTTCGTAAAACAATAAAATTGCATTTTGATGGCATCCTGGGAGTTCCACATTCACCGCTCCATTTACACGTGCAAAAGAAAAACAATAAGCAAAAAAAAAAAAAAAAAAAGGAAAAGAAAAACAATAAGGAAAGAGTAAAGGGAACTCATAGAACTTCTCCTTGAAGCCCCTAGGAAATTGGAATCCAGAATACCAGAGTTCCAAGTGGGGCCATTCAGTAGTCATCGTTTATTCAATGCCCCTCGATGGAGTGCCTGTGGTGAGCTGAGCACCGTATGAGGAGCCTTCACCTACATTCTCTTATCCTCACAGCACTGCACACTCTCCAGTGTTGGAAGACACCCAGGCCTTTCACACACTCCATCTCACTTCATCCCCCCAAATCCATGTGATATCGTCAGGGCAGGGCTGTTGTCTCCATTTTTTCTCCAAGGAAGATAAAGCTGGAGAAGTTAGACAATTTACCAAAGCACACAACCTGTACTGTTGGAGCTGCTTCTTCCCATCGGAGGGCCTGCTCCTCTCTCCTGGGCTCTGTCCAATACAAGCACACTCAACTTGGTCACCTGCCACTTTTGCAAACAGTCTGTGTAATACAGATTCATAGCTGACTGCATTTGTTTCATTCTACCTTGATAAAACTTCATGTATAGATTTCATCCCTCATTCTCTTTCTCTTTTTGGCCTATTAGGTTAGCACAAGTGCAGAAGTTTGGGCTCTCATCTACAAAGTAATTGTGATAAAAAGAAAAGTTTGAAGACTATATTTTCTCTTTGTTTGGCTCTAGAAGTGTTTCCTTTGTTTTTTCTCTTAACCCATATTTGGATAGTAATTACTTCAAAGGACTCCTTTAAAAGGAGGTAGGCATCTAACACAATGCAAATTTTTAGAAAGTAATCATTTCAATTCTAGGATGTGTCAGTCACTTTTGAGCCAGTAAACTCTTTATTCCTGCATTTTTCCAGTATATTATCTGAAACAGGTAAAGTAGTCATCTGCTTGGGCTGCCATAACAGAGTATCATACACTAGGTGATTCGAACAATAGAAATTTATTTTCTCATCATTAGTTCTAACGGCTAGAAACCCAAGATCAAGATGTCACTGTCAGGGTTGGATTTTGGTGAGGCCTGTTGGCATGTAGCTGTCTACTTTCTCACTGTGTCCTCACATGGCCCTTCTCAGTGCATACGCAGAGAGAGAGGGGGGGTGGGGAGAGAGAGAGACCTCTTTCATGTTTCTTCCTATTCTTATAAGCACATCAGACCTATCTGATTGAGGCCTCATGTTAATGACCTCATTTAAACTTTACTGCCTTTCTATAGACCCTATCTCTAAATACAGTCATCGTGGGACTTAGGACTTCAATACATGAGTCTGGCAGGGAAACAATTCAGATCATAATGGGTAGCAACTGATCCCCAATGCTATCCCCAGAAAATACTAAATCCAAGTATATGTCCCAACACCCAAGCTGATATTCAGAAAAGCCATTCAAGGAGAAAGGAGGAGCTTCTGTTTTCGGATATGAGAGAGAGAGAGAGATAAAGAAGACCCAGGTTGTGCAAACACCGTCTCACTATCACTCTGTAATACATCGACTCCCTTCTACCATTTCCACTAAAGCAAAATAGGCAGGAAAAGTCTTTCTCCCTTCTGAATCTTTTAGACCAAAATAGCAGTCATTGGAAGACTGTAAGACCTCACAGATAAGCAAGTAAGCTCTGAACACAGATTTATTATCTTTGAGTTGCAGTCTACTATCTACTAGCTGCATAAATGGGACAGTCACTGAATGTCTCTCAGGCTCAGTTTTTACCTCTTAATGGGGTATCAAGGATGTTTATTTGACAGAGCTGCTGTGCAGACTGATAGAGTCAGTGTGGGTTTCTCTGATCATCTTTCCCATCTCACACAGAAATGGCCCCAGAATCAAGTACTCCTAGGATCACACTCATACTTGATTGGCCTGCGTGGTGACTATTCTGAACTAATCCTCTCCAGATTCATTTCTACTAAGACACTGACTCTGAAAACAGGAAGACAAAGGAGGAGTGACTCACGATGTGTATCACTCATCTCCAGTAGAAGGCTGCTTTCCAGAAGACAGACAGGAAAGCAAGATGCCCTCTCTAAATGGGATAACTTTGCTTTGTGATGAAAACAACAACAACAACAACAACAACAACAACAACAAAAGTTCTGCAAAGGACAGAGGCTCACCATAACTTGTTTGGCAATGTGCCCAGAACCTACCACAGATGGAAATACATTAAAGAAAATTTTGTTAAGGGGAGGATGAAAGGAGAAAGGAAGGGACATAGGGAGGGAGGAAGACAAGGATTTTATTATTTTAGACACTTAATATCTAAGGTAAAATCAAATAAGACACAAAACTGTCAACCCTGAGTCTCTTTCATCTAGCTCCCCATAGATAAGGTCATTCTTTTGCCAAAGAAAATACCAATGTTTTTTTAAGTAAATTTTTTTTTCTTTTGCCAAATTGAAGCCATTTTACAAAGTAAGACTACCAGTTTCTGGCCCAACCTGTAAAGAGCTTGAAAGTCATCACTCCTGTTCTCACCACAAGGAAAGTTCTAAACCAGCTGAAAGTCAGTAACTCTTCTCAACTCATCAGAAAACTGAAGTCACAGGGAAAACTGCTAGCCCCCCAAACAGGAGATAGGTAGGCTGATGCAGGAATCATAGCTTAACAGTACAGAAGCCGAAGAGCGAAAGCCACAGTAGAAACGACTATTGGTAAGGAGTCCTTTAAGTGTAATAGACAAATTCCTGGAGGCTTAGTATGGTCCCCAACTTAGGACTTCTCAAATTTACAATCATGTAAAAGTGATACACGTACATTAGAAACCGTGCTTCTCATATCCATCTTTTCCTGGGCTCATGGTTCACTGTATGATACTCTCTCCTGATGCTGGGCAGCGGAAGTTCAGCCACGTGACCACAAGGGTAAACAACTGATACTCTACATAGTGGTTCTCAACCTTCCTAATGCCGCGACCCTTTAATACAGTTCCTCATGTTGTGGTGACCCCCAACCATGAAAGAAACGTAATTAAAGCATAGTGATTAATCACAAAAACAATATGTAATTATATATTGTGAACTATGTGTTTTCCGATGGTCTTAGGTGACCCCTGTGAAAGGGTTATTCAGCCCCCAAAGGGGTCACGACCCACAGGTGGAGAACTGCTGCTCTACAGGGTACTGTGTTTGATGCATCAGATCTACCACTTGCCACCTGTGTTTCCTGTTTCTGATGAGGAGAGGAAGACAATTACTTCTCAGGTGCAACTCAAGATAATTGCCCAAGTGTAGGCTAATCAAAGTGTTCTGAGCACATTTATGGTAAGCTAGGCTAAGATGTTTATTAGGTTTAGTGTATTAAAAGTATTTTCAACTTAATGATATTTTCAAATTGCAATGGATTTATCAGCTATAAACCCATCATAAGTCAAGAAGCATCTGTAGTTTAAGAGTTAGAAACTCCAGGGAGTGGGGATGATGAAACCCAGTCAGAGGGGCCCCAACACTTTCATGAGTTTTATCTCTAGGAGCTCTACCACGTATTCAGATTATATAATAGCACATGGATAAGCGAAATGAGTGACGGGAATGTTATGACAGCAGAGATATGCTAAGAAAAGAAAGGAAATGGAATCATATAAAGTACTTGATTAAAATCCAGGAAGAAAGAGAGTAGAAGGAAAAAACAAAGATCAAAGACAACAAATAAAACACAATTATAAATATGGACGATATGCCAACTATATCAATAGTCACTTTAAATACAAATGGACTAAAAAGATCAATTAAAAGACAGAGACAACCAGCATGGATACAAAAACAAGACCTAGCTATATATTGTCTGCCAGAAGCCCAATTTAACTATGAAGACACAGATACAGGGTCTGGCACACCTAATGCCCAGACTTGAGATATGATTTTATTATAAAATCATAACCATACAAGCTTATTATTTTGTAATAAAGACTTGATGTAGATTACCAGCTCATAAAAAGGGGCGTTATATGTACCGGACCCTGTAGATTAAAGGTGAAGGGATGGAGAACGACATGCCCCTCTAACACTAATCAAAAGAAACCTGGAGTAAGTGTATTACTTCCACACAGAGCAGATCAGTATAAGTAAAGGCCGTCATCAGCTCCTATCAGATTACGTTATAGTCCTACTTAGATTGCAGAATATTTAGAGTTCTAACCATTAAAAAAACAATCTGGAGGATTTTATATTAAGGTTGTTCTCTGCCCCCTACCTTGTCCTAATGGCATTTTCCCCCTGCTGACATAAAAGCAATGAAGTCCCAAAACAGAGGTCCTAGATCACAGGCACTGGTTCCCAGAATGTATGTCATGGTTCAATTTCCAAATCAGTGAGGATTACAACTTCCAGAATTTTCCAAAATATTTTGATCCTTCTCCTTTCTGGTAAGTAGCTAATCGGGAATCCGCAAGAAGACATGAAGAGCGTGCTGCCACCAGGTTGTAGCTCACACACGGGACTGAAGACCCCCGCCCCAGATCCAAAGTGTGCTCGGAAAAGCTAACCTCACACAACCAACCACGAGACACCGCAGTCGGCCACAGGCATCTGACAGACAAGACATGTGGGTCTGACTACTGAGAAGTCAGATCAAGGACGGGTCCAGGTGGCAGTCACAAAATAATCACTGGGGTATAACACACAGCATGGGAAATACAGTCAATAACGCTGTAAAAACTACGTTATGTGTGGTGTCAGTTGGGCACAAGACTCATTGCGGGGGCACTTCATAAATTATATAAATGCCTACCCACTGTACCGTACACTTGAAAATAATACAAAATAATATGGAATGTCAGCTATAATTTAAATATATATACAGTAGACTCTCTTGAGTAGACTCAAGATGTTTTTGCCAGTTGTTTGAGGTATCACCAGTTGCTTGAGAGTGCCGGTTGCTTAAGTTCCAGTTAACGGAGAGCTACTTACATTTATCTGGCATCCACCCATCCTCATGGGTGCCAGTTAACTGGGATTCTATTGTATACACAGTCGCAGGATGTAAAGTACAACATAGAAATATAGTCAATGATATTGTAATAGCTATGTACAGTGTCAGGTGGGTAGTAGGCCTGTTGGGTTTATCACTTTGTGAGAGGTACAGATGTCTAGTCATTATATTGTTTTGTACACCTGAAACAAATTTAAAAAAATAGATGCAAGTGTTGTCAGCCTGAACTTTTTACAACTTTGACAGCCCCCTTGAAGAAAAATAATGCAAATTTTAGAACACAGAGTACACAAATGAGGAAAGAAATCATAACCAATCACAATTTTGAAAAGCTGGAGGATGCCACAAACATCACAATGATCCAGAAAGTAGCATAATTATTTTCATTCATTAACCTTGGGACACACATCTATAAAATTACCTCCTCAATTTTAGCTGTTTACTCTTTGATCACTTCTTCATATGGTAAACTAACAAAAATAATTTTCTATAAAGAGAATAGAAAAAATACTTTAATCTTTCATATCACTTTGGTTGCTCAGAATTTTCTTTCATTATCCATAGTTTAGAAAAGCTTGAGTGTCACAACTCAGTATTAGTGATGTCATGCGTATTCCTAGGATTCCCAAGTATGACAAAGCCTCTTTCAAGCTTCTTTCATATTGAAGTTGTAAGATTTCAGGGCATTTTAAATTTTCTTAAACAACGAATAACTCAAATCCTCTTTTAAGGGACAGCCCATGAATTAACCCGTGGGCCCCAAGTTTTCCTGGAAGCCACGCCCACACTGGGAAGGCTGACAGGAACTTAACTGTGCATGATGGGTCAGACTGTCACAGAAACGCAGCTCATTAAACCCAAACTAAATACGTCCTCAACTCAGCTGCCCTTAGGGAGACCCTTAAAATGCCCAAGGGTCACTGGGAAAGTGGGTCACTGGGAAAGTGGCAGTGCAATAAAGACCAATTGCAGTTTAAAATACCTTGCTTTTGCAAATTTTGTAGCATCCATACCTGTGAACACGCTGCTGGGACCTCTGTCAGGACCTCGGAGAGGCTTCACTAGCTTTGAGGGGTGTCCTCGGTCGGGCTCAGGGCTCAGGCCCGTGCTGTTTCTCTGGGAACGGAAGGGTGTGTGGGGGCAGGGGGTCCTGGGGACAGAGGGCTGAAGGCAGGGTCGGGGTGTCTTCATTCCTGATCACCTGGCAAGGGCACATCTTTATACCCTTTAAAATAGCCAGGCCTGTATTTTTCTTCTCCCTACTCATAATCCCCCCCAAACTGTTCCCCCTGGAGTCCTTTAAAATGCTTCCTTACTCTGTTTCACCTTTGATAGAGTCGAGCACTGAGTTTGGTTTTAAAGTGCACTGTTGATTTCCAACTGGGGGGTCGGGGGGAAGAAATGAAAACAATGGAAATAAAAGGCCAAAGAATCCCTTAGGTGAGTCACAAAGCTATTAATGTATTTTTAAACTTCATCTCTAAGAATTGGCTGGAAAATGACAACTCAGAGCGGTTAGTGGGAAGGAGTGAAAAGTCACAATTCTGTGACAGGACTCGGGCTCCACACTCCGCCTGTCAATGACTGACAGAATTAGATAGCCAACCCTGGCACCGAGCAAAGGTGAGATTGCAGGAGCGGCAGGAAATGCCAAACGGGGCCACTGAGCTGGGGGGTTCGCAGGCGCATTCAGAGTCATGGCCCCACCAGTGTGGTCACGGGGCAGGTCCTGGAGGAAAGGGGACAGAAAAAGGCCAAGTAGGACCTCCGTGGTGCGACACAATGAGGAGAAACTCACAGAACAAGAACAAGCCGACTGCACCCTAACTCCCAGGTGAGGCAGATGCGTCAGTGGGCAAAAAGAGGCAGCAAAGCAGAGAAGCCACCTCCTTCCAAGATGACAGCATTCACCTCTGGCCGAAGCAAGCATGCTGGCCGCTAAAAATAAAAACAAAACACAAGAAGTATAACTAAAATCAAACAAACCAACCAAAAATGTCCCTCCCCTTACTGTTACACTCCTCTAAGTTTTGGTAAATAAACAACCTTCCCCAGCCTCTGTCTGCATAAATGCTGACTAGCCTTAAGGAGGTCTGAACTTCTGTAAAGGGTCCCCACAGATACGTAATGCATAATTTAGAAAAGGGACCTTTATGGTCCCTTTTCTTTAAAAAAAGCAAGATTGAGATGTGGTGTTGATAAATGTTTTTTGTTTGTTTGTTTTCTCTTTATTTCCTTCCCTCCAAGCTTTGGTGGAAGTATGGACATTCACAGTCTAAACAGGAAATTATTTCGTGGGATAATTTTCAAGGTTCTATCGTGAGAGATGAAACTACTGAAAGAGCCTGATATCAGCATAGTTCAAACCTGCTAGGAAAGGCAATTCAGGTTTCCCAACCGCCCAACGCCACGCTGACCCAGATTCGGAGCCGAGCGAGCGCCTAAGTGTCACCAGGCAGTTTCAGTGCTGATTGAACAGGGATTCTATTTTAATTTTTTAAAACCACCATTTCTTTTTAAAAGCCCCAGGGCATGCAAAGAGTAAAATATACCGATCATTAAAATATTTAAATTCACCAGCAGGGGTGATTAATAAAACATCCAAATGAAACAGTTTATAAAAAGTGCTCTCAGCTTGTCTAGTCTGAAATAGCACACTCCGCCCAGCCAGCTAGCTCGCTTCGCTCCACTCCTGTCGGTCCTCACCCTCTGAAAGTTTCCTGTAGTTCGACAGGAACATGCTAACCCCCCAATCCAGAAAAGGCACCCTAGAAAGAGGGTTGCATGTAGTTCTCACGCTTAGTGTTTACAATTAATGATTGCGACATTGTATCGGGACTTGTGATCATGTGTTTGTCCCCAAAGTGTATAGGGTAAGGTCCTAATCCTAGGCCATTGGCCAAACACAACCTTCAGGCGGCTTTTTGTTTAGCCCAGTTTTTCAAAAATACTTGAATTTCCTACTAATATTCTAAAAGCCAAGTCGTAGCACACACAGTGCACACATACACACAATTGTGCCAGATTCTGACCCAGAACCGAGTAGCGACTACCTACCCACCTGTTAGTGGAAGAGCTCAGGGGCTCCCCACAATCCTCATGGTTACCAGGTTTTTACACTGAATAGCCTCTTTATCTGTAGGACCAGGCTGGCTGGTGCACATAGTTGAGTTTACAAGCTGTGTTGTAATGATGCAAACAAAATGCGGTGGGAGTAGACAGAACGAACATGCATTTGGTAGACAAGGAAATGGGTCATACGGGAAGATGCAGCCTATGTGTCAGGTATGGACCAATCGGCAGGCTTGTGCAGGTGGACGTGAGGAAAAGGGCATGCTAAAGGTGTGAACCACATCCGTCACGTGACAAAGGTAGGAAAGGGCAAAGAATATGTCTAGTAGTCTGGTATGGCTGTGTGACCCATTATACATAAATGGGAAACAAAAAGGCAGATAGCAGTATGCCTCAGCTGTAGCTTGGTGGCCTGAATTTAGAGTAGAGAATCTATGGAATTAGAACTGTGTTTTCAGATAACTCTCCTATTAAACTGTAATAACCTAAAAGAATCCCTTGAGTTACTATGACAACTATCCCCAAACAGCAGAATCCTTGTCCTTAATTGTATTCTCTGTCTCTTGTGCAGTATGAACTCATCAATAACATCACATTCAACCGACAGTTTAGAACGCCAAGAAACCACTTTTCTCCAGGGTACGGGTGGGATATGGATGTAGTGGGGAGGATATTGAACTCCCTGTCAGAAGACTAGGGCTCTCTTCTCAAAACTCGGCCACTTACTCTGTGCTCTTGAGCAAGTAGTTGACCTTCCGTGACTTTTCCTACTGTAAAATGTTGATGATAACAACTTTTCCTCAGAAGGCCATTGCTCAAATTAAATGAAACAAACAGTGCTGTGTTTGAAAGTACTTTTCAAACAATACAATGCAATGCAAATAAAGGTCATTATACTGCTAACATAAATATTGGGTTGGTCAATTTCCAGTCCTTTCCTGGAGTTGTTTGCCCTTTGTACTCCCCGAGAATACTGCCCATCTCTTATCGCTTCCAGTCCAAGTCTTGGCCCCTTTATTTTATTAATGTGGCCTTTGAAGGGTCATACTGAGTTGGTTCACTTGATGACATCCCAGGGTTTGGATCTAACTGCTGGTCGCAACTGGCTTCCAGTAATCTAAGCCTATTTTCCTTTCTTCCAGAGAACTATTCCAATTTGTTCTTTATAAGCTTCTAGCATAACTTAAAATGCAAAGCTCTCCTTTTCATGATTCTGCTTTTTATCAAAATCATTCTTATTCATGCTAATAATACTCAAATGTCTTTAATTGATTTTCAGTCACCCAAGACAAAAATTGTTCCAATAAATAAATAAAATAAAGACACAAGGGACATACCTCAGACCAGTTTTGGGGACAGAACCAGTAAGCAGAGAGATAAGGTGCTGCATTTGCCTGGAGGGAAGTTGCTGAGACCACCAAGTTTCTGCCCAAGTAGATACAGTCAGCCGGGTGGAGCTAGAGATTTAGAGCGCAGAGGTCTCTGGGGAGACAGACTTCATGTAGCTCTGGAGCCTCAGGTGCTTCTCCATCAAGTTAAGTATAAACTAGATCTAAATATGTTTCTCTTCTTCCCCCAACCAATGGAAAATCAGTGCTGGCAGCCTCAGGAGCAACTCTGAAGGGGAGAAGAAAAGGGAAAGATGAAAAACAAAACAAACAAAGCCATCCCTGGGAGTTGTCATTGGTCCTCAGGAAGCAAAGAATGATCCTGAGCATCATACACATGGGCTGAGGGGAGCGAGTACAGAGACTTCCCGCCCTTGAACTTGCTCCATGACAGTTCAGTCTGGAGGTGCCTAACCAGGCCTGGCGGGAGCAAACACAAAGCCTCTCGATTCCCACAAATAACTTTTCAAGAACAGTAAGCAGCAAGCAGGTGTATGTTAGCATCCATGTAAGACAACAAGACTACACAAGCAAGAGCGAAACCACAGACGGAAGTCACAGACCTACCAACAACTCTATTTATCAGCCTCGTAGGTAGGGGAGGGGTGCAGGAACCACACTGACACCCCATACCAGGCAACTTCAATTTGAGAGAACAATACGGTGTCCCCTAGGATGGGAAAATACTGTCTTCTCTGCAGCGAGGCTTTGCAGCATAATCACACCTCTACCATCTGCATTGTTCTAGAACAGAGGATGCCAAGAGGTCAAATGACAGCAGAGAAGAAGAGAGCACTGAGCCAAGTAGAGCCAAGGGAAGGGTTAGACCCTGCCACCTGCTAGTGCGATTAATGTTTCTGAGCCTCAGCCTCCTCCTCTGTAAAAAGGACAATGACAATTGCGAGGGGGATTTTGAAAATTAAATGAGTGGACTTACATAAAAGCCTGCCATGTCATCAGTGCTTAATAATGTCAGCTGCTTTTATTAGAATTTGTTAGGCAAGAGTAAAATCACGTATCTTATGGCTATCAATGTAGGGTGCTGCTGTAGAAAGTAGGGTGAAATAAATCTTCCTGCTCTAACCATAAAATCCTGCCTAACTCCTCAATTCCCGCAATCTAAAAACGGACAAACTCAAGCTGGCAACCAAGTTTTGCACAGAACCACCAAAGAATAAATTTAGGCTCATCAAATCAAATCGCACACACTAGGAACAAACCAATTCCCTGCTGGATAGCTTTCCCCTCAAAGGAAATGCCTGCAGTGAGCACAACCAGGAGCAATCCTAGAAAAACTTGAAGTCTCTTGCCATTCAAGTGGCCAGGACATTGCCCACGCCCTGGAAGAAAAGTAGTAACCCAAATGGATTTGCCCGGTGGCAGCCAAGCCTTTATTCCAACTCTAGCAACCAGTCACATGAGCACAGAGCCACTGTGATTGCAGAGTTTCCTCCACTCGTGGTCACCATCACTGTCAGCACGAGAAGAAAGAGTGAGCAGCAGTCAAGATAATGCAGCCTGAGTCATCGCTAGCTGTTGCCCTCATAAATATGCTTCAGTTGTCCAGAATAATTGCTTCTGATAAAGGCCGAATGCACAGTTCTGACAGGGATGTCCGTACGAGTTTGTGCTGCTTGTAAACCTGTCAGGATAGATGCCTCCTTGTATTTCCATCTTTAAACCAAGCTAACAAGTCAGGTTATTTTTCAGGAAATCATTGCACACATTCCATTTGAAGCCAAGTTTGAAAGCTTGATGAGCCCCCAGGGACTTCAGAGTTTTAATTAATCTAGCTCCACGCTTTCCTCCAATGAGGCAAGAATTCAGTGTCTTCCACCACTCTCTCTCACCCCAACCTGCTCCTTCTTTTGCATTCCCTGTTTTGATAAAAGCTACAATTATGTATGTGGCAATGCTGGAATATCCTAGGCATCCTCTAACACTCCCTGTCCTGAAACACCCACAACGAACGGGCTGGCCCTCCTAACAACACTAGAGCCTAAAGCCTCTGGGTTCTGACGATACCGCCGTTTGCACGGCCCGTGCCCCCCAGGCCCTCAGCACATCTCACCGGGCTGGGTACAAACGTCGCCTTGCCAGTGTTCCCCTCTTTAGCGTCACCCCTTTAGGACCACCTTCTCCCAAGAGACTGATCTTTAGAAAACAGAGATTTGACTAAGTCACTGTCTTGATTAAAGTCATTCACTGGGTCCCATCACCTTCACAAAGAAACCCAAGCTCCTCAGCGTTGCTACAAGACAGTTCTCTATGATTCTGTCCTTGCACCACCTCTGCGCACAGCGATCCCACGCATGCTCCAATTGCTCATGACGCCCACACCTGTCACCCTCCAAGTCCGTGTGGTTCCTCTCCTTGGAAGGCTTTCCTACATAGCTTCCCTCTGCTCTCCACTAATTCCTCTGGTTAACTTCTACTTATTCCTTATGACTCCACCAAAACATCAAATCTTTGGGATGTTTTTTGCCACTTTCCCTATACCCTCTTGTAAAATTAGCTTGAAAACTAGATGAGCTTCCAGGGACCTGCGGCTTTAATTAGGCTGGATTTATATTTTTGCTGTTGCCCCTCAGCCTCAGCACTACTGACATTCTGGGCTGCACAATTCTCTGCCGTGGGGACTGTCTTCCACATTATAGGATGTTTATTTAGCAGCATCCCTGGCCTCTACCAACTAGGTTCACGCAGCAAACTCCCTCCAGCTTGTAACAACCAAAATGTGTCCAGACATGGCCAAATGTCCCCTAGGGGAAGAAGCCACTTCCATTGAGACCACTGCTATATAATAGTATTAATATTACTATTAGACATCATCCCATGGTTCTGTTCAAGTGTAGTTTGTCTGACCACTTCCCACACTGAGGATAATCTCCTTGTTGGCAAAACTCTTTTTCTTATTAGTGTAACCCCAGTGCCAGCAACAGTGTCCATCAAATAATAAGTGCTTCATAAATACTTTCTGAATGAATGAAAATAAATGAATAAGCACATGTTAAGTAATCATCAGGTGGTACTGCTCTACTTGTCATTTACACCTCCCAGAAATCCCAAGATGTGTAAAGCACACAGTCATGGGCAAAAACAAAAACAAAACTCTTCTGTTACAGAGGATTCTGAACTCTCAAGACCATAAACAAAATAAGAAGAAATTTTAGAGGTCAATTAGTTCCACCACCAATACCTTTGATTTAAAAACAAACAAACAAACAAACAAACAAAAAAAAAAACCAGAGGCAAAAACATATCAAGTAGCTCTGCGTATGTCATGTAGGGTGTAAGCAACAGAAAGCCATCCCAAGTCTCCCATTGACCTTGGCAATGCTACTTGCTTTTCTGTACACACAAGTGGGAGAACTTGTCATACAAACTTCATCTTGCCCAAGTATGCAATCCATCTTTTAGTAGGTCTCTTTGCATCTCTCCTAACAGTGTAACAGAGATTTCTCTTTCTGTGATAATTTTGAGATGAATTTCATACCTTGGGTAAAACTTTAGCTGCATAGGGACATATCCCTTGGCATTAGTAACCACATAAACTACATATGGCATTCCCCTTTCAAACCATTTTGTTCTGACTTCTTTACCATGATAGCCCATCAAGTTTAAGCAACATACTCCAGGATACTGAAGATGAGAAGCAAGCACTGAATAGGACACTTTTCAAGACACTAATGCTCAGCCAGAGGAAAATAAACCAATCTAAATAAACAAAGCTGCAAAAAATGCCCTTTTGTCTGGAGAGTTCCAGCCCCACATCCGTAGCAATGACATTCTGCCTTGAGCAGTGCACTGATCCACACAAGCTGTGAGAGCAGCTCAGTTTCTGCCCTTCCAGGACCCAACACTGCAGACCAAAGCCAAGCTGTAAGAGTGATATACTTTGAAACTTAAAATGAGCAGGTAGCACTATTAGGCATTTTCAAGGCCATACAATTCATATTCTGGTAGCCATGGGGATGAGGTAACCTTCACATTCATAAAGTGCTGAGAACAGAGCTGTGTAAATGAGAGACCTGTCCACTGAATGGTGACTTCTTTTATTTCATCTCCTCTGGTGTAAAAGCTTCTTCTCATTTGTGCCAGCGAAAAGGACAGATTGTCTTTCATTTTTGCTTATACGGGCGTCTCGAAACAGGAGGAGAGGGGTTTTTGTTACCTAGAGGGCTTGACTGAGGTGATGTAATATATTTTCTCTTCTTCATTTCTGAGAAAGGAAAAAAAAGAAGGAGATTATGGCTATAGCATCTCGAGTGCTTTCTGAAAGAAAATAACATAAAAAATAATAATAAAAGGTGAAATTCAAGGATGCTTCCAGACTCGGTGTGGTTTCGTGATGACAAAGGTGGAAACAGGTGAGACAATTCTCCTACTCACCTGGGTTTCGTACGAGACCTGAAACGGGCTTCAGGGCCCAGCTGAGGCAGGGCCTCTTGAGTCAGAGTTCCAGAAAGCACCTGAAAGGGACTCGCTAACTGCTACTGCAGTCAGGATGAGGGGGCACAACAGACCTTGGAAATGTCCACGGTGTCAGTATTTCCAAAACACCTCTTAAAAAAAAAAGTCTGCATCCCTCTAGCGTTCACCCTTGCCGTTCTAAAGCTGGCTCCAGTTAAAAGGACAGGCCCGCCCGTGACGTGTTCGTACAGGACACAGTGTCATACTCTTGTGTTTGACAACCTTGGAACTGCCTGGCACCACGGCCAGTCTTACCGAGGCAGGAAACGAACACCTTAGTGACATGTAAACTGCGGTGTGCCTGTCGCCTGGTAGATGATCGGTGACAGAGAGTGGGGAGGGTGAGGGCAGAAAGATCTATTAGAAGTTTGTTTTCCTTCTTTGAATTTATCATGTATTCATCATTATATTTTCAGCTATTTTTGGTTTCTTGATGAGTTTTCCCTGATACTCCGTTATTCTTGCTCAAAGGAGGACAAATACACTGAGATATGAGCTTGTTACATGACAGATTACCTAAGATTCAGCGGTAGCAAAGCTGATTTAAGCTCAGGCTTAAGTAATGACAAAGCTCAGGTAATTACATTTTATAATTCCTATGAGAAAGGAGTTGCTAACCTGGTTCTGGGGTTGGAGATCTGAAGAGTAGTGATTATTTATTTGCATGCTTGTGAGATTTTTATTATTATTTATGTCCTAATATTGTATATACAGTTGTAATTATGATTTTCCTGTTATCTTCAGCAACATTATTTCATGTTTTCCAAGGTCATCCTAAGCATTATTTCAATAGTTTGGAGTTCATATTATCAACATCTCTAAATAATATTTATGATATTAACTTATCATGGATATTCAACACCTTAACAATTTATTTGTATCCAAGGTAATGGGCTCCTTGCCTTTCAGGAAGCTCCATTATAAGCCAGGGCTGTGCGGGCTTTATTATAGAACTTAAAATCTTTAGCTGCAGAGGTAGGCAGAATAAATGAAGTTTCGAGACAGGGTAAGATCAGGAGTTCAACCTAACATGAAACGCCTCCTCCCTCAACTTTGCTTCCTTACTTCATCCTCTTCTCTTCTCTCCCAACGGCCCACGTTCCCCAGGACCTCACTTATCGTCTGTACACAAGTACATGCCAAATGTGTATCTCAAGCCCAGATCGCTTGCTTTGTACGCACAGACTTCTCCATTGCACTCGGATAACCAAAGGGCATCCCCGAACTCAGCGTGTAGGAAACTGAACTCATCTCCCTGTTGGCTTCCAAACTTGCGTGCTCTGTAGCTGAGTGACCGACATGAATGCACCTAGCCGTCCGAAGCAGAAAAGTAGGCGTCACCTTTGACTCGTCCTTCTCCCTGACCCCACATCCAACCACTCACAAGCCTTGTCGATTCCTCTTTGATGTGTCCCAAATCTGCCCCAGTGATGCTCTTTCCACCATCACCTCCTGCACGGTCACTGTCACCCTGACCATGCCCACCAGCCCCCCAATATGCAAATCCAATCTGCTCATTTTGCTTCAGACTCTTCTGTTGCCTCTGCTGCTCTCCAGATAGAACCCCTCAGCAATTCAGGCCCTGACTTTCCTCCCTACCTCAAGCCTCCTCACCCTTCCCCTTTAACTCCATGCTTTAAGCCTACTGTAGCCCAACGAAAGGCAATATATTTTTTTCCTTGCGGTCAATCGACAGTTGTTCCTTCTACCTAGAAGATAGTCCCTTGTCATACTCTCCCTTATCTAGGGAATTAAAAATAGTCACCCAGGTGTCTCAGCTCAAGCATAAACTCGATTTAAAAAGGCATTCCGGGACCACCGATTGCCCCGACCCCCTCACCTCCAGAGCTGGACTATCTAGCCCTCTTATGAGGCCCGCTCTCTCATAACACTTTTTCATTAATAATAACTTATGGAAATCTCATTACAGGCTAGACATTATGCTAAATGCCTGCATGGTTTATATTAGTGATTCTAACCCAGAAGTCCTCAACCTTTTTGGCACCAGGGGACCAATTTTGTGGAAGACAATTTTTCCATGCATGGGGCAAGGGAGGGGAGGGGGTAGGTGATGCGCTTGCACAGTTCACAATAGGGTTCGTGGTCTTAGGAGGATCTGATGCTGCTTCTGATCTGACAGGAGGTGGAGCTCAGGCTGTAATGCAAGCGATGAGGAGCAGCTGTAAATACAATTACAGGTGCACTCGCTCAACTGCTGCTCACCTCCTGCTGGGTGGCCTAGTTTCTAACAGGCCAGGGACAGGTACTGTTCATGGCTTTGGGATTGGGGATCCCTAAAGGCTTATGGACAAAAATTCAACACACAGATATTTTGTTTGACCTAATAGGGCTTATTATTTTATTAATTAAATGTCAATATTCTTTAAAATCAGGACATTTCAAATAAAAAACTAGATTTATAGCTTCCTTTGAAAAATTATTAAAGCTGGCAAAACTAGTTACACATTTGTGAACACGGCAACAATAAGCCATACTTGAATTGTGGCTATGCCTTTTAATGGCTGTATTAGTCTGATAGGGCTGCCATAACTAAGTATCACACACTGGGTGGCTTAAATATCAAAAGCAACATGGTCTTTTCCTTGTGCACATCCACCCCTGGTATCTCCCTCTATGTCCAAAATTTCCTTTTCTAGAAAGGACTCGATTGAGTCCTTTAATCAGATTGGATTAAGGTACACCCTGAGAGACTCACAAACTTAAAGGCGCCATCTCCAAGTCTAGTCACATTCTAAGGGACTGGGAGTTATGACTTCCACATATGAACTTATTGGGGACCACACTTCAGCCCCTAAGAATGGCCTTATACTCTCAGATATACACAGTCCCCATTACAGCCTATCGTAAATCAGACAAGTACTCATATACCCAGCCGAATCCACTCCTTAGAGATTATCTTCGCAGCCCCTATAGCTGAGTTCATGAGTCAATATTACTCTCTCCCTCTTTTGTAAAATGTTTGTGAAATTAATCATCTCATTGTTTGTGAAACAGTTCTCTGACTCTGATCCCAAGTTCTTAACTAATACATTACATGACCTTTCATCATGCAATACTACTGCATTTATCTTTTGCCCCACCAGGTGTATGTATCCAAAACAGGTGCTTGTTTGTACTCACCACAAGGCAGCTTAGTGGTAAAGACATCAAGCTCTGGAGCCAAGGCGTTGAAGTTTGAATCATAACCCTACTCCACTCTTGCTGTGCGACTTTGAAAAACTTCTTCAGTTTAGTTAGTGCCTATTTTCTAGGTTTGTTGAGAGTATTAAAGGAATTAATACATGTAAGGTACTCAAAACACTGCCTAACTCATCAGTTTCCCAATAAATGTTGGCAATATTAGTACTATCTTAAGGGCTTTTTATAGTAGCTGCACTCATTTATTCAATAATTATTTATTAAGCACATATTATATCCATGGACTTAAAGAAGCATAAAAATTATTTTTTAAAAAATGAGAGAGAAAGAGAGAATCTTAAACATAAACTCTGAACTCAGATTCTAATTACATGTTTGAGATTAGAAGGTCATTTAAATATCCAATGAAGCTCTTAAAAGGTATTTTTCATATACTCAGTGGTCTTTAGAACATATTCCATCATTCAATCAACATAATACTAGCATTTGAAAAAAAAAAATAAGAGAGAATTTCACCAAGAAGACACCTAAATTTTCCTTTTCCTATCAGTGCACCAAATATACAGCTACAAGATTTTCTCTGTGGGAAATCCAGAAACTAGTTGAGTGCCTGAGGAAAATAGCCACATTAAAATGAGTAGGAAAGGCTGAAATATACTGTCACCATGAAACCATCCCCAACACAGTGCCTTATGATTCAAAGGAATCCTCAACTCCCAGCCTCTCCCTGAGGAGTGAAGACTTTGGACCATGCAACTAATGCTCTGACTTCTAAGGCTGTCACTAACAAATGCACACTTAAATTACTTAGCTCTGATAGCCAAAAGGGCTTGCATTCATGAGTCCCACAAGACTAGAGCCAACAAAAAAGCAGTTTTAAAATGGATATAGAAGCACCCCCCTACACACAGAGCTATACACCCTAGATCAGCACAGAGAGAACAAGCAAAAATACCCGTCTCCCACTTTGTCCCCGGAAGGGGTTTGACTGCATACTTTCAGTCAAACCCAAGGGTTCAGCTTCTAATCCTCCCCTAATCTAGGTTCTGACCACAAATCCTCCCTGGAGTTCAAAAGAGTCTGTGGGCGCTTCCCCTCCATCTTCCCTCTCTGTCTCTCCAGCAATAAGCCCGAGTTGCCATCATCCTCCTGGTAGGAACTTGCTCACGCATCTATTGCCCTAACATTCACAGCTGCCACCTGAGGAACTGCCTATTTTTCAAATTGCCTGCTTCTGATAGCCACCAGAGCTCAGCATTCTTGAGTCCCAAAGGAACATGTTAAACAAACAAAAAATAAAGAAGAGCAGTTTTCAAATATGTGTACAAGAACTTCCTTCAGCTATTGTCCCCAGGCTTAGCGTAGATGAAGCAGGAAGAAAAACACCCATCTCCCCGTACCTCCCTAGAAGAGAGGTGACTGCATATTTTCTCACCTGCTGCCTGAGGTTCCTCCTTCTAATAAGCTTGTATGTGGGAGTTGACTAGGATTCTCCTGGGAGCCTAACAGAGCTGGTAGTCACACCCCTCACTGTGTCTCCTGAGCTCACTCCAACAGTAAAACCAAGCTTCAGCATCTTCCTGGAAGAAACTTGTCAACACACTTAGCACCACAAACACTATGGCTGTCACCCAAGGAACTGGCTCCCAAATCACCTAGTTCTAAAAGGCTGGAAGGGCTTGTGCATCTCCCAGGATGGCACAAAACAAAGAAGCAGTTCTATTTGCATGCACAAGCACTCCTAGTGACTATTCAATCAGCAGAGAGTTAAAAAAAAAAAAAAAAAAAAGCCTCTGTTTTTTTCCTAATAGGGTCTAGACTGCAAATCCAGTATCCTGACTTTTCCAGCCGCAGCCTGAAACCTGGGCATCCAATTAGCCTGCATCAGGGAGGTGAAGGGGCATGCAATTACTAGTCCTCCAGGGACCTGAACAGTGACATATGAGTATTTCCCATGCCTTCAGGACACTGATGAATCTTGACACATCTTCAACTACTGGGAGCTACTAAGAACAAAGATGGTAGCTTGGGCAATGACAAAGTTTTAAAAGGCAACCCGGAATTTGGGTCAGGCTGATTATGGAGGTTCATATTCTATGTGAGACCAGTCCCTCAATACTGGGAGAGGTGGCCTTTTTGTCTAATGTGCAGAAACCAATACAGAGGGTCAAGGAAAATAAAGAAACAGAAATATATTCCAAACAAAAGAACAAGCTAAATCTTTTAAACCAATTTTAATGAAGCAGAGATAAGTGATTTATTCAACAGAGAGTTCAAAATAATAGTCATGAAGATGCTCACCAAGGTTAGGAAAGCAAAGCATGAACAAAGTGACAATTTCAAGTAAGAGAAAAAAACTATTTTTTAAAGCACTAAACAAAAAAATCATAAATTTGAAGAATACAGTAATAAAACTGGGGGGAAATCTATAAAGAGTTTAACAGCAGATTAGATCAAATAAATAGAAGAAAAGATTAGCAAACTTGAAGACAAAAAAGTGGAATTTATCCAATGATGGGGGGAGTATTAAAAAAGAGCAAAGATAGCTTAAGAGACTTATGGGACACCCAAAAAGATTAATAGGTGCATATAGAGGGAGTTCCCTGGTGGTATAGTGGCTAAGGTTTCAGCACTATTAACTCTGCGGCCTGGGTTCGATTCCCAGCCAGGGAACTTACCCACATTAAAAAAAAAAAAAAAAAAAAAAAAAAAAAAAAAAAAAAAAAAAAAAAAAAAAAAAAAAAAAAAAAAAAAAAAAAAAAAAAAAAAAAAAAAAAAAAAAAAAAAAAAAAAAAAAAAAAAAAAAAAAAAAAAAAAAAAAAAAAAAAAAAAAAAAAAAAAAAAAAAAAAAAAAGATGCATATAGAGATCCCAGAAGAAATTAAGAGAAACAAGCTTATTCAAAGAAAGGATGGCAGAAAATCTCTTTAGCCTAGGGAAAGAAACACCATACAGATTTAGGAAGCCCAAAACGAAATAAATAAGATAAATTCAGAGAGACCTATACTGAGACACATTATAATTACATCTTCAAAAATTCAAGGCAATTTAAAAATATCTTAAAAATGGAAAAAAACTTAAGTACAAGGGAACCCCAATAAGACTAGCAAAAATTTTTCCAGTAGAAACTTTGCATCTCCAAAGGGAGTAGGATAATATTCGAAGTACTGAAAGAAAAAAAATACTCTACCCAGCAAAGTTGTCCTTCAGAATTAAAAGAGGTAGTCCACCAGACCAAACAAGTAAACAAACAAACAAAAAAAAGCTGAAGCAGTTCATCCCTAGTAGCTCAGCCTTATAAGAAAGGTTAAAGGGAGTTCTTCAAGCTGAAATTAAAGGCTACCAATTAATAACATTAATACATATGATAGTATAAAACCCACTGACAAAGGTAAATATATAATTAAATTCAAAATTGTCTAATAGTGTAATGGTGTTTGGTAAACCACTTATAACTCCAGGATAAAGGTTAAAAGACAAAAGTATAAAAAAATAAATATAACTATAATAATTTATTAATTGATACATGTATAAAATATCTATCTGCATTGTGACCAAAACAGAAAATGGAGAGAGTAGGATAAAAATGTAGAGCTTTTGGATGGGTTCAAAGTTAAGTTGTTGTCAGCTTAAAATAGAATGTTACAACTACAAGATGGTTTATGTAAGCCTCGTGGTAACTACAAAGCAAAACATACGGTAAATGTGCAAGGGTAAAGAGAAAGGAATCAAAGCATATCACCATAACAAAATCATCAAATCAAATGAAGAAAGCAAAAGAGGCAAAAGAGAATAAAAGCAACTACAGAACAGCCAAAAAATAATAAACAAAATGTCAATAGTAAGTCTGTATCTATCATTAATTACTGTAAATGCAAATGGACTCGTTTCTCAAATTAAAAGACAGCCTTTATATAAATTAACTGGAAAAAAGAGAGAGAATACTCAAATAAAATCTGAAATGAAACTGAAGACATAAAACCTGATAGCACAAACACGAAGGATGATAAGAAACTACTATAAACATTGATATGCCAAAAGCAATGGACAACCCAGGAGCAAGGGATGAATTCCTAGTAACATATAACCTATCAAGGCTGAATCTATGAAGAAATAGGTAATCTTAACAGGCCAACTACTACTAAGTAGGTTGAATACATAATTAATTACGTCCCAACAAAGAAAAGCCCCAGAGTAGATAACTTCACAGATGTCTTCTATCAAACATTTAAAGAAGAATTAATACAAAATTTTTCTCAAACTTTCCCCAAAAACAGAGAGGAGGGAACACTCCCAAACTCATTTCCTTGACCAGCATTACCCTAATCCCAAAGCCAGACAAGGACAAAAAATTACAGGTGAACATTCCTAATGAACAGAGATAAAAAGTCAAGCAAACATTGGTAAACCAAATTCAACAGTACATTAATTCATATACCATGATCAAATGAAATTTATTCCAGAAATGCAGGGAGTGTTCCACATCCACTAATTAATCAAGGTGCCATTAACAAAATTAAAGATAAAAATTATATGATCATCTAAACAGATGCAGAAAAATCATTTCACGAAATTCAATTTTCATTTGCGATTGAAAAAAAAAACTCTCAACAAATTAGGTATATAAGGTGATGGAAAGAGAAGTCACATTAGGTGGTGAACTTATTATACATCAAGTTGACAATGCACTGTAGAATTGTATGCCTGAAACCTGTGTAGTCCTTGCTAACAGATGTCACCCCAATAAGTCTAACAATAAAAATGAATTTTAATAAATAAATAAATAAATAAATACAAATTAGGTATAGATGCAATGTACCTTGATATGGTAAGGACTGATATGGTAAGCCCACAGGTAACATTATCCTCAATATAAAAACTGAAAGGTTTTTCTCTAAGATCAGGAAGAAGACAAGGATGCCCACTCTCACTACTACTATTCCACATAACAGTGGAATTCAGAGCCAGAGTAATTAGAAAACAAATAAATAACAGACTCCAAGTCAGAAAGGAAGTATAAAATGGTTTCTGTTTGCAGATTATATGATCCTGTAGAAAGAAAATTCTATACATCCCACCAAAACTCAGTTAGAATTAATAAATGAATTAAGCAAAACTGCAGGATACAAAAATCAATATACTCATACAAAAGTCCATTGTATTTCTATACCATAATAAGAAACACCAGAAAGAGAAATTAAGAAAACAATCTCATTTACAATAACATCAAAAGGAATAAAATACTTTGAAATACATTTAACAAAGAAAGTGAAAGATCTGTACACTGAAAACTATAAAACACTGGGGAAAGAAATTGAAAAAGACACACATAAATGGAAAGATATTCCATGCCCATCGTTTGAAAGAATTAATTTTGTTGAAATGTCTGTGCTATCCAAAGTGAGCTAGAGGTTCAATGCAATTTCTATCAAGTTTTCAATGGCTTTTTTCACTGGCACAGAAAAAACAATCCTAAAATTCACATGGAACCACAAAAGAACCCAAATAGCCAAAGCAATCTTGAGAAAAGAAAACAAAGCTGGAGGCATTACACTTACCTGATTTCAAACTGTATTACAAAGCTATTGTAATCCGTAGTATTGTATTGGCGTAAAAACTGACACGTAGATCAATGGAACAGAATAGAGAGCCAAGAAGTAAGCCCATGCATATAAGTCCAATTTATTTTTGACAGAAGACCCCAAAATATACAGTTGGAGAGGATAGTCTTTTCAATAAATGGTGTTTGGAAAACTGAATCTCCGTATTTTAAAAAATTAAGACCTTATCACACTATACACAAAAATCAACTCAAAATTGTATTAAAGATTTGAACATAAGAACTGAAACCATGTAACTCCTGGAAGAAACCATAGGCAGTGTGCTACTTGACATCAGTCTTGACAATGATTTTTTTAATTTGACACCAAAAGCAACATGACTGAAAATGAACAAGTGGGACTACATCAAACTAAAACCCTTCTGCACAGCAAAGGAAACCATCAACAAAATGAACAGGCAATCTATGAAAAGGGAGAAAACATTTGCAAGCCAGCTATCTAATAAGGAATTACTATCACAATACAAGTAACTCACATACCTCAGTAGCAAAGAATAAATAAATAACTCAGTTAAAAAATGTGCACAGAACCTGAATAGATATTTTTTCAAAGAAGACATACAAATGGTCAAAAGATGCATGAGAAAGTGATCAGGATCATTAATCACCAGGGAAATGCAAATCAAAACCACAGAAACCTTACACCTGTTAGGATGTCTATCGTCAGAAAGAGAAGAGATCACAGACGCTGGTGGGGTGTGGCTAAAAGGGAAATCTTGGGCACTGTTAGCAAAAATGTAAATTGGTGCAGCCACTATGGAAATCAGTCTAGAGGTTTCTCAAGAACTTAAATCCAATGTACATATATACAATGGAATATTACTCAGCCATAAAATAAAATTTAGAAAGAAAGAATGAACTCTTACCATCTGCAACAACATGATGGACCTGGAGAATGTTGTGCTAAGTGGAGTATGTCAGACAGAGAAAGACAGATGCACGAATCTAAAGAACAAAATAAACAAACAAAACAGAAACAAACTCAGATACGGAAAACATTTTGATAGTTGCCAGCTGGTAGGGTTTGGAGGTGTGTGAAAAAGTGAAGGGATTAAGAAGTATAAATTAGTAGTTACAAACTAGTCACAGGGGTGTAAAGTACAGCATAGGAAATATAGTCAATAATACTATAATAACTAGGTGTGCTATAAGAGGGGTACTAGATTTATCAGGGTGATCACTTCATAGGTTATATATATACATGTCTAATCACAATGTTGTACACCTGAAACTAATGTAGTATTGTAATTAAAAAGTAAAACAATTATTTAAAAAAGAAAAGACCTTAAAAATAGAACTAGCGCATGATCCAGCAATTCCTCTCCGGGAATATATTCCAAGGTATTACCTCGAAGAGATCTCTACACTCCCATGTTCACTGCACCAGTATTCGTGACAGTCAAGACATGGAAACCTAAGTGTCTATTGAAGGACAACTGGATAAAGAAAACGTGATACGTATTGGAATATAATAATATTCATTATTTATTGTTCAGTCTTTAAAAAGAAGGAAATGCTAACATTTGAGATACTATGGATGAACCTGGAAGGCATTATGTTAAGTGAAAAATGAGTCATACAAGAAAGACAAATACTGCATGGCATCCCTTATATATGTAATCTATTTTTATAATAAAAAATGAAACTCAGTAACACAGGGGCTGAGGGGTGGGAAAAGTAAAGAAAGGTTGGTATTATAAAAGGATGCAAACTTTCAGGTATAAGGTGAATAGGGTCTGAAGATCTGATGTATAATGGGGATTACAGCTGGTACTACTTACCATCTAATTTAAATTTGCTAAGAGAGTAGAACTTGGAGTGTTTTCTCCAAAACACGTACACATATAATTGTGTGAGGCGATAGATGGGTTAATTGACTCAATGGTGGGAGTCCATTCACAAGATATACATATATCAAACCATCATATGTATATTGCTTTAAATATATTACAATTGTATTTGTCAATTATACTTCAGTAAAGCTTGGAAAGGAAAGAAAAATGGCAAATTTTCTCTCCAAATAAACCCCACACTAGGACATTCTATTACTTTATGAACGATTTCTTCATAAATATTTCTTGAATTGTTAAACCAACAGGATTTTGATGTCAATTTTCTCCTTTGTGGTCTACTTATAAACAGGAGTTACCATCTCTCTTTCATATACGTTATTTGCCTTTTGTCCATGCAGTTCTTGTTTATTGATGTATCAAGAGAGGCAAAAGAACGCTATGTCCAATACAAAAGCTGTAAGAATCACCCATCGTTACTTTTGCCTTATCCCTAATCCAAGTTTATAAATCCTGGTTTCTCCCACCAATCCAGTAGTGTCTACTTGGGACTAAGTGTCCCAACTCTGAGCTGTGACTTCAGCTGACAATCAGATTTTATCTGGCCTGTGTGCCCGGTTGGTTAGAACATGCTGATAATGAAGCAAAAGGCATTCCGTTCCTGTAGGAACCAGAGTTTCACCCAGAGAAACCCCTCTGCACGATCACAGATAATATCCTTTCCCAAGCCAGTGATCCTGTAGGTGCTCGTCCCTGCTATCAGGGAGCAGGTGTGTGTCGGGGTGAAGCACAACTCCCCTAAAAAAAAGGAAGCATTGGTCGTGTCCTCTTAATCAACAATAATTGTAGTAACTGTCACTTACTGCAGGCTTGCTTTGAGCTGGACCCTCTGCTAAGTGCTTTTGACCTATTATTTTATATTATCTTCACAATCTTATGAGATATTATCCCAAATTCACCTTAAGAAAACCAGGAGGAGTCATTTGCCCAAGGTCAGAGTGGCAGAGCTCAGTGGACCCCACATCTGACTCGCGACTCCAGAGCCCTTGTGATGCACACACAACACACCTTTTACAGGATTAGCTACAGGAGAGCAGGAAACAGGGAAACCTGGGACCTCGTCGTTCTGCCTCAGACATTCTCGCGACCTTGGAAAAGCCACGGCCGCCCAGGTGCGGATGAGTCCCACCGTGGAAACCTGAAGGACGCCACCACTTCTGGCCTTCGCTCAGGGTGCTTTCGGTCTTCGTGTCCCTGATCTAGGCTGACCAGACGTCCCCATTTTAAATGGGACAGAAAACAATGGTACTGTCCCTTTTCAAATGGTACGTCTGGTCAGCCTAGTGTCATTGGGCTAAATTCAAGGTGTCAGCAGGCTGACCAGACGTACTATTTGAAAAGGGACAGGACCACTCTTTTCAGTCCTATTTAAAACAGGACATCTGATCAGCCTACTCTGATCTCATCTTCTCCAGTTCCACGTCTTGGTCCTGAATGTTCTCTTAGGCCCCCGCTGCTTGAAGAACTGGACATGTTTCTCTTTCAACCTGATACTCTACCTCCAGTTCCACCTGGTCCTGGCTTATGTGGGATCTAAGAACACCTGTGAAGTGCATGGTGAAAATGAAATTCCAAAAAACACGGGGGTTGGGGGATGATAAGGGGGGCTTATGTTGTAACCACCAGGATCATCTTTTCTTTTTTCACCCCAATATTAAAAACAAACTCTGTTGTTAAATGTCCAGAGTAGGACTCCTGCCTTCAACGAATGATCCCCAGGACATAAAACAGAACAAAAAATAATGAGAAGGAGGGAATCAATTCGGAGCAATTCTATTTTGATATGATTGCATTTAATCAATTTTTTCATACTTGTTATTGCATGTTCAACTCAAAGTTTTCATGGCCAAAAGGAGGGAAATGCTAGAAGGAATTCATTTCCCCATTGTTCTGCTAATGGAATAGTATTCCACTTGTCATTCTGAGTGTCTCAGGAGAGGTAGCATTTTCCAACCACCATCAAGTCAGAGTAGAATTGATTGGGATACGAGAAAAGAACACACTATCCACTGTCTTACAGAGCCCCACCTTATACATTACTCTACCCTTTAAATGCATTCTGGAATCTCACCTCTACAACAAGTACCTGAGAGAGCTGGAGTCCCCTTGGGAACTTCCTCACAGCTTACCTTCTCCTCCAAAACCTCTCTGAATGTGAGTAGCAGAAAAGCAATGACTCTAAAGACCCTGGCTCTATCACTCACCAGCTGTGTGAACTCATCCAAGTGATGCAATGTCTCTGAACCTAAATGTGTGTCTTTAGAATGAGAGTAACGGCAATGAACTGTCTTACAGGGCTGAGGGAGAAACTAAATGAGATAATGGTGGGGAACACGCTTCGCAAGAAGTACGACACAATGGTCAGGAGTCTGGACTCTTAACTATGCTTTCTAAATTTGATTCCCAATGCATCCTCCAGAAACTGTGTCTGTAACCTTAGGCAATTTGCTCAAACTCTCTAAGCCAAGGGTACCTTATCTATTTGATGGAAAATAATTGTCCTTATCACATAGATAGTTGGGAAGATTAAATAACATCATGCTGCCAGTGCCTTGTACACCGTGAAAGGTCAGTAAGTGTGGCTATTATTAATGTCAGCACGGAATTGGAAAATAAGCTCTTAGAACTTGAAGGGTCAGCAGGATTTGAGCTGAAAGGTGTTTGCGCATCCTTAGCATGTATATTAAGTGGCGAGGGAGAGACAAAAAGAGCGAGGAGAGAGAAAATAAATATTTCCTTGGATAGAGCAAAGAGAGAAAAATTCTAATGCCAGTTGCCCTTAACTGATAGCATGGCCATGGACAAAGATAATAAAACACTTCCTATATCCAAAAAGGCTCCAGGTAGCCAACTTTGGCTATTCACCACTCCCTAGCCTTGGTTCTCTCTCCCTTATCTCAATGGACTTGATTTGTATTTTATTCTTGAAAACAATCAAATACGGATATTGAAATGAAGTCTCTCTGTGAGTTTTTCAGAGTGCATCAGGGTCATAAAAACAGAGTGGTTCTATCTATATGGAAATGTAGGGTTCAAAGATATCCATTCTAATAATCAAATTATAAGGGAAATGGTTCTCTAATAGGGAGCTAATAAAAGTTGGTTCTT
Organism: Lyroderma lyra; assembly: GCA_004026885.1. NCBI lineage: Eukaryota > Metazoa > Chordata > Mammalia > Chiroptera > Megadermatidae > Lyroderma > Lyroderma lyra. The sequence continues at coordinate 101,385 of PVJL010002055.1, read as the reverse complement.
AAGGCTGCCTGGAGCTGTAAGCAATAAGGAACAGATTTATAATGTGAATATTTTCTGTTTCTTCCTTCTCCCCATTCCCTCTCCCCCACCACCTTTATGCACTATGCCAATAACTAGATGATGCAAGCTTGGAGTAGAAGGGAATAGTTAAGCAATAAGAGTTCTCATTTAACCAAACCTCCCCCACCATTCATTCTCATTCTCTCTCTCTCTCTCTCTCTCTCTCTCTCCCTCTCAAAAATGTCAAGTAAGGGTTTGCCTAAAGATGCTAAATTGACTAAAATTTTCCCCTTCTGTACATCGCAGAGATGCTCCCTGTGGGACTATTGATTAGCCGTTGGACTGTGCTTTGGGTAACGAGGAGACAGTTAACAGGGCACAGGAAAGTCAATTTGGCCTAACCAACTTTTATGTCATACATGGGAAGGGACAGGGTCACGTTTTTTTAACCTCTTCATTTTCTAGATGCATTCCCCGAAAATGTGGTGTTTTCAGCTTAAATTAGTTTCAGGAGTGTTGGTTACTGCAGAGCAAGCAGGCTTGAGAGAAGGAGAGAGATGAAAATAGATCCCTGTCCTCGGGGTTGTAACAAATTGTTTCCCAGATGAGGAAATAGAATAACCAGCCACACACCTCTGACTGTGACCAAACACAGATTTTTCTCACTAGTTTATCGTCACGTGGAGGGAAAGTCACAGCAGCCCGAGTGGCCGTACACAGCTGGGACGGATGAATGTGGACAGTAATCCAGCCCATCCACCCAGCTCCTTTTCCTAAATGACTAGGAAAGAGCTCCTCCACATGACCGTGTGGACAAACCTCTTTGGCCAGGCAAAAAGGCCTTTCCGTTCCTGCCCGTCACCACACTGAGGCTGTTCATCATCACCAAGGAGGAAAATCTCACAGGAGGAAACCCCCAAAGGACCATCTCCGGATTGTGTATCATATGGTGTAAGAGTAATACTTGAATCATAAATTTAAACAGTTAATGCCTCAAGCCATTGATACCAGCAGGTGGGGATGGAATGACTGTGTGGCGCAGGAACACGAAGACACGGTTATCGTGCACGCAGGTGCCAAGAGAACACAGGCGACTATTTGGGTTATTTCAGAGATAAATACTGCCCGATCAATATTTTGAACTGGCACAGAGTTTTTATTTGTGGTTTTATTTTCAAGTTTGCATTGAGACCAGGGCCCACGTTCTCCAAGTCCCCTGAAGACCCAGCCATTTCTTTTATTTTACATCTGGCCAGATTCATGCATTTCTGTTACTTGTCACTTCTTTTAAGAATTTGAGACCCTGAGTTTGAGAGATGGGCTACACTGAGTACTTTTTAGAGCACATTTAAGAGAAGCTATACCAGACACGGAAAGCCACTGAAAAAAGAATTAGGATTAAAGGTTGCTTTCAGCAAGCGCATGAGTAAAGATTAAGACTGAGTCACCAACGCCTGAAGCAGAAAGTCACAGATATCCACAGAGGAGAACTGGGCCTCCAAAAAGTAGCCACTTGCCACATGTGCCTACAGAATGCTTGAAATGTGGCTCGTTCAAACTGAGATGTGCCGTAGCACAACATAAATGCACGCCAGATTTTGAAGATTTAGTACCAAAAGAAAAAGTAAAATATCTTATTGATAATGCTTATACTGATTAAATGCTGAAATGACCATGTTTGTGTCTATTGGGCTAACTATTATCATTAAAATTAATTTTAGCTATTTACTTTTATTTTTAACGTGGCTACTAGAAAAGTTAGTTACATGTGTGGCTCACATCTTGCTTCTAGGGACAGCAGTGGTCTCATCACCATTCTCCCAGGTATATAGATTCGTTCATACTTTTTGGAATTTCCTTAGTGAAGAGAAACCAGAGACTAATATAAAAAAACCACTGTGTACATAGCTTGTAGCTTATAATATATGTGCGTGTAGTAAACCGTAGACAGTCATCACTACAACAGAATAGGTTCAGGCATTCTTAAAAAGTTTTTTTTTTAGAAAAACACTCTGGAGTTAGTGGTTGTAGATCCTTAGTGGATGGACTCTACTGGGCTAATTCATTACTGATAATTATAGAATCTTAATGAACAAGGCTCATTTGGTCATTGTAGAGTACAGACCACTCTGTCTGTGGGTTCTCTGAACACCGACTTGGGAACTGACCCCGGCTCTTGAAATAATGCCCAGGACGACCCTGCAGGAATAACCTTGGTGGAGGGATAGAAACACTGAAACTTCCTGACAATGGAGGTTCTCATCCTGGCTTTGTGTTACTGTGTGCCCCCAAAAAAGATCTCAGTTAACCTCTCTGAGACTCAGTCCCCTCAAGTATCGTAAGATCAGGGTGGTGATGTCTATTCCATCGGGTTTCTCTGAGGACTGCAGGGCATGAAGTGTGTGGAGGTGCTTTACAGCCTGTGGTTTGCCCTCCAGGCTCAGCACTGCTCACTGGAGTTGGAAATGTTTGTCACACCTTCCTCTGGGGGCAGATCCCGAAGCACGTCGGTTGGTGGCACTGCCAGCCAGTCTGTAAGACAGTGTCTGGGACAACCCAAACAAAACCTGCTCAAAAGTGTAAAAACGCTGTTAGGTAACTTCAGTGTCAAACAACTGATGGGATTCCATCTTCACTGAGTCAGACCATTTTTGAGTTCTCCAGATTCCGTCGCTTGTGTTGACATGGGTCAGCACTTGCTCCCTGTCAGAGCACCCGTGGATTTGTCACCAGAGTCTCAGCTGTGTACTTTTCCCTTATGCCTGTTTTCATTCTTTGAAGCTTTGGATACTCTATGTCTCAGTCCCTATGTTCCAGTGTCCTTCCAATATTTAAAAATAAAAAAATCATCTACAGATCATTCTAGGTTGATTGTTCCCAGCTGCTTCACTGCAAATGATGGTCCCCGGAGACTATAATCATCCCTCTGGGGAGATATCAGTGATTTTAAAATTCAAGTTCTTATCATGTTTATGGGGGTGCTTCTTGTCACTTCCCCTGAATCTACTGGTTATAACAAGTAATATTTTACTCATTATTTTTCTAAACTATTAAATTTATTGTTAACTATTATACTTTATATAAAGCACTTTGAGAGACCCTATAAATCATAAAAAGGACACATAAAGCAGGTCCCTGATTTCTCCTCTATGGGCCTGGAATAGATTTCTTTTATCTTTCATCATGATCCTCAATTCCTTAAGAAGGTTGCAGAAAAAAAAAAAAATTACAGTGTAGGTCGCGTGTATCCAACGGATACATTCGTTACTAGTCTGTGCTGAAATGTGACCAAAGAACTTAAAAACACTGCAAACTGACAGTTTAAACATTATGGTTTAACATTAGTCATGTACAAACACGTAGTAAATCATGACTTTGACCCTATACCCCCAATATATGTAACAATATTTAAGAAAAAAGTTTATACCTCTCAGATCAACTGCTACTTCTGCAGGGTTAAACACATCACTTTGACCCCTTGACAGGAGACAATTTGCCTTTTACCCACAAATTTACCCAGTTACTAATTTTCTGTGTGTAGAGATTTGCTGGTGCGCCCAGTGGGTGCCCCGCTTCCTGGAAGTCCTTCCTGAGCCTTGCAAGATGCTGGGTAACCTTACACAAATTACTTAACCTCTCTGTGTCCTCAGATTCTAAATAGAGACAGCAGGTATCAACTACCTCAAATATTTGTGAGTATTAAACATTTCCTAGCACATTATAAGCCCTCAATAAACACTAGATACTCCTATGATATCAATGGAATCTACCCCAAAACTCTCCTTGATACCCCTTCTCTATAGTTACTGTACACTGTGTTTATCTCTAACACACAATAGTCTACTGTCTATCAAATTAAATGCTTACTACGTATTAAGAGTTTGTTTGTGATACTTTGCTTCTATTAACTCATTTCATCCGGGCCAACCCTATGTGATATATAAATTTTTTTTTCCATCCAGAAAAAAGTAAGACTTAGGTAGGGGTCATATACCCAAGGGCACACCTTAGAAACGAGAGAAGCAGGACTTGAGCCCAAGGGCCATGCTGTCAACCACTCACCTCACTCAGCCCTCTTCCTTGAGAGCCCATTCTAGCAGCCGTGTGTGGCCCTGTGGCTAGTACAGCACCTGACACGTAGGGTACATTCACTCATTGGCTCATTAATGTAACACCTTGCAAGGAAAGGCACAAATATTTTCGTGTTTCAACCAAATACAAAAATGATGTGACTGTCCCATGGATCCACAGGCGGCTTTTTTAAGGGTTAAGCTGGCCGAGGTTTCTCGTTTCAGCAGTGTTGCCATTCCTTTTCAGGAAGGAAAAGACATAACAGGAATAAATTGTAGGCAGATGTCTCATTTCTCCAATTTATTATTCTCGGGTGAAAATATTGAGTGACATAATGCATCACAGGGCTGTCATGACTAAGTATGGAACAATCCATCAAACAGGCATGGCTCTTGGAAAAACGAGCAAACAGGCCTCAGCTAATGATGGATTAAGTTATTGGGATGTTTTAAGGTTATTAACGTTATGGGGGATGGGAAAAATATTTTAGAGAAGAATGTGTCTTTCTAATTGGAAGGTAATATGTGTTTCAAATCAGGTTTAATGTGGGATTGCTGGGGGCGGGGGGAATCACAGAATAAAGATATCCTTCAATAACGTCATCTACTGAGGTTTCTCCCAACAAACTGTTTCTGCAGAGAGAAGCTCAGGATTTATGGGGAAAACAGGGATTGGCCGGATGGATCCACGGGCCAGGCGAGAAAAAAAGTGTAAAAAGAACCTTGCAAAGTGTGTCAAGGAGTTTGGCCTTCATCCAATGGACCGTAAAGTGTCACCTCAGCTTTTTGGAGAAAAGAATGACATCAAGGTGACACATAGCTCTAAACCAAGTGAGCGGAACTGGAAAACACGAGAAATGTAGAGGCCCTAGGAATGTAAAGGAGGGAAGCGAGTTAAGGAGATACTCGGGGGGAAGAGTTGATAGGACTTCGGCGCCTCTGAGATGACAGAGAAGAGAACCAGACGACGGAAGAGAAACAGGAACAGGAAGAGAGCCCAGCCGCTGACAGGCTGGTGTGGTGATGGCGCGGGCGGGAGTGGGGTGTGTGAGGACAGCGGGAGACAACTGGCTTCTAGCCCCTCATCACGGCGCCTTCTCCACTCTTAGACTGAGAGGGCGAGGGAGCCCCTTCCACCTCTGACACGGGTACGTGTGCCACCCCGTCCCCACAGCCAGCCCGGGGACGTCTGTTAGTGCTGTAGGAGAAGTTAGTGCAATAAGATTTAGAAACTGATCCCATACTGCCTGTTGGGAACAGTCGGACCTTTGTGTTACGTGGTTATCAACTCACTTGTCTAGACCTTGCTCCCACCCGTGAAGTCCTGCGGGAACCCTGCCCCGGGCCTCCCGGGCCCCCTAGAGAAAGGGGCACGGGTCCTCGTTTCCGCCCGGCGCTCTGAAAATATCCGTCATGTCATGGAATACTGGTTGACTGACCTTCCTCCCCCCTCCCACCCCTCCAAATTCTCCATCACAACAGTCTCTCCTTGGTCCCTCGATGCCTTCCTTGAGCCAAGCAGGATTAGTAGACACATCAAACGAAAATACATGTTTTCTCGAATTGTGGTGGTGGTTATTATTTCCGTTTGAAAACCTTGTCTAGCGTCATACTTCCTACATGATGAGGGGAACCACTTTGGCATTCCAAGTTGCCCCCCCTCAAAAAAAATTCTCTACACATCAGTCTACAGGCTATGTGACATTGCTTGGTCACCAAGCTCTGCTCTCTTCCAAAGAAAAGCAAACTTTCTGCATACCTGTAGCCTGCCCTGCCACACATTTGGGGTGGGAGGAGGCAGGAGAGACTGCGCTGCATGCCCTCAATACCTTCCATTAAACACGAATTCCACAGGCTTTCTCAGACTTGGGACAGGCTGTCGCTTTAGCCCTTCCCCACGGACATAAAACAGTCTATCCTCCTAATCTTCCCTCGGAACTCACATAACACGTATTCTCCAAGGGCGTAAAGAAAGCAGGAGGCCCCCATAGTGCCCCTCTTCAGCGCCCCCCAGCTGATGGGAGGCGGTGAGATAATAGCATCATGCTGCAAGAAGACCCAGATTCAGATCTCAGTTCTACCAGCGAGGTGTGTGCGAACCAGACCATGATCTTGAACTGCTCTGAACTTCAGCTTTCTCCCAGGTAAGATGGAGACGGTGCCCTTTGCCTTCAGGACTGAGTACCTAACAATGTCAGGTACCAACCAGCACGGTGTCTGACATACAGCAGGCACCTAAGAGTTTGTAAGTATAATTTCTATTATCTGGAATATAAATTTATATTAGGTAAAATTTATTATCTGACCAGTATTTGCCCTACATTGCAGGGATGGAAAAGAAATACTAACCTGGAATCAAGAGAGCACGATATCTCTCTCTCGTTCTGTCTCTCTCTGTCTCCGTCTCCCTTTCTGTCTCTCTGTCTCTCTCTCTCTGTCTCTGTCTCTCTCTGACCCTCTCTCTCTGTCTCCGTCTCCCTTTCTGTCTGTCTCTCTGTCTCTCTCTCTGTCTCTCTCTGTCTCTGTCCCTCTCTCTCGCGCTCGCTCAGCCCTGTCCTGGGTAAGTGACCCCGCCGAAGTGCGTGACGGGCCACGTGACGGAACACGAGGCAGAGAACCTGGGAGGCAGAGCTCCTTCCTCCTCCTCCTCCTCGGGCGTTCTCCTTGGAACCCAAACGTTCAGGGTCGCGTGGCTCCAGGAAACACTCTTCCTCCCAACTACCTCCTCGCACGCTTTCCCTGTCTGGCCTCGTTCTTCCATCAGCTACAGAACCAAACGTCCCTGGGGTCTTGCCAGCTAGAGCTTTCCGCGGCCTCCTCACACCTCCGCGTCCCCGCCCCGGCCTGGGGCCTCAGCGCCGGAGGCGACTCCAGCGCACAGCTCCGCTCTGAGCTGCCTCGGGTACAAGGTCTCGCCGCGAAGTAACGCCGTAGACAAGCTGCTGGAGCGGCACGTGCTGCCCATTGTTACGCGCTCGGTGACAACGCTGTCACTGTCTCCTGTTCGTGAGGAACCTGGGACACGGCCGGGCAGGGAGCTCGGGGTCGCCAGGCGGGCAGCAGGCAGCCGAGGTGCCCTCCCAGGGCTGGCGGCCTCTCCCCAAAGGCTGGCGGCCTCTCCCCTAGGGGACTGGCGGCCTCTCCCCAAAGGCTGGCGGCCTCTCCCCTAGGGGACTGGCGGCCTCTCCCCAAAGGCTGGCGGCCTCTCCCCCAGGGGGCTGGCGGCCTCTCCCCCAGGGGGCTGGCGGCCTCTCCCCAAAGGCTGGCGGCCTCTCCCCAAAGGCTGGCGGCCTCTCCCCCAGGGGGCTGGCGGCCTCTCCCCAAAGGCTGGCGGCCTCTCCCCCAGGGGGCTGGCGGCCTCTCCCCAAAGGCTGGCGGCCTCTCCCCAAAGGCTGGCGGCCTCTCCCCCCGAGGCTGGCGGCCCACCCGCGTGTTTACTTTCGCCTGAACATCGCAGGCCTCATGCTATTTTTCCAAAAAGATCTGAGTTCGTGTCCAACATGTAAAAAGAAAGCAGATTTATTTAAAATTTTGTTTGTTTTTTACTTTTCCTGTAAAGAAATACCATGAGGACCAGCGGCAGCACAGGGCTTGCTTTCCCCTGGGCAGCCGCCTGCTGGCTCCCTTTGGACACACGGGCTGCCCGGTTCCAACTGGCCGCGGGCCCCCCACTCCCTGGGGCCTCCCACACCGCCTGCTCCTCACTCCCGAGTTACCTGCCTGGCCCCGCAGGCCTCGGGCTCTGTCCCCCGAGTGAAGTCCTGTCCCCAGGGCCGAACACTTTCTCCCTGGGCCTTGGGCCCGCCCCCGCCCTCCCCGCCCCCGCTCCCGTCCCTCCTCCGCTCTGCGTTCCTGGTGTCGCCTGCTGGTCCGGTTCCGACCCACGCCTGGCCGGAACTCGCCCTCACCGAGATGTGCTCGGCCTCTCTGGCCTGCCAGTCAGGCTCCAATTCCCTACCTTGCTCTGCTCATGCACGTTAGATTGGGGTCCCCCCTCCCTCCCACCCTGGGTTCGCTCCCTCATTCAACTCTGAGCACTCCCCTTCCGCCCACCGCCCCCAAGGGTCGCCTGTAATTCCAGCCTGCTCCCTCCTGCCCACTCCCTGCTGGGAGCCAGCAGTCCTGTCCCCCTGTTGGTCATCCCTCTTCCTCCCGGCCCCCATCCCTGTGGCTCTCCCCGCCCTGTCCTCGCAGCAGAGCCTGGGGAGGGGGGGACTTAAAGACAAGAAAAGATTGATCAGTGTTCCCCGAACAGGACGAAACGAGGGCATTTTTAAAAGCCCCCTGGATTTCGTGCAGCCACGATATTTCACAGGGAACTTGACATCGGCTTATAAAGCACCTTGCGTGTGAGGAAGAAGTTGAGAAGGGCACAGCAATGCCGCAAGTGTGACAAGAAGAAAAAGCGAAAGGTGTCCTCCAAAACCCTGGGAATGCACCGCCTGCGGAGGGCAGAGCTGCCTCGGACCTTCCCGCCGCCCCTGACCAACGCGGGCTGCTCCAGCTCCGGCCTCTTCCCCGAGCTTGTCAGGCATGACGGATGGCACGGTTCTTGCTAAGGACACTGCTGGGACCCTCCCATGTGTAAAACGAGAGCTCACAGAGCCCCTATGTGCAGAAGCAAAGGCAGCCTATTGTGACAGACAGAGGCCTGGCGACGGAAGACAAAGGCATGGAAGGAAGTTGGTGGCTGGCACGGCGACCTGCCACCTGATGGTCTCCATCACACTTCGCCCTGAGGGTCCCTGTGTCCTAACTTCGCAGGGTAAGAAGCAAAGAATTAGGACACGTTCCCCATCACTGTCCCGATAAACTCTCCAGTCTCAAAGGAAAAAGCCAGCTGTCTCCCTTTCCTGCCCGCCCTAATAGGTATGATGGGAGGACCCAAAAGCCAGAATTTATTTATAAAAATTGTGTATTTAATGCTTACATGTTTAAACTTCAGTCACCTTCTCAGTATTTTCCCTCTGATGCAGTACACCTATCAAGACGCTTTTTCCGCTGCTCAAAACAGTTTTTGAACTCATCGATTTTGATGCCTTTTAGTGTTTCTGTCGTTTTTGTGTGTGTGTGTGTGTGTGGTTTTTGTTGTTGTGGTTATTGTTTTTGTTTTGTTTGTTTGTTCCACCTCTTTCACATCAGCAAAACTTTCCCTTTGAGTACTTTTTTCATCTGGGGAAAGCAAAAAAATGTCCCTCAGGGTGAGATCGGGTGAATAGGGAGGGTGGGGCATGGGGGTCACTCAGTTTTTGGTCAAAAACCGCTGAGCACTCAGCGCCGTGTGGGCAGGTGCGTTGTCCTGTTGCCCGTCGTTCGTGTCAGTCACCATCAGGAAATGGGCAAACGCGCTGAGAGAGTCTCCAAACCAAATTCACTGAGGCCGAACGCAGCCTCTCACAGCGACGCCGGCTGGTGCACGGTGCAGACGGGCTCCCAGCACACCCACCTAGCGGGGGGACCTGTGCCACAAGGGGCCTGCCCTCCAGAAGGTAATTTCTTTTTTTTTTCTTTTCTTTTTTTTTTTTTTTTTTTTTTTGGTCCACCCTCATATATTTCCATTTTCAGGCCGATATTCTCCCTCCTAGATGACAACTGTCCCCTCTGTTTTACCTGCCTAAATTCTACCCATCTTTTAAGACGCAGCCTGAATCCTATGCCATTTGTCAACCATCCCAACCTACTATATCCTCTCCCTTCTCTAAATTCTATGACATATACAACCTGTGCCCCATTATTCACCAACTAGATGGTAAACACCTCGGAGTCAACGCAAAGACTTGTCATTGTACCCATACTACAAAGACTAGCAGCTAGTGAGTGCTCAGTACATTTTAAAATGAATACAGGGCTCAGTTATATTCTTACTTATTTATCTTGCAAATATTTCTTTTAATGCCAATAAAATGATAAGTTCATTGAGGCCAAGGATCATAAGTTATTATATTTCTTTGACAGTCTAGGTGGTGCTGAACCCCAAGTAAGAAATAAACATTTACTCGATAGAGTTGGTTGATTGACAAAAAGGACTGAAGTTTTCAAAACAAGTGACCAGTTGCAGTGCCAGATGTCCCTTCATCTGAATAGGAAATACCACTTTCTGGCTGGAACAAAACTGTGCAGGCTGTGGACAGCCCTAGGGTTATTTGATGCCGTCATTTTACAAGCTTCGGGGTAGAGCCCTGAGTTTGCCTCTGGGATTTTTCAGTATCACCTCAAAATGAGTGAGTGACATCTGAACAGCCATCCTGCAGATTTTACTTTAGAGTTCTTCAAGCTTATCCTCCAAGGGGAGGGCATATCACACTTAATCAGTTCACGCGTCAAAAGAGAGTTTTGTTTTTTAAATGCCTTTGCCGCAAGTTTCACCTGGGACTTGCAAATCCATCTGAGATCTTGCTTTGCACATCACTGCTGGATGCCAGGCTCTCTGAGGAGAGCTCGGCTGTCAGTGGGAAGCAAAGCAGGATGTCAGCCTGCTTCTCCTTGTCCGCGTGCCCACCTTGAGTCTCCTGGGCAGATTCAGGAGAGGAAAACAGTGAAGATAATCAGATAGAATTTGGAGGCCTGGGATGAAAATGCACGTGGGAAAAGAAAGACCATCATTAGGTTGCTTCCCTGTCTGTAATAACTGCTGTAAGACCATCAGCTTCAAGCAATTAAGTTTTTTGAAAACCAAAAATGTTAGAAGCAATTTTACATAAGCAAATTATTTGTGTGCACAAAACTCTGTATTTTCTCATGCAAACAACATTTTCACTGCAAATTGGGCTGTTTTAGCTCATTTAGCGGCATGGAACGCATGCTTTTTGCAAGTGCACATGGGAAGTAATATTGGTATAATTACAGGGAACATTGAAGAGAGTGGCCAGCAGTCAGCAGTGCCATTTGCCTACAACTGGATGGCTCAGTCTCCTTGGAATGCTGTAACTCCTGAAAGGCAACATGGACAGAGTGTAGTGAGTATATTTGCACCCAAGTTACTTGTTAATTGTCTACTGCCAACTGCTCTCTGCATCAACTCAATGTTGGGGGTTAAAAAAAAAAGAATACTTTTCTTCCCACCTTGCAAGTTCTTCTAACTGGACTAACAATCAAATTAACAGTGATGTTAACAGGAGAAAATCAAACTGTGATACATGTGCCTGGGAAATTCACACAAGCATGTCCAAGGACAGTGAGGCAGTCTGGGGCATATTAGACATTTTGGGACGAAGAAGAGGATGGGGAGACAGGGTATTAGATTTCCGAAGTAAGAATGGGAGATTTATGGGTAGTTGAGGAAGAGCGGAACACGCAAGGCAGGGAATTCTTACTGGACAACTCAGAAGCAATGGGACACAGGATAGCTGACCAAACAGGTTCAGAGTATCCTAACCCAAGTGTGAAAATTCTTACGGTGATTGAGCCAAGGCCTCCCCTACTCTAAAGCAGGTTTTTCTGTCTGAATCTTTTGGGCAGAAAAGGGTGGAGGAGGCTCAATGGTTCTTTTTAAAATCTTTTTTTTTTTTTAATGAACAGCTTAAAATCCATATTCCCCCAAAAAAGGCAGCTTCATGGTGGCAAAATTTTGGTTCCCTTTGTAGGTTTACTCCAAGCTCAAACTCACACAGGCCACCCCATCCCCCATAGTGCCTTGACATCTGAGCCCCTCTGTCATCCTAGAACCTCCATTAAACTGGTTATTGGCAACACCCTGAAGTTGGGCACTTGTGAAGAGTGTAATAAAGGTGCTGTTTACACACAGGGGTGGGCAGGGATTAGGTTGCACAGTCCCTCAGGGCTAGTCGTGGTTGCCATATCTAGTCCTGATGGGACAAAGGAATGGGTCCGTTAGAGAACCCGGAGAGACAGCTATAAAAAGACCTCCCACCAGAACTTGTGGCCTTTCAGTTGATAAAGGCAGCCAACCCATCATGACCCCAGGAGAAAGTCAGGAGAAAGTCAGAGGGATCAACAGTCGGGCTGCATTCTTCTCTCTTCCTCTGGTGTCTCGCCAGCATCCCACACTGAGTAACCCCGATTGGAAGGCAGAAGGCCAAGACACCTCTCGATTCTGTCTGTACTGGCCAACCTCCCAGGCGTGGGGCACGGCTTAGAATTGATGTGGATGGACGAACCAAAGACATCCTGCACAAGTTTCCTGGAGCCAAGGATTCAGCAGCAATCAGACACTGTTCCTTATTTCACATTTCAGTCTTTCTCTGCCTTGGGCTCCAGAACCTCTGTGAGAGCCACATTATGATCATACCATGCCCTGGTGGCCCAGACCATTCCCCAGCCTCAGTGGAAATTTTCATGATTAACAATAGCTGCCTTAAACCTATAAGAATCATCCTTAAGACCTCAATAATTATAGTGTACGAAGGGCAACCCCCAAAAACCAGAATTATCTTTTGGAGGGTGGGCCCCTGGTAGTACGGGCAAGTCCTCCCTTCTCCCATAGCTCTAGCTCTCACTCCTGACCTCATCATGAGGACTGGGACTGCCTCATGCTGCTGCTAGCTCAAAAGTCTTGTCTTAGTTGCTTTTATCCCTGCTCACATTTCTAAATATCACTTCTTTCAATAAAATCTACCAGACGCCTGACTAATAAAAACTGTTGGCCTATACCAATGGAGTTAGTACGTATCAGTACTAGCCTGTCCCTTATCACTCGCCCTCTGCAGGACCCATCGATTTCCCGTGGGTAAGTTTCTCCATCCCAACGCAGTCTGAAGCCAGGACGCAAGGGAGCTGGGTGATTCAGGTCATAGAAGTCAGCCTCCCATAGCAAATAGCAGGGCGGAAAAGTAAAGAATGGATTCAAGGAAGTGGAAATTAGACAAAGAATAGCTTGCACAGGGTCTCTTTGTCAGGGAAGCCAAGAGTCATAAATTTCCTCTTTCCATTTTTATTGAAACCCTAACTCATCGGTTAAATTCCTCCTCTGTGTTTGGGGTGCATTTTTCTTTGAAATGACAAGAATATAAACATTCTGCATTGCCCTCTCTCTCTCTCTCTTTTTTTTTTCTTTTTTTGTCGCTATTGTTTTTCTTCAAGGTCTTACTGAATGGGTATTTTCTCCTGGATTTCTTAAGTCCTCTTATTTCTACTACATAAATGATGCCTCCCTTCACCTATATAATAGATTCCCCTTTGCATCCTGTCTAGTCAACATTGATAAATATCTTTGGCAATTGCTAAGCATGCAAGAAGCATTAGCTATTTTTATTTATTTTTTTTAGCCAGGTATGTCTGATTAAATAAGGAAAGGTTTTGAAGATAACCAGGAAGTTTATAGCTCAAAAACAAACAAACAAAAAAAAACAACAAAACAAAACACATATCTGGTTAATCTATTAAGGTTTTAAACTCAACTTCCAGGTTCAGAAACAGAGGACTAAAGAAGCAAGTTGAACACCACAAAAAGCAATCAGACAAATGAAGAATGTGGGTCACTTTACAGGAAAGCTGCCTGATTCCTTCAGCAAGTCAGTGTGGTGTAAAAAGAGGGTGGAGGGGACTTTATTGGGATTCAGCAAACTTTTTCTGTAAAAGGCTAGATACTAGTATTTTAGGCTTTGTGGGCCATGTTATATCTGTCACAACTACTCTCTCCAAAGACCGTAGATAATACTTAAATGGACGGCATGGCTGTGTTCTGATAAAAATTATTTGCAAAATGGGCTGCCAAGCGGGTTTGGCCTGCTGCTGACCCTTGTTCTATATTTAAAGAGCTTAAGAAATATAACCACTCAACAATCAAGTATAAAACAGGCACTGTGGGAGTGGAGGGAAGGAGATGGAGGAGAGGCAGAGGTTTTGGGGGCCTGGGGAAGCCAGTGGAGGAATAAAGCCCATGCAACATGTTAGAGGAAGAATTCACACCCAAAATGATACCATTCATTAACTGTATTTTTCTATTTATGTGTTTCGTGATCTGGCTTTCACACTGCTTCCTCTAATCATCGTGGCTCTCAAAACAATCATGGCAGCATCTACCTGTTACATAGTTATTGAAAATGTAGCAATTTGGGCAACGTGCTGAAGGGAGCCATCGCTCTGCCCAGTCCATTTCTCCCCACCACTCCGCCCTGGGCAACTGTGTTTGGGTGGTAAGGTGTGATCTTCTGTGTCTCCCCTTCATTAATCCTCAAGAGTATCTCAAATCCTTTCTATATTATCAACAAAAGATCAGTTAAGACTGATTCTTCAGAAGAGCACTGAGTTATGGAATCCATGAAATTCACAGTTTGATCGAAAAGAGTACAATGAGGGCCCCAAATGGTGGAATGTTCTCTTTTGTTCCTGAAAAATGTTGACACTTGTGGGTGACTTAGACTGCCCACGATATTTGTTAATGGTATTTGTTATTTCAGGCTGCCACGACAAATACCACAGACTGAGTGGCTTCAACAACAAACATCTCTTTCTCTCAGTTCTGGAGGCTGAAAGTTGGAGATCAGGGCACCGCAGCTCCCATGTCTGGTAACAGCCCTTTGCAGACGGCCATCTTCTCATCGTGTTCTCACATGACGAAGGCAGAGACAGGAGGCAAGACCTTCTGGGTCTCTCCTTATAAGGGCACTAATTTCATCATGACCTAATTACTCTCAAAGACCCTATCTCCAAATGCCATCATATTGAGGATTTAGAATTTCAACATACAAATTTTGGAGGGACACAAATATATTAAGTCCGTAACACTGGGCTTCAATTTTTTCACTGACGAAAAAGAGAGCTCGAATTAGAATATACTGCCAACATTCTTAAATTGACCAGGAGCCTTAAACTTTCTATAATTATAAATACTCACTCTCTCAGCAACAACTTAAAATTGCTTTATTTGTATTGAGATTTTCAGGAAAGACTCCTGTATGACAAGTAAGGGAATTCAAATTTCTTTAATTATTTAGGGCAACATGAAAAAGATATTAAATAAAAACAAGATCTGTGAGTCAGACCTTAGAAAAAAAAAATTGTATCACTGATCTCAGATGTGAAGATGCAACAAAAAGGAAAGTTGCTTCCAAAGAAAAGTCAGTTTTCAGTCAGTTGAAAAAATAATTCAGTAACATGAGCAATCCGCTTCGGAGGGAACATTCTTTGCTCAATCTAGGCTTAGGGTGAGAGAATGAATGAGAGAAGAAAAGATAGAAATCATTGCCTCAAAGGAAAATGCAATCAAAATAATAGAGGAAAATACATCATAAAGAGTCCTCAATCCAGCTTTCTGTGCACCAAACTCGCCACTTTTTGTATCAGCCATTCTATCATAACCATACTAATTACTGGAGCCAGTTACTCCTACAACACCAATCTTCCTCCTCTTTTGTGAAATGCTTTGTCACTCTTGGGCACAAGGGCACAGGGACTGAGAAGTCCTTTCTTTCTAGGCAAGGAGGTCAGTCCTTGAGCTTCCTCAGAGATGTGTTCATCGATAAGCCATTCATTGCCATGGGTGGTTGGTTTTGTTGATTTGCAGTTCCATTTTTAAAGAATAGAAACGTAACATCAGTAGCAGTCATGGCGATTTCTAGGTTGCTCCACTCTATTCCTACTTGTATTTAAAGGCAGAACAATGTCAAAAGAATTAATTAAACTGCTGTCAGCATTTCTCTCTTGTGCATCACTCATTCATACACGCCTGTGTTAACACACACTGAGATCAGAATATACACATTTGCATACTCACCCACGTACACATGAAGGAGAATGTGCTAATTATTTTTCACTGGTACCTTTTATCTGTGGTTGTAGATCAGACTGAAAGCATATTTAAAGAATATAGGGATTGTGAGACAACTAAGCATTCCCAAGGTGCCAAACATCAAGCACCCCTGAGGAGTCATCTTCTGAAAATATGGGGGCTTACTAAATGATTAATCAACCAGCTAATCAAATTTTGATCTATAATTCAACAAAAAATAGGATGCCATATCCTAGTCTAGCCTAACACCAGGAAGGGAATTTCATTCATCCCTGGGGAAGGACAGTATCACCTGGTGGTAGAGCAGGGTTCCTATTTGACTTAGCATCCCAGGCTTACCTACTGTGTGGCATTAGGCAAGTTTCTACTTGTTAAACTGGACTGAGGAGTTCCCTGATGGTGTAGTGGCTTAAGGCTTCAGCGCTGGCGCTGTCAGCGCTGCGGCCTGGGTTCGATTCCCAGTCAGGGAGCTACCCACATACCAAAAAATAAAAAATAAATGAAAATGAAATGAAAAATAAAAAAATAAACTGGACTGAGGAGCTGTTGGGAAGCATGTGCCATCACATGCAGTAAGTGCCTGGCATCCCAGTAGAGGCTTGATAATAGTTTCCTTGATTCTCATTGCATTTTCACAGGTAGACTCAACTGAAACAGTAATGCTTGTGTCTGAGATGCTGCAGATTTCTTTGCAGAATTATCAAAACTCCTTTGATTGTAGCCCCCATCAATAAAACCTGGCACCCAGTTTTAATTTAAAACTATCTCAAAATATGTTCCATTGGAGCTCCTCCAACACACAATAGATATTGGCTGAGGAGCCTACATATCTCTTTTCTTATATGCTCATTTTCACAGAGAAAGGTCTGGACTCTGCTTTAAGAATGATAATACATCAAATCAAACATGACAGACAGCCTCCATCCCACAGGGTTGTCACCAGCTACCTCTGAATGGCAGAGATTCACTCAAGAGGGGGATATTCTGTGGTCACAAAATGGCAAGGCATCCCTTTCTTTTATGTGAACTAACTTCTGCTCTGAGATCCAGGATAGGCAACAACACAGACTCTATTTGCAAAGAATAAGACCTCAAAACTATCTTTTGCCTCCGACATCTGTGCGGTTCAGTGATAATAACACCTAACATGTAACTGATCACTGACAATATGGCTGCCATGGCGGTAGGTGTCTTTCAAACTTTTTTATCATTTGATGCACGCAAGTTGCCTATAAGGTGAGTACTATTATATGTTCTGATAGAAAGCACAGCATTTGAAAAAACAGAAAGCAGTCTGTATTTGCCTAAAGATTGACAAGTTTTCCTAACTTCTTTATTTCAATCACCATAAAGAGTAGGAGTATAGGAATCAAAAAGGTTTTCAGATCCATATTCATGGAGCAGAAAGGAACTGTAGTGGGTAAATAACAACAACCATCTTTTACAGCATAGGAAACGAGGTCCAAATTGTTGGCGTGCTTTCTCATGGCCAGACAGCTAGAAAGATGTAAGGCAGGACCCAGCCTCTGGTTTCCAATCGCTGTCTGACCCAGTACTGTCTCTGCACCACGCTATCAATCCACAGCAGATAGTAGCTCATCCTTCTAGCTTTAGTCCTCATCGCATTGCCCTGCAGCGACTGCCCCCAGAATCATTGGGATGAGTGTGGCTCAGGTGATGGTGCAAGGAGCAGGGAGTTGCTATTGATTCTTCAATGGGTGGT
Organism: Lyroderma lyra; assembly: GCA_004026885.1. Taxonomy (NCBI): domain Eukaryota; kingdom Metazoa; phylum Chordata; class Mammalia; order Chiroptera; family Megadermatidae; genus Lyroderma; species Lyroderma lyra. The sequence goes on along the minus strand of PVJL010002055.1, from coordinate 83,903 downwards.
AAAAAGGAGTGAGAAGATTTGAGTTCCGAGAGATGAAAAGGGGCTTTGAAAAGAATCTATACAAATTATGTTATTTTTTTCACTCATGGGAACATCAAGTGTCCAACAAAACTTTCTGAGACAACTCAAATTTGGAAACATTCCCACATACACTTAGCAACCATAACTGGTCCCCAGATCCTTTTTCAATATGAAGACCAGAGATTATTACTGGAAACATCCTTCCCTCCTTATGTCCTTTTCTGTCTTTTATGGTTGGGCAACTGGGCTTTCATCTCTAGCAAATTGGGGAGAGACTCAAACACTCCCTCAGTGGGCACAGAAGCCGCTTAAGGACAAATAATGAAACTCTTTCATGCTACAAGCTTCACATTTCACTTTTCTTTCCCCTCTCTCCCTGCTTTGCTTCATTTGGGAAGAAAACCTATTTTTAAAAGCACCAACCCCCCTCTCTGTCAGGGAGCTTGGCAGGATTGATAAATAAGGGGAGACATCTTAATGGGGGTGCTGTCAACAAAGCCCTTCTTTTAAACAAATAAATGTGAGAAACGAGAACGCTCAAGAGCCCCCCTGTGTTCTGTAAGAGAAAAGAAACAGAAGGTTCATTTCTACAGCAATATTGGACTGGACTTGGCCCAAAGGAACTTCCCTCACCATTGAAAAAGCTTGTTAATGAGCATATCAGAGCTAATCTGGCCCCTTCCCCACCATGCTAAGGGAATGATGTCTACAAACTACTGGAGTATCCCTGGCTTTATACCAGGGGTCCCCAGTCCCCATGCCAGGGACCGGTACCTGGTAGGAATGGGCTGCACAGCAAGAGGTGAGTGGCAGGCCAGCGCAGGAAGCTTCGTCGGTGTTTACAGCCGCTCCCCATCGCTCCCATGACCGCCTGAGCTCCGCCTCCTGTCAGGTCAGCGGAGGCATTAGATTAGTTGTGTAATTATTTTATTATATATGATAATGTACTATAATAGAAATCAAGTACACAGTAAATGTAATGTGCTTGAATCATCCTGAAACCATCCCCCCACCCCTCTGTCCATGGAAAATTCATCTTCCACAAAACCGGTCCCTGGTGGCAAAAAGGTTGGGGACCGCTGCTCTACACCATTCTTGGTACTCCCTGGTTCTCATCTGCTTTTTGGTGGGCCCCAGGTGCTTTCTGCCTGCCCCAACACATGTCTGGTTACCACAGATTTCCTGGGCTTAAATAAGAACCAGGCTGTTCTCATTTATCTCCGTGTGGACAGTGCAATTTGTCAAACTCAAAAACGCCTGTCGGGGCAAAGGCTTTAGGGAAAGCGGAGGATCGAGTGAGGAACAAGAGACTGGCGGTGGCAGATGAGCCTCTGAAGAAACCCAGTTTGATCCATCAACTGCAAGGCGTCTCCTGGGCCCGTCCCCACTTGTCCCAAAACCACGCGGGGGTCGCTGCAGGCAGCGTTCTCCACACAGAGCGGGCAGCCCGTGCGTCTCAGCCAGTGACGGCAGAAGCCTGGCCTTGCATTTCAAGGAGGAGTGTTTCCACCACTGCCACGCCGCATGCCCTCTGCTCTCGGGGCCTAGCTAGAGGAGGTCAGATCGCGGCTCCTTTCTGAGTCTGACGTGCAAGGCGGGGATCGCAGCGCCTCGGCCGGCACCATCGGGTGGTCAACCCATGCCTTACCCCTGAATACCGTGATGCTCTCTTACAACCCAGTGACGTAGCTCACAGTGCTGTTGCTCTTTCTTGTTTCCGAGAAAGTGTATCCCCTCGAACGACGTGCTGTAACATAGCTCTTACGGAGATGGCAAGCTGCTCAAGTCTGTGTGAGAAAATTTAGTGACATGCTCATCACACTTAGTTCTCCTTTTTTCCGGGCTCATGGATGCATGGCATTTCCAAACCTCTCTCAGCACTAGGAGGGGCCATGCATGTGACAGAACTCTGGCCAAAGAAATCTGTACAGAAGTGCTTCCTGCTACACCCAAACCTGGCTTACAAACCATCCCGTACGATCCTTCTTGTTTCTCTCTTCCCTGCCCTGCTCGCCTGATGCGAAAATCCGGAGGACTTCAGGACTGTGGGGGATACTCGGGTCCCTAGAAAGCAACGTGGGTCCATGAAGGTGACTGCGTGGAGCAGAGCTTTTCCCTAACCTGCACTGGACCAACCGGGATGCGAGCGAAAAAGAAACCTTTATTGAATTAATTCACTGAGATTTGAGAGTTGCTTGTTACACACACACACGAGGGCTCCCCCGCTGAACACGAGCTGCGAGGAGAGAGAGCTGTGTCAGCTGCACTCCTGCGATCAGCTTACAGGCGGCCGAGCCCTGAGTCACTTACAGGCGGCCGAGCCCTGAGTCACTTACAGGCGGCCGAGCCCTGAGTCACTTACAGGCGGCCGAGCCCTGAGTCACAGGCGGCTGAGCCCTGAGCCAGGTTTGTATCCCCAGCGTCTGATGACAGGACAGCCTGGCAGGCACTGTTTGGAGACGATGAGGGGTGAGAGGGCAACAGGGGAAGCTCCGTAAGACATGGCCACATATGTTAATTCATGTCACACAGCAAAATGAAATTACCTCTGTAGTCGAGGTCAAGCGTCCGGTGAAAAAGAAGAACACACAACAGTTGCTGGCGACCAGGGGACTTTGCAAAGTCCTCGCGGAGGAAGTGGAGAAGGTAAGTACGCTCTCCGCGACCCGAAGGCCTGAAAGGGAGCTTCGCTGTGGGGCTGAAGCAAAACCAGTCTGATTCCGAGGCTGTTCTAAAAATGGCAAGTGGTCAGCCGGAGGGACCAGGTGTTTTTAAAAGAAGTGGCGTGGTCTTGATCAGAGTTTTAGAAAACCAACTCTGGCAACAACAAGGAAAATGGATTTGAGAAGCAGAGATTGGAGTTAGAAACTTGCTAAGAGGCTGCTGCAATGGGGGGGGGGGGGGGGCCCGCAGGGGCCCCAAGACTGAGGGGCCTTAGTGGAAGGAAAGTTGATTGACAGGGATATTCAAATGAGCCAAAAACCGCTCCAGAGTGCCAGACACAATAAAAACCACCATGCAAACGTGGATTAAAGTTGTGGTTGAGGAAATTTTATTATTGAATCATGACTATATATTCAATTTATCATGAAGGATTTTCATGGGTGGCCGCTGTACATTGTGGCACCAGAGAAAATCTGACTTCCTGTTATTATTAATATTGGTCTCTTACGGCTACCAGCTGACAGTGAGCGATGAGGAAGCACAGAAGACCAGGTCACCCACCCTAGCATCGGGAGCGCGGAGAATGCAGCAAACCAATGGAAGAAGGCAGCTAGGCCGGGGTAATGCAACCCTGTAAGACAGTTCTTAGGCCCTGGCTTACCTTCCCAGAGCTTCCGATCACCAACAGCAACGCCTCTCGGGTGGAGATTCTTGGAACCCCTGCTTCCAAATCACCTGAGACACTGAAAATCACATTCTCACTTCAGTCTTAGTCACGACCTACTCAATTGTCATCTCAGTAGGTAAGATGTAGGAATTTGCGTTTTAAACACCCCCTTCCCCTCCCCGCCGACCCGTGATCCTTAAACACCCTAAAGTTTGAGAACCACTACCCTAAAATACAAACATGTTTCCCGGCGTGGTGGCTGTGAATGGCTTCACAAGCGTACCCAAGCCGTCTCCTGTCCCTCAGCATTCCTTCCCGCCGATCCTGCGTTCTAGCGTGCAGAGTGAACAGCCATCTCGGGACCTTTCCCCCAACCTCAAACCCAACGAACAGTGCTCAGTTGTCTAACCGGCTCCCCCCTAACCATTTCACAGAATTGCATTCATCTCAGCGAATGGTAGATACTGTATTACCCTTGGAATGCCGTTTGGAAATTCCTGCCTGAAGGCCTAACTGGGCCTTGGCTGTGAGCCCGTGATCGTGCTTCGGTGCACTCCCACCCAGGGTGTGGGAAGGGCACGTGTCTGCGGCAGGCCTGGGGACTCGTGTGAACACTCCCCTCACCAGGTACAGTGAGTGGGCTCAACAGCATATGAGAGGTTTTCACGAAATATTTGAGTAAATAATCAGACTGAAATCATTGTCTCGGCCCCTCATTTCATTTTAGCTGATTTCAACAGTGTTTATGCCCATTCAAATATGGCCAATTCATTTAAAGGTTAAAGTGGTGTCCAACTGTTTGGCTTCCCTGGGCCACGCTGGGAGAAGAATTGTCTTGGGCCACACATACAACACACTCACACCAACGACAGCTGATGAGCCAAAAGAAAAAGTCATAAAATCACCTCATATTGTTTTAAGAATTTGTGTTGGGCTGCGTTCGAAGCCGTCCTGGGCTGCAGGTTGGACATGCCTGGTTTAAATAACTGCACAATGGGTAAGTGAGTGGATTTTTCGCTCTTCAACTGGGTAGTTTTTCTGCATGGAGCCATGGTCTGTTACAGAATACAAGACTGGCCTCCAGGCTTTGCTGACCAGCCAATGCAGGTGCAGTCCAGCTCTATGGGCAAGTCCAAATAGGCCTGGACTACTTACAAAGGTGCAACCGCGGCCATCACGCCCACAGCCCGGGAAAGCAAGTGAGACAGCAGGGAAAACACCACGTGCGTCCATCTCCATGGCCACGCCACAGCATTGAACCAGCCAAATGCGAAGAAGCCAAGAGTTCAGGAATTCTTTCTGAGAGGATGCTATCCTGGGGCACATTTTCTATTGCACATGGGCTGTTGCTGGCATCACAATCTTTTAGACATAATTGCAAAACAGAAAAATGTGTCTTTGCCACACTTCCCTTATTCTTCCCTGTGGCCATGGCTACCCACCAAGCCCTGATTTCACCTAGCACTATCTAATATCCAAAATTACTTTTGACTTTTACCCATCAGTGAAAATAACATACTCCTCCCAACACATAGATCTTAGGAGACAATGTGATTAGGGTATTGGTAACTCAGGCTTTTCCCCATTTGGTCATCTGTACCCACACTGCTTTCTCCCTCTTGCCTGTATAGATCTTTCTCGTCCCTCCTGTCTCAGCTAAATGTCAGCCTCTGGATGAACCTTCCCTGACCATCCACGCAAGGAGGCTGGATCCTTCCCCATCCTCAGTTGTGGCACTCTGTTGACTGCATCGCACTTCTGTTGCTCCATTGTTTATTTACTTGTTTATTGTTTATCTTTGTCAGCATACATTCTAAACTCCATAAGGAGAGAAACTATGTGATATGTACTGCTCTGTTCACAGCTGGTAATATAAATGCCTGGCACATGCAAGGCACTTAATACATTTTTGTTGAGTAAATGGGTGATGGGAAGAGCTATCTCAAGAAGCATTTATATCTTTGGAAGAGGAGCTCCTTAACAACCCAGACCAGGTAACGGTGAATGGGCAAGAGAAATAACTGCCTTTACACCTTTCCTTTTGCTGTTGTACCTGCACTAAACATTTGTATAATCTGAGTTCGTGTTGTTCATGGCAATGGACACGTGTACACACAATGTCAGTTGTGCCACTTAACACTCTAGGTTCTAGACAAGGTTTATAAGGCAGGCAGAGGTTATGTCTGTCCAGTGGGCAGCTGACAGGACCACAGCTAATTCTTTATTTCCTTTGTCTTCCTCCCTGTTCCTGATTGTCTGAGCCAGATTAACCATGGAGTGATCCACATGAATTTTAGAGCTTGCTGCAATGACAGATAGGAGACATACGGGCAAACAAGTAATGGAGAAAACAAAAATCTCTTCTTTAAGTTCTCAGTATTCTGCCCATTAGTGTTCACTATCATTCAATCCTGAGAATACAGAAGTAAAATATTAATGCACACACTTAATGCTAATGTCCATAATAATAATAATGAGCATCTTTGTAGCCACCTTAGAGCCTGGAGAATGGAATGTTATAAGCACAATTTCTTAGTTTTGTTTTATGATAATTGGTAGCGGTTGGCATTAAATTGTAACTATCCAGCTTCAGGATAGCTTCGAAAAGCACCAGCCCTCAATGGGAGTTTTCCTAAGGGTGAATGTATGCTGGAGTCACATGATGAAAAACCCACTAAACAAGACAAACCTGCTCTCCCCCCTCTCTCCATGCACACACACGGTTGGGGATACAGACAACTAAGCATGTTAAGAAAATATAAAACCATGCCCGACAATGACACATCCCAGAGCTATCATCTTCTGCATGGCTAGACATCACCACCCTGGAAATAAACGGCTGCATTGCACACACAGATGAAGAGCCCATCGAAAGCAAACAGCTCAGAAAAAAAGAGAGAGAGAGAGAGAAATGGGGAGAAACAGAGAACAGTAGCAATCTTATCTCTAGGGAACAAAATGAGCTTCTTGGAGATGACAGTGAGAGAGAGAGAGAGAGAGAGAGAGAGAGAGAGAGATTCACCAGCAGCCGGAAGGAGAGGAAGCACACAGCACTTTCCGAGGCCAGTCCTTGCTCAGTGCCCTCTAGGGGTCAGCTGGGCTTGGTCTTGGCCTGCGCGGGGGGTCGTCTCCCAGTTTGTCTCTCAGTTGTCTCTGAGCAGTGACATTGAAGTGTAGTTTCCAGATCAGCAGCAGCAGCCCCCCCAGGGAAGTTGTTTGAAATGCAATTTCTCAGCCCCTACCTTGGACTTACTAAGTCAGAAACTCTCATTAGCGATTTGTCTCAACAAGACGCCCAAGTGGTTCTATGCACCCGTGTTCAGCCGGGACAGGCGCTGCTCTAAGCGATGGCAAGGTAGGTCAGGGGGCCTGCTCCTTCTAGTACACCCCCAAGAGCCACACACCTCAGCCCCTCAACATTTCAGATGGCCCTTGTTGTGGACTGAAGTGTGCTCTTCTCCCCCAAATTCGTATGTTGGGGGTCCTAACCTCTGGTACCTCAGAATCTGACTGTACTTGGAGATAAGGGCTTTAACAAAGTATTTAAGTTCAAATGAGGTCATTAGTGTGGGCCTTCATCCAATATGACTGGTGTCCTTATAAGAAGAGATTAGGATACAGGAGGGACACTGAGCATGTGTAGCCATCTGCAAGCCAAGGAGAGTGACCTCAGTGGAAACCAATCTGCAAACACCTTGACCTTGGACTTCCCACCTCCAGAACTGTGAGAAAATAAATTTCTGTTGTTTAAACCACACAACCTGAAGCATTTTATTATGCCAGCCTGGTCAAATGGATATGGTCTTCTTCCCCTCATGTCCTAACAACTCAGCAGGGATCTTGTCATGCTGCTCTCACGGGTTCCTCTCACTATGCTTGTGTGTTGGGTGACAGTCAGACTGTCTTCGCCATCTTTGATGCACCGGTGCGTAGTGTGTGCCTATCAAAACGATACCACTCAGTTAATACAAGAACAAGTAATAATGTCTTGGAGATTCATGAAGTAAGGCTTCGTGACCTACCCATGTGTCCTAATTTATATAATAAGTTTATATTATCTGTGATAGTAAAATTTATAGAGTTGCCAAATATCTTTGAGATTGAAAGATCAGAGTGATCTTTGCCTGTGTTTGACCACATTAAAAAGATGTGGAGGAAATTCAGCTGACCCAGGTCTAAAGCTCCACTTTGCTACTTATTAGTCATGTAACCCAGAACACGGTTCTAAAACATTTCAAGCCACCGTTTCCTGACAGGTAAAATACTTCACCAAAAACCCAACAGACACAGATTTTTTATCTGAAAGACTGAGTTTCTCAGGGTCACTAATCTATCGATTTTTCACCTTCCATTTCCTTCTGGTTCCTCTTAACTTGTGTCACTTCGATATCATTTGCTCCCTGTCTGTCCTCCCACTACTATTGTGCATTGACCTTTCAATTGCCCAATCTTGGTCCTTTTAATCTATATAAGAAACATGACTTACCAGTGATTTGAATGAAATATTTTCATTCTAAAGTAACATAGGAAAATGTGTGATTCAACTGCCCAAGATTAATTTAGATCTCATTATTTGTGAGGATGGAACAGCTGTTAGCACAATAGAAATAATTAAGAAAACATACGAGAAGAAAAATCTATCAAGCTAAGCACTAAGGGCTTGTCATGCACATACACACCGGGCTCTTGCACTAACAGATTCTGTAACTGAACGATCTGTTACCTCATTAAACCTCAGTTTTCTTACCTGTAAATGGCACAATAGACTTTTTTTTTTGAAGAGTTGCATTTACAACTGTTTTTCCTAATACCTTGCAATCAAGTTAGGAGCCTAAAGAGCTGGTGGGTAGGGACAAAGAGGCAGGAAAAACAATGAGACCATGAGTGAGCTGCTCCTATGGTTCCTGAGAGCAGCGCCAGGAAAAGGGTGGATGACAGAAACAGATCCAGAGGAAACACAACGATGGCTTTTGGAGTTACTAGGTAAGCACCATGACCTAGTTATGTATCCAGACCTATAAGTAGTGCTCACCTATGCAGGTTAAAATCACAGAACTCGGAGATACTATCAAGGTAGACAAGTCATTACAAGTCAGGTGTCCAGAAAAAGGAATCTGAAATAAAATTTAACTGAACAGGGATGCTCAGCAGCCTCTACATTATCAAATGTTTTTATTCTAAGTATATCCATACAATCAACTTCTCACTTTTAGGCTTATACAGTCATTGACTGTTATTCACAGTGATTACCATCTCTGTATTTTTCTCCAGTAAGGGAAATTATCATTCTGTCATGAACTGTAAATGCCAAATTGCTAAAAACCTCCCTTGGGCTTTCCTCACATGACGATGCCTTCAATGACTTCATCATAGTTCAGCATATTAAAATATCAAGATTTATACTCTTAAGCATAATAATTTCCCTAAGAATTGATCTAAATGGTAGGTATATTTTTAAATAGCTCAGATTTTTAAAAATCTTGGATAAACACTAATCAATTGACCAATCCTAAAGCAAATCTGTTTTTTTTTTTTTTAGGAATTGACTTTACAAACAGAAACTAATAATTCTTAGAGAACTCAAAACTTTGTGACAAAAATCTGAATTCCTGAAGTCTCAGAAGAAAATAAATGCAAATTTCAAAAGTCATTGAAAAAAAACTTGCCTATGTTCATTACCATCTGCAAGAGCCCATAAAGCATGAAGTTTCACAGTTCGTCAGGCTAATTCCAGGTAAATACACCATAGAATCTAACATTTATTCCATTGGAAAAATAAGAAAACAGTTGCAATAAACCAATGGAATAACTTCCCTTTTTCTCTACCATTTTATGGACTCTAGGGAACAGAAGGAGTTAGCAGCGAACAACAACAACAAAAATTATAACACATGATCAGGGAATATAGAAATTTGCCTACAGTTTCAAAAACACAACCCTGCTATATTTGAAATTCCTGTGAGACCAAACTTCTAACTACATTCTAGTTTCGAGGAAAACTTTGGAAAAATCAAGAATAAAGACTGCCAAAATAATTCACATAAAACTAAGACTCCAAGAAAGGCCACATAGAAAATTCGATCTCTTTCCTGTTTTCAAACTAGGGAAGAAAACATGCATGTAAGGCTGAGGGCAAGCAAAGACCTTGGGAGTGGGGTTGGGAGATGGAGAGTGCAGGGCCCCGAGACATCATTGCCTGGAGAGACCAGTGCCCTTCAACACAGGTGGCCAACCAGCATGAGAAGAGAGAGCGTGGAGAGTCAGAGCCCGGAGGAGCTCTGGGCAGGTTTTGCAGTCCAAGCCTGGCAGCAGCATTATATCAGCTTAGCCCAAGTGCCATGAAACAGAGCTTAGTCACCTGGTCTCACCTGGCTGCAAAGGTGTGATATTGTGATTTTATATTAAAACATATATTTAGTCTTTGTCCTGTCCCTGGCAGGAAACTCCTAAACCCCTTGGAATTTTTGGTGACATGCGTGATAAAGGTGTCTTTTGTTATGTTGATGATGTAACAGCCCCTGAGGACTAGGAATGGTCGCCAGTGGAGACCACCACCCGATTACAGGGATAGAACTTCCAGTCCTATCTCCAACTTCTAGGGAGAGGATAAAGATGGACGTCAATCATCAATAGACAATGATGTCATCCAGCATGCCTAGGTAATGAAGCCTCACTAAAAACTCAACAAGACAGAGTTCAGGGAACTTTCCACAGGTAGGGGTGCTGGGAGAGTGATATGTCCAGAGTGTGGAAGCTCCACCCACCCACCCCTTCTTTTCTTACCTTGTCTTCCATCTGGCTGTTTCTGAGCTATATCCTTTTATAATAAACCGGCAATCTAGTAAGTAAACTGTTTCTCTGAGTTTTGCAAGAAAGCCACTCCAGCAAATTGAATGATTCCCAAGGAGGGGATCATTTGACCCTCTGATGTATAGCCGGTGGGTCAGAGGCAAAGGTGACAACCTGGACTTTCATTTGGCATTTGAAGTGGTTGTGGGGAGGACAGTCTTGGAGGACTAGGCCTTAACCTGTGGGAACTGACACTTGCTCCAGGCAGATAGTGTAGGACACCCAGCTGGTGTTAAAGACTTGCTGGGGGTGGGGAAAGAACCTGCCCATCAGAATTGGTGTCAGAACGAGAAGAGGAGATTGCCAAATTTACTCTAGTTCCTGATGGAAACGAGAAAACAGGAACTGAGAGGAAATGACTTACTTGGATTCATTCATCATGGGATGGTGAAATAGAGGGTCTGAATGGTTGGTATGGAAAAATGACAGTTTAGGTGAATAGCAAGGACCTCATAGGAGTAGAGATTATACCAGAAGGGACAGAAGTGGTGGACTGGGAGTGGCAATAGGAAGCAAGGAGGCTAAGGAGGCTATCCTTGAAAAGTATATTGTTACCAAAAAAAAAAAAAAAAATCATCTCAGAAGCTTTCCAGGTGACCTCTTCTCTGTGTGGAGGCAATATAAGCAAAACTGAAGCTTAGATTATATAATAACAAAATTCTTGTGTTCACATCCCAACTTTGCCCCTTCCTATCCATGTAATACTGGACAAGTCCCATAACCTTCCCGAGACTTGGTTTTTCTCATGCACAAAGTGGGAGCAATTATAATATCATCCTACCTTTCAAAGTTGTTTCTAGGCTTAAACGAAACAAGCAGGAACATCATTAGTGCCCAACACATAATAGGTGACTCAGTACCTAAGTCATTCCTGTTGGTTAACGAAGATTAACCTCAGAGAGGGTGAGGGGCTGTGCCTCACCTCTGTGGAGCCCAAGCTCTCTCCTGATGGCCCCTATGTGACTGTGCCTGTCTTAGGTTGTTCCTCCCTTGAGGAATCTTATCCGTCATTGACTAACCAGCCATCCTCCAGGGCCATACAGGGTGATGTGAGGTGTGCGAGTGTGACCCTGAGAGAGGGTCAGTTCTGTCACCTAGATATGCTATGTTCCTATGGCTTCCACGCTTAGCTCCTGCCTTAGGACGTCATGGGAATGTGTGGGGGGAGAGACAGGTTGGCAGCTGTAAGGCAACAAATAGGCTCCTGGTATATGTTTGCTCTTATTAACTACATCACTACTGAAGATTGCTTTATCTTTTGATAATAAAAGATGTGAACTTGTTTTATGCCAATTAAGTAGACATTTCTATGAATGAGAAAACCCCATTCCAAGACTTTTTTAATTAACTGGAGTTTTCCTACATGTAAAGTAATCCTTTTCTGGCATAACCACCCCAAGAGGAGAATACGATATACTGCAACAAAATGCTGTCACTGGGGTGCTCTGAGAATTAGGAGGAGCAGGCCACAGGGCAGACCAAATGTTGCCGAGAGCAGTGCACGACCCTGGCACCCTATCCACACAGGAGAATCATGGACCGTTCACATGAAACCTTTTCCCAAATTCTGTGGCACAATTCTCTTTCCACTCCCAAGAGGCACCAATATCTAGGAACAAGTGACAAGGGCAGCTGCAGGGGCCCAAGGCAGCAACATTAGAGTCAGGCTGGAGTCCTTCACCAGGCATTGAGTTTGCATGCAAGTAAGGAACTTGAGCAACTGCTGTGAACAAGGACTGGCAGGACACCAAGAACAGGACAAACCCACTTGGAAGGAGGGATATAAAAATGGAGAGTGATGGGCAAGATTACCCTGGGAACCCCCCAAAAGTAGTGCATCAAACAAGCATGCTAATCATGCCCAAAATAACTTCCAGGGAAGCTCCGTGTGTTCAGAAACAGCTAAACGCTAACCAGAGACAATCCCCTATAGGTAGGGTGACCAGTCATCCCCCTTTGCCTGGGACTGTCACGGCTCATAATTGTTGTCCCAGTAAACATATTAATGGTGCCCCTTTCATTTACAAAAGTATCCTTACTTAGGAAAAACGACCTTTGATTTGCTAGAGCTGTGGGCTCTTCTAGAAAAGCTAAAGCCACTGACCAGCTTCAGAGGCAGTCAAGACATTTCCAGTCATATCAAGAAAAGCCTTTGGAGGTAAGCCAATGGCCAGTAAAGGACAGTGTAGCCTCTTGTGCTAACTGGGAGCTATGATACAGCCAACTTAACGTGGACAGACCTCAGTGAAGCCTTATAGTAAGAGGTTCTTTGCCAAAATTCATAACTAAGCTTTGAAGACCTCCTAATGCACTGTGAGACTATGCAGCCTTGTGATACTGTTGGTTATTGTAACTTGACTTTGAAGCGGTGTAGAAGTCCACCTGTTTGTACATGGACTGCTGAGGTTGGCCTGGTAGAAAACTTTCCTAAAGAGAACAGAGTAAGAAGTGAGACTCGTCTGAAAGGTCATCGGAGTCCTTGGCAGGCGTCTCTTGCAGTTGTCTCATTTAATTCCTTCCCAAACTATCTACTTGCTGTCAGAAAGGCAGAGCCTTTACCTGGTTCACTTAGTCTGACTCCTGGCCCAGCCCAATATCCTGTGCGGTTATTAAATGACCTTTAACATTATCTTATGTCCAACTGGCCTAAAGTTGCACAATTATCCCTGGTATGATGATGTTTCATTGAAATAATTCTAATGATCACGTAATGTCAAACACAATTCATTTGTTGCAATTGAGAAAAAAAGGAGGGTTGTTTTTTTTTTTTTTTTTCATTCAAAATGTGAGCCATGTCACTGGCCGCCAAAGGTAAGGCATAAAGTCAACAAAAACACAGGTGATTCGTACTTACGAAAGACCTACACTGTCCTAAGGACCAGAGTCTCTGTCCTCAGAAACTCACCACCTAAAACAAGACAAAAACAAAGGTAACTAGTGTGCAATATTAATTTGAATCATAATCTGTTCTGTTGATTATCTTTCCTGAAGAAAAAGAGTGCTATACTATAGATTTCATGGTCGTGACTTTTGAGACCCAGTAAGTTAAATGGTCTACAAATCAAGTTCATGATTTTTCTTGTGTTTTGATTATTTCCCTATTAGAGAAGAGATATTAGTAGTAAATATTGATCCAGCATTGAATTTTCAATATGCAAACACATGTACAAAATCTGATTAAAGTGATGCAGCTTTTAAAAGAAACATTATCAGAACATTGGCACCTAATGAATTTTCTCCCCTTTAAAGTGATGATTATGAGTAGACTTATTCTAGTAATGGCGTCATTGCTCAATACATCTTTGACATCTTGCTTTAAAATTGGCTTTAGAGCATCAGGCCTGTTCTTTCAAAAACCCTCAATCATTGAAAACTTCATACAGTTTGTTTTTTGGATGGACTCATGAGGCCTGATGATGAGTAACTTATCCAAGGTGACCAATCAGAATCAAGGTCTGGTTAGAATAAGAAAAGATTAAATTCTTTGTAGTTGATGAAATGATGACAAATGATGTGATAGGTAGAAAAGCAGTGCCCTAATAAGTGAAGAAACATTAGTCATAGAACCATTCAGAAGGGAGACTGAGCCACCAGGGACCCCTTGGAACTCAGCATTAAGAAGCTATAGAACATTAAGTCCTTCAGGAAAGTATAAACTTTTTATTTTTGAATGCCTAGTGCCCAGCATAGTACATAGCACACAGTAATCACTCAATAAACGTTGGAAGGGTGAAACATAACTTGATTCCACTACCTTGATGAAAGACAACAATTATGCCTTCAAATACATAAAAGCAATGCAGATAGCATTCCCCTTGTTCCTACACCATGATGTCATTTGTTTGCATTCCTGGGATCTCTTGAATGGACTCAAATTCTCAACGTGATGCTTTAACTTAGATATTGTTATAATTTTAAAATTCCCAAAGTACAAGGAATACTAGAACAACCACCAATGTACTCATCAGACAGATTTAACAAATGTCACTGCTCAGCCATTTTTTTAGGACTGAAACAAACACAAAAACATCTACAGCTAATATTCACTAATGTTTTTGGTAAACAGGATAAGGAAAAGGCACCAAAAGTGCGCGCAGAAAACGGTTCCTTTCCTAACCAGCTGCCTCTGTAACTTTCCTCTTTTTTTTTCCTATTTGTATGTACTTCTGACTCTTCAAATGACACCTTTTAAAACTTACTTTTTACTTCGTGCCGACACCTGGATTTTAGAAAGACTTTTGGTATTTGGTGTTAATGGAGTATTTTAGACTATAATCTCTATTTCACTTATTTGGAGTACATTTTTCTCCCAAATTTCTCTTCCTTTCCATTCAGCCCACGCTGCAAATAATAATGATTTTCTCCAAACACCCACCTTGGGTTATTCTACACATTCCATCTTAGTCCCCAGCTATGTCCCCCAACCAAACCCTTTAGAATAAAAACAACAAAAAGCCTCTTATTTTCCAAGAGAACCCAGCCATTATGCTATGCTATTTTACTGTATTTAGGTACTATGTTTATCATGTTCTAATGTTCCATGCTTCTTGGCATCAAAAAACATTGTTTTATTGTGACATTTTCAAATGAAATGTACATGACAGTAACAATTTCCAAAGAACTCTCATTTACCTTGGCAGCATTTGTGAGTAGAGGGGGAAAATACATAAAACCACCGCTTTGAGCAAAATGCTACAATGATTATTTAGCAAACAAGCTCACATATTAGAACGGCAGAGGGGAAGATTGCTTCTACAGACTAAATTACACTCCACACACAGGCACTGCTGAATGGCTTTCCACCGAGGTTATGTTTAAATTATAGCTCTTGCTAAGCAAACATCGCATGGTTTGTATGTGAATTTGAATTATGCATCTACCAGGCAGCATGTTTACGGGAAAAAAGTCAAGTCACTAGATTGCTAAATTGCTACAACATTCGTAACGGACAGAAATAGTTGTGGTGTCGAACAATGAAGACGCTTTGAGAGAGATCCCACTTACTCTCCAGTAAGAAAATGGTTTGGCAATTCTGGACCCCAGTGAGGGAGCAACCTCTGACTTCATTCAGAAGCAATCGAAATTTGCTTTAGTGCTTTGTCTTTAGAAATATCATTTGATGCCTTATGCTTGGAGATTCTGCATCTGGGAAAGTACATTACGTGGCTTCCAATTGAGGAATTAAGGAAGATCTACAGAAGCTGTCCAAGAGAAATATGCTATTACGCAGCTGAAACAGAGAAATCAGGGAAAGGACAACATTGGGGAAAAAAGATCTAAGCAAATGGCACTCAACCTTTTCCGAACCTGCCAAGCTCCCAAGCACGTCTTCGAGAACTACGGAGGAGACTGCAGCAGGACATGCCTTATCGGACACAGTGTGAGTTCACCCTTCGTAAAGGTGAGAGCAGGGACGCGATGGCTTAGACATCCCCTGTAACTCTAAGACTGTGATTCTCCTGCTGCTACATGATGCATTTTTCTAATATCAAAAGCCCTTGGGAATTTTATGATCTTTCATTTCTTTAGATTTATAGCTTTTCTATGTGTTGGAAACCAAGTCGAGTTTCTGCTGCATCTCACCATTCTTTTGGATGACAGTTGTTCTGCTGGTCAGTCCCCTACTCTGGGCAGAACAGAGAAGAAATTCCGATGCAATCTGCAAACACCGAGCTGGCAGAGGAAATCCAAAACAGATTCCTGGGGACGTGTGTGTCCTTCCTTTAAGGAAGCCCCTTGACTTTCCTGTAATGGTGGCTGAGAAGAGGAACTACAGAAGTAAATAGAACAGAAGCCAATGTGAATCTGCTTGAAGGTTTATTGTTTATTGACTCCTAGGCTACCTGTCCTGAGACAAATACAATCATGGAGCAATTGTGTTCCTCAGGGAAAGAAAAAAAGGTCTAGGGATACATTGTGTGCATGGCCTGCATGGCCTGCATGGCCTGCGGTTTAAGTTTACGAAGACTAAATTCCTAGAGTCAGAGCGGCAGCATTAAGAAGCTGGATTATTATACAGGTTTCCCTGAGAACTCAGATGTCATTTTGTCTTGTATGAGTATATCAGTACTTCTCAAAATTTAATAGGCAAGTGAATCAATGGGCAAAATTGTTAAAGTGCAAATTCTGATTCAGAAGGTATGGGTAGGACCTAAAATTTTGTTTCTTCCTTTTTATCATTTAAGTTCTATTTTTCTTATTTGTAAATAGCTTTATTGAGGTATAACTGACATATACACACTGTATATGTTTAACATGTACCACTTGATGTTGGAGGGGTGTATTTGTTCAGTGTTCTTATTATTGATATGTAATTTCCATGCCATGAAATGGATGGACTTCAAGTGTACAATGAAGGAGTTTTGACAGATGAGTACAACCAGGTAAGCACTACTGAAACTAAGCTATAGAACATTTCCATCACATCAGATAGTTCTCATCTGCCCCTTTCCAGTCAGCATCACCCACCAGAGACCACCCTTGTGATTCCTATCACCTTAGGTTACGTTTGTTTGCTCTAGAAAGTCATAAAAATGAAATCAGAATATGTATTCTTCTGTGGATGGCTTCCTGCAATCATCACGTTTGACCCCTTTTGTTGTGTGTACCCATAGTTTGTTCCTTTTTTACTGCTCAGTGATATTGCATTCTATGAATATACCACAATTTTGTCATCCTGTTGATAGAAATTTGAATTGTTTTTAAACTTTGGCTATTATGAGTGAAATTGCGATGAATATTTTTACACTTTTTATTGAGGTATAATTGACATATAACATTATATTAGTTTCAGGGTTACAACATAAAGATTCAATATTTGTAAACAGTGGGTGCAAAAAAAGTGTACACATTTTAAGAAATGAAAAAACTGTATTAAAATTGTAATACTCGATATATATTGATAACAAAAGAGGAATACAAGTCAGGTTTGACTTCTGCAATTACAAGAGGTGGGCAAAGTGGTTACCATCAGCATCCAGACACTTCTGATTAGGGCGAACTACTGCTTGAGCAACACTGCCCACTTATATCACTGTGCACTGTGTTTCAGTTTCTTCCTGAAGTATCACCAGTGCAGCTGGTTTTCTACAGTACACCACAGCCTTTAAGTCCAGGGGTGTAAGTCAGGAGAAGGTGGGGGAAACTCAAACAACATTCTCGAATTTCAGATGCCACTTTAACATGGTCGTGGGCACCTTGAATGACAACCATGCTTCTGCCATTTTCTTTGACTGTCCCCCCTGTTGCATGGTGATGCTAGCATTCATTTGATTAATGCCACCTTTGGAAGGAATGTCATACTACACATTGCTACTGTAATTCAATTCAATTTCCATAGATGTTATCCACAGATGTTGTATCTCTTAAAATGTGTATACATTTGTTGGCACCCTGGTATTTCGTGAAATGATCACCACCATGAGTCTGGTTAACATCTGTTACCATAGATAGTTAGAAAATTTTTTTCTTGCAACTTGATGTTTTGATACATATACATTGTGAAATGATCACCACTACCTAATTAATACAGCCATTGCTTCCACACAGTTACCGTTTTCCTTTCTTTTCTATTTTTGTAGTGGGAAGACTTAAAATCTAACCTCTTAGCAAATTTCAAATATACAGTACAATATTAACTTCCTCACATGCTGCACATTAGAGCTCAAACACTTTATCATCTTGCACAACTGAAACTTTGTACCCTTTGACCAGCAAACATCACCCCATTTCCCTCTCCCCATCCCCAAAGTTCCTGACAAACACCATACTATTGCTTCTATAAATTTGACTATTTAGATTATACATGTAAGTGAGATCAAACAGTATTTGTCTTTCTGAGTCTGACATTTCAGTTAGCATAAGGTTTATCTATATTGTTGCTAATGGCAGGATTGATTTCTTTCGTAAAACTGAAAAGTGTGTGTGTGTGTGTGTAGACAGAATGAGGTAGGAGAGAGAGAAAACAAGGCAGAGGAGAGGAAAGGGAAAGCAAATATGGCAAAATGCTAACAGTTCCTGACTCGTTGGTATATACACACCACATTGTCTCTATTCATTCATCCACTGACAGACATTTGGGTTGTTCCCACATCTTGGCTATGGTGAACGGCGCTGCAATGAATGACACTACTCAACCTCAGATCACATTTTATGTATCAAGATTCTAGTGCACAGTATTTGGGATACAATTCAAGTATACAGTCACTGTTTGCAAGTTACGTGAGTCTACTTTCTTTCTCAGCTAGGTCTTTTTGTTTGTCCAATTTTATTATGAACATGAAACACACACACAAGTTGTAATAATAATACAATGAACCTGTATACCCACCAACTAGTGTCAGGAACTGTTCGTGTTTTGCCAAATCTGCTCTCTTCTCTCTGCCTTTTTTTCTTCTTCTCACATATGGTTGGAGAACATTTATATATGAAGTTGCAGATATCATGACACTTCATCTATAAATACTTCATCATTCATCTCCTAAGAGAATACCTTCAATGCAATTATTCCTCTTCAGAGAGTAAACAGTAATTCCAATTCAATGACATTGACTAATAACCCGTTCATTTTCAAATGTACCTAATTGTTCCCAAAATGCCTTTTATAGCTACTTTAAAAAAAAAATAAGATCCAATCAAGGTTAAAGCATTGTTTGGTTGGTATAGAACAGTCCCACAGCTTTTTCTCTCTCTTTTCATTTTTCTTTTTCATTTTTTTATGACATTGATATTTTGAAAAGTTCAAACCAGTTGTCTTTAAGGATCTCTCATATTCTATATTTGTCTAATTGTTTCCTCGTGGTGTGATTGAATTTTGTCTTTAATTGGAAATTATGCCAATACACTTGAAGGACTCATTCAAGTTAAACATTTGTAACAAGTTAAACATTTTGGGCAAGTATACCTTCTAGGTGTTGCATACTTCCTATTGTATCACATCAAGAAGTTCATAAAATCATTCTCTGGTGGCAATAACAACTCAGATCTCTCCATTATGAAGGTATAACTTTCCCCTTTGCAATTTGGCAGTCAGTAATTTATCTATGAGGTGATTGTTTAGCCATTTGTGAATATCCTGCCTCCAAACAACATTTCATCAAATGGCTTTAGCATTGATTGCTCATGCTTACTTGAATTAGTGGATCATCTATCTCATTGGAGATTGAACATGGTGACTTTCTAATTCAATCCCTCCTTCTAAATTTATTAACTAGCATCCCTCATCTCCCCACCCCACAGCCACATCACAATATGCTCACAACATTTTGTTCACTTAATGAATTGTAATCAACCATAGTCATCATTCTTCTTGATGTTCAAATTGCCCCAAATTTACCCAGTGAGAGCCCCCTCAAGCTGACTTCTGTGTCCCTTGATATAATCTCATTAGTATTCGAACTGCCTTCTTATTTTCTGGCACAAGATGTTCTAGGCTCACTGTGTTCTTATCTCAGCCCAGACCTGGAATCAACTACGTCTTTTAGGAGCCCTAAGTGCCTCTAATGGAGAATGGCATTTAGAATTGCAATCCAGACACTTGGTGTGCTCGTTGTTACACAGGTGTCATCGTTTCTGGGTATGATCAGTGACAGAGGTTGGATATGTATTTTTTTTATTGAAAGTTCATATTGGTGCTTCTGATTTGAATTTAAATTACAGAAAATTTTAAATTTCACATTTTATTCTCTTATAAAATACTAATGCATTCACTTATTTGCTTTTATCTTACAATATATAAAAAATTTCTAAATTACAATTGCTACTGCTAATAGTAACTATTGTGTGAAGTTCAAGATTTCTTTGTAGTCTTTTTTTTCTCTCTTAAAATATGTTCTACTAAGAGTGTACAAAGTAGTGGATACAAAAGTTACTTGAAATAATTACTGTCCCTATCAGTTTGACACAGATTTGTATTTTCTTATTGACATTCAATTTTAGTTGTTTTTGAATATGTAACATGTGTAGTTTAAAGTCAAAACTGGATTCTCAGAGAAATCCCAGCCCATTTCAATTTCTTCCACCCCATTCCTCACCCTCTATTGGTACCATTTTTTGGTAATTGCTAGTTTATCCTTCCAATGTTTCTTTTCTGTGGAAAAAAAGAGTAAATTTATCTACTTATTCTTATTTCCCCTCCTTTCTTACACAAAAGATAACATACTGGCTACTCTGCTCTATGACTTGCTTTTTTTCCTCTTAATAAAATATCATAGAAATCACTAGACATCAGTTTATAAGGATCTTCTTCATTGCTGTCTTAACAGCTGCACGGCACTCCATTTTGGTGACATACCAGAGTTTATTCACACAGGTTTGTAGTGAAGGACATTTGGGTTGTTGGCAATTTTTTGCTCTTACAAATAATTCTGCAATGAATTAACTTTCTGCATAGTTTCCTTATATTTGTTGAGGAGTATCATCATGATAGACACATAGACTCAATAAAAAAAAATCAATATATCATATTTTGCCACATTTAATGTACTCCCTTGTATAATGTGCACTCACCTTTTTGGCCCAAACTTTCAGAGGAAACAATCTTTCATTTTAATTTTTTAATTGTTTATATTTAGATGCTTGATTTTTGTATTATAAAGGAATTTGAGCATTTATTTTTTTTTGGGGGGGGGGTTATGTATGTGGGTAGCTCCCCGGCTGGGAATCGAACCCAGGCCACAGCGCTGACAGCACCAGCGCCGAAGCCTTAAGCCACTACACCCCCAGGGAACTCCCAAGCATTTATTTTTTAACATATTATGGTACAAGAAATTTTATGTAATAAATAATTAAAAGACAGAAGAATAGATACCAGGTACATGAAATTTTATGTATAAATCTTTTTCAATATAAAAAAACAATTATCGTATTCTGGGGTATTATTTTGCATATGGATACTGTTATTGATTTCCAGAGTTAAACTTTTAATTTGTAAGTATAAATTTAAAAATTAAGAACATTTATATAGCTATGGAATTAATACTACCCATGTATAATGTGCAACCTTATTTTTCCCTCACAAATATGGGCAACAAAGTGTACATTATACAAGGGAAAATATGGTAGATGCAATTTTATCAGGCAGTGCCAAGTCCCTCACCATAGCAGTTGCACGTTTTACGGATTACCACCTGCCACGGACAAGACTGCTTCTCCACAGTCTCACCAACGTGCCATTTTGCACGTGTTTGAATACTTTGAAGTATGATAGGTGAGCAATGCTATCTCAATGGAATTAAAGAGGACATCTGGGTTTCCTACAGTCTCCCATCCCCCCCGGATCAATCCCCACCGTTTTTCTCAGCCAGATGTGAGGGTTCCTCTTCCCGGCACCAGTACTCTGAGCTGGGGAGCCTGGTATGGGGTTGGGGTCCCTCTCTCCTGCAGGCAGAACTCCTTGGTGAGATATTCCTCCCGATTTTCACCTGCCACTTGAAGATTTGAGGCAAGCCCATTTCTCGTCTTCAACCCTCCTAGCAGTCTTGACCTCTTCTTTGCATTCTTAGTCATAAAACTTCTGTTCAGCTAGACTTCAAATGGTTCTCCTGGTTGACTGTTCTATATGTTAGTTGTAATTTCAAGGTGTTCATGGGATGAACACATCATGGATCTCTGATCATCTCACTGTGTCCAGAGTGGAAGATTTTAACACACTTTTCCGTTTAAGTGATAAAAAGAAAAAAGCCATCAAAAATGTAAAAGGTTTAAATGTTGCTGCAACTAAACATGATCTGATTGACATATATAAAACAGTGCATCCAGACTACTGTAAAACACACATTTTCATATTAAGGGGGGGAGCAAGTTCTAAAAGATTAAACACAACATGATACGCTTCTCATAAAGTATAAAATGACTGAAAGGTATACAATTTTAAGTACAGGTATAGATGCAATAAAATTATATAAAGAAGAAAGAAAGACATGGAATTCTAGATGGTGGTTACCTCAAGTGCAGGGGGAAAGGGCGATAGGATGAAGAGGCCACATGGTTAAATGCAGAGAGTCAAAGTCCTGGCTTTTATTTCGGATGGTAGTTTCATGCGAGTTCTGTGCATTAAGTAATCAAACACACAAATGGGAGTTGACACTACATCATGAACCAGACTATGATTAATCCACTTTTATGTATCTGAGATCTAGGGAAAACAAACAGAAAAGAACTAAACTGCAATCTATGAAAGCTAATAAAAGAACAATAGCCAAAGAAAGGGGAAGTGAGATTAATGAAGATAAAAAAGGACATTAATGAAATAAAATAATAACAAAATGAAAACAGTAGAAATGATCAATGAGAAAGAAAACCTTGTTCTTTGGAAAGATCAATAAAAGAGACAATCCTTTGGACAGTATAATCAAGAAAATAAGAAGGAGAGTCAATAATGTGCCAGGATACGTACTCAATATGCAATGAATCAGAATTTGTCTTACAAAAACATTATTCACACTTTCTGGTCCACTAAACTCAATGGTGGAGAAACCCAAAATAAAGTAGATGTTTTTCTGGAGTCAAGATCCTAATTCTAGCTCCATGGCTCAATAGCCAATTTTTAAGTGATTTCCAAACTCTGTGCATATATTTACGTACATATCATTCTTTACGCCTTGGTTTTCAAATCAACCTTCATGCCACCATGGTCACCTGAGAGACCATGTGTGAACTCTGAGTCCCCAACTATTTGATTTGCTCTCAGAAAAGAATGAGAGAAATAAGTTTGGGGATTTACTAGAGGAATTTTGAGTCATGCTTGTTACTACACTTTCCTTTTTCTTGTTTATAATGCAACCAGGAATTTAAAATTGTAATTGTTTTACCTCTGCCCATTACAATATGCTATTAAAAATCATCTTAATGAATTGATATTACTGTCTAGTAGTGACTGCTCTCTGACCCCCTAACAGGCTCCATTTATGTCTTGTTTGATGAAAGTTCTCCGCATCTGCAAAGCAAAAGGGCAAACTGATTTATGAACAAGACTTATTGTCACAGCAGCAGATTTGTATAATGAGAAATATATTAAATCTAATGAAGGGAGAGCGTGCCTACGAAGGCTGCAAGTCTGCGTTGTGATTAAGTGATTCAATATCCCTCAATGGATTAATTTAGACAGTGCACCGGGGTATGTAGCCACTGCCAGACCCCATTGCTCTAATAACAAATGCTAAGCAATGCTGCATATTTGTGCATATGTGCTGCATTTTTAAAGTGTGATGATAAAGTAAGGTGTCACCCTCAGACCTCTACATTAACAAAATGAATCCCAAAGATGCAGACATCCTACTGATAGAGAACGAGGAAGATCTATCAACATTGTCATCTTTTAATATCTGCTTCCAGTAAAGCATTTACCAAAAAAGACACTCTTTTACCTTTTCAACTACAACCAGCTTACTGTATCTGACAAATACTTCATGCAGTCTATGTTAATTCTCCCACTGGTCCTCAGCAAGGCCCTAGCCAGACACAAGACAATCAATCACAGCTCTGGTTTTCAAATAAAAGAATGCCAGCTATTCGTTAATTGTCTACATTTACATACCCTGTATAGAAGCAATGCCATTTACAAGATCAAAAAGCAACAGTAAACCTGTCAGAGCACAGTAGTCCCTTTTCTACAGTTTAGAACAAGTCCAGTGTCCAGTTGTTTCCTACCACTGTGACTACATGAAGCAAAAATCCTGTAACCTTCATTTAGAGAGAGCACAGAGGGAGCTGAATTCTGCATTAAAAATAGCATAATTTCAACACTACGCTATTGGGATACACAAGTATGCTCAACCCACATCCCATAGAGAAAAATGGGCTGTCGTAGGCCCTCCGCGCCATGTGGGAAAAACATGTGGCACTCAACAAGACTACGGGTAATAGATTAAAACATTTTTCACTTTTGTTCCCACCCCTTTATTTCTCTCTAAGAGAAAAGTATTGTGGGAGTAAGAAACTAGAAGAAAATACCTACTTACTGGGGTCCGGTAGCCTTAATAAGGAGATGTGGAATTTTCATTGCCTTGGGCATCCATTCTGATAACTCAAGGACAAAGAGAAATATAACAATTCTGGGTTACGGTCTTCATAATAACTGGAAGAAAGAAAGAAAATGTAACTTCTGCATGAGGCAGATGGTGAAAAAAGGCTATGATACATACCAAAATAAAAGGCTAAGGGTAGGTTTCAGCTTCTGCTTTTGGATTCCCCCAGACTATTGGATTCCTCTAAGCTTAATGAAATCATTGAACTGTTTGATGGGGAATATAAACTTAGATCTGGGGACAAGCAAGTTGAAATTGGAGCCCTACTCTGCCACATACATCTATGTGACCTTGGTTGTGTTCTCTATTCTTTAAGAAATTATTATTCCTAATGATTCCATCTTTCTGAAATGCTTATACTAATATAATAAAACAAAACAACAACAACAACAAACCCCACTTTTCTTTATTAATAATTCCTCAATGACCTTCAAGGAAGGTGACTCCTTGTACTAAAGAAGCTTTCTTTGGTGAAGAATGTGGTCGGGGAGGAAATGCAAATGACAAAATAAAATCAGGAAAAGAGAAAAATTGCTCTGCATGAGGAAGTTGTAATAGACTGAGATGCCTTGGGGAATGGCGTGTAAAGCACATCCTGCAACTTCAGCAGCTGAGTGTTAAGGCTGATGTGGAAAGGGAAAAGACACTCCACAAAGAGTCAACTCATAGTTGCATCACACCATGAATAACACCACTTAGGGGTGTAAATAAAAAGGCTTCAGGAACATCAGACCCTATGAAATAATGATCAGGTTTGTATGATCCCCTCTGGCAAGATGCTTCTTAGAGACTAGACTGCTTGTCTAGAAAAGCTACTGTTTCTGAGAGGATACGATTTGATTTGAACAGAAATTTTCTTTTTCTTATTTCTAAGTCACATTCATCTCTATTCACCCCAGGAAACCGCAAATTTACTTCCCAATTTCTGAAAGCAAGTCTAGGTGCTGGAGGCTCCAACACAACACATCTTTAGTCTAAGGGACTCAGTAAGATCTTTTTCTAAAATCAGATATAGCCACTAACACTTGCAATTTAAATAGTTCTTACAATGTATCAGACACTATTCTACATGCTTTATATATATTAACTCATTTACTCTTCACCACAAACTTATGAGGTAGACATTGATGTCATCCCATTTTACAGGTGAATGAAGTAAAGATTAGATAATTTACCCAAAGACTCACAATACTTGATGGAATGAGTTTCAAATATAAGGAGCTTGGTTCCCAAGCTTGTGCTCTTAAATACTACACTACACTGCCTTTCAGTATCTATATTAATATGAAAGGGAGATAGGTAAAAATACAGATTCAAACAGGTATATACATAGATAGGAATAAAATTTAGTTACCGAAATACAGATATAGATATGGATATGGAAATATAGACATGGATCTCAGTGAGTCACTAGAGAAAAAACATACAAGTCAGCATTACCAGACTTTCCCTCTCACTGGAAACAACTAGAAGATTGGACCCATGAAATAAGACTTTTCAGACATTAGATATCAGGCAGCACAGAATGGTGATCCTTGAGAGAATAAAAACAAAGTAAGTTTTACAATCAGCCCCAGTTTTCTCCAGAGAGGCACTTTCCAGTCTGTAACTCAGGGAAGGGAAGCTCAGAAAGAGCACAGCAGCCTCAGAGAACTGAGAAAATGGAGAAGGGAGTCCACAGACACTGAGGCAGTTGAAACTCGTGGGACATGATACTAATAAGAAGGAAGCTACGCAAAGCAAGAGGTTAAGAAAGCTACACAGGGATCCCTGTGAGTCTGTTGCTGAGAACTAAGCTGCACGTGTGCAGGGTGAAACTCCACACAGCTGAGCAAAGAACTCCCATTCAAATACTCATCAGCCAGAATATAGAGGCTTCATTGGACACCAGAGCATTCAGGAGAGAACTCAGTCAGGTCTTAGTAGAAGGGTTACGCTAGCTGTAGCATAAATACTACACTTCAGCCCTTACCAACACTTACAAACAAGTATAAAAAGTACTAAGTTGATCTTCAAATAATTGCTTGCCTACCAATACAAACTGAAGTTATTTAAAGGCAAACAAACAAACAAACAAAATCCAGGCACTCAACGACATAAAAATTTCTAGCATCCGATCAAAAATTACTACTCATGCAAAAAAAAAAAAAAAAAAAGACCCAGAAATGACAATACTAATGAAATTAACAGACCAGAACTTTAAAATCATTATTAGATATGTGATCAAGCATAGAGAGAAAAACATCAACTGAGGGAGAAAAACAGTATCATATTTTTTAATGGAACTCATGTAGCTGAAAAATACAGTCAAAATGACAAATTTATTTGAATGAGATTTGCAGCAGTTTAGATACTGCAGAAGTTAAAATCAATAACCCTAAATACACAGTAATAAAATTATCAAATTGACAGAAGGAAAAAAGAACAAAATAAACAACCACACACAAAAGAAGAGCTTCAGTGAACTACAGGACAATATTAAGAGTGTAACATGTATGTAATTATCTCCTAGAAAAATAGGAAAGAGAGGGGAATTGGGGCAGAATGAAATTAAAGACAGGGTCCAAACATTTTCCAAATTTAAGGAAAACTATTTGTGATGAAAACTGGCCAAGAAGTGAACCAAACTCTAAGCAAGATAAACACAAAGAAATCCATACCAAGGCACATCAAAATCAAGTGACTAAAAACGAATAATAAAAGGGAAAATCTTTAAATCAAAGGGGGGGGGGAATTAAATCGGGAGAAAGAAAATACGAATTCCCGCTGAGTTCCTGTTAGAAAGAAAACTATGCAAGTCAAAAGGAAATGGAACGACCCACTGGTGGCGCTGAACAGGCATCTTTGCGTCTTGCGGGTGTCTGGCTCCCCACTTGCCTTTTTGCCTGTGGTGTCCAACTCTACTTCCTTTGGAACCCGCTGCGTCACATCCCCGGCATGCACCACCCATGTCCGACACCATGGACAACAGCTCCGAGATCACAACCAAGGGCTTAAAGGAGAAGAAGGAAGTCCTGGAGGAGGCAGAGGATGGAAGAGACGCACCTGTGAATGAGAATGTTGATGAGGACAACGGGGAGCAGGAGCTGGCAACGAGGTAGGGGAAGAAGGCGGGGAGGAGGAGGAGGAGGCAGAGGAAGGAGATGAAGATGAGGAGGCTGAGGCAGCTATGGGCACACGGGCAGCGGATTTGATGAGGATGACGATGTTGACACCAAGAAGCAGAAGACCGATGAGGATGACTAGAGGCAAAAAAAGGAGAAGTCAAACTTTAAAAGGTGGAGGGGCTGCCCTGACCTTTTCACCTTCCACTTCCCGTCCCAGAATCTAAACGTGGTCACCTGGGAGTAGAGTCCCCCCTAAACCCTGTCCACCCACCTGGGGCAGTGCCACCCGCAGATGACACACGCTCTCCAGCACCCCAACAAAAGACAGCGTGAATGTGCAACAGGAGAAGAAAAAAAGGGTTTTTGTCCCAAGGCCCTGCTTTTTTTCCTAAAAGTACTCTAAAAAGGAAAACGTTATTTGTGTTTTTTATTTGCATTTTCTATTTTTGTACATATTGTTAGGGGTCAGCCATTTTTAATAACCTCGGGATTACCGAAACCAGCCTTTGGAGCGTGCTCTGTCCTACTTCTGACTTTACTAGTGGTGTGATCACATTCATTATAATCTCAAAAAAAGGGGAAAACAACAACAACAACAAAAAAAACCTTGTAAACAAAGCAAAAACAACAACAAAGAACAACCTTTGGCCGAGTATGCCAGTAACTTCGTACATAGATGTACTATAAGTAGTTGGTTTGTATGAGATGGTTAGAAAGGCCAAAGATAAAAGGTTTCTTTTTTTCCCCCGTTTTTGTCTGTGAAGTTGCTGTTTGTTTTATTTATTTATTTATTTATTTGGCTTGTTTGATGTATGTGTGAAACAATGTTGTCCAACAATAAACTAGAATTTTACTTTGCTGAGTTGTTCTAACAAAAAAATAAAAATAAAAGAAAGAAAATGGAATGATATCCTTAAAGTACTGAGAGAAGAACAGAAAGAAAAATAAAATAAAAAACTGTCAACTAGTGTATCTAACAAAAACATACTTCCAAAAAAAGATAATGATTTTTCAGACAACCAAGAGCTGAGAAGAGGCCATCTGTACCTGCACTATAAATATGAAAGAAAATCCTTCAGGCTGAAAGAAAGCGATACTAAATGGAAACGCGGATCTACACAAACGAATGAAAATTGTAAATGGAGGGGGGATAAACATAAAACGTTCCTTTTCTCATTTTTAAAAATCTCTTTAAAACCTAATTTAAAAGCAAAAGTTCTAACCTTATGTTGTGCAGTATGCAATATGTGTAGAAAAAAAAACATACAACAATATTTTGTGCAACAATAGCCCAAAAGCCATTATCAATAGAAACTCTACAAACTGCATGCAGAGGAATACTAAAAATAAAAAGGAGGAGCTATTATTACACACAACAACATGTAAAATTTCAAAGGCATCACCCTGAGCAAAATGAGCCAACACGAAAGGGTACCTACTGCACAAAATTCTAAAATGGACTAATTTATCGTGACAGAGAGCAAATCAAGGGTTGTCTAAGGTTGAGACTAACACGGGGATCAACTGCAAAGTCGCCCTAGGGAACTTTTTGGAGGTAATGCAAACATTCTATATTGATTTGAGTGGTGATTCCATAAAAGTATACATTTGTCAAAATTCATTGAACTGTATGCTTTAAATGGGTTCAAGTTATTGTATGTAAATAAACTCAATAAATTGAAATGTTTTAATTCCTAGAATATCTTTACTGCCTCTCTGCACCCATTTTTTTCAATGGGGGAAGCTAGCACCAAAGACGTTGAATGACTTAACAAATGTCACATTGCCCCTTTAAACATCTCTGAGAAAGGAACCGTACTGTACAGCACACGGCTTTTTCTAACCAGGCATAGATCAAGAAACAAAGGGATAAAGTGGATCAGTTATCCTAGAAAATGATTTTTTCACAAAGAGAAAACAAAAAGGCCTTGGGTTCTCTTTGTTGGAGTGGCAGACAAGGGGTTTTTTTTGTTTGTTCGTCGTTTGGTATAGGGATGGAGGGGATTATTAGACCAATCTGGTACAAATTCTCTTCACCAATTAATTAATACTTCCTCCCTGACTCCTGGGAATAAAACCTCATTCAAGGTAATTTTCCTGAAGAAAGAGGTTCCTTCCACTTCATGTTCAGAGTCATTTATTTCTTGTTTTGAAATTCATCTCAAAACAAGCCTTCTCATGTGCTAAACAAAATATTTAAAAACGGCATAACGATGTTTTCAATTTATAATACTTCCAAATGTTTTGGCGAAAACAAACGCACATATATTTGCGCACATGTCTGTCCATATGTGGGGAGGGAGAGCAAGGGAGAGAGATTAAAATGGCAAAACGTAACAATGTCTAGATCCGAAAATTGTTTTAAATAAAATATGAGAAGTGGCCAGGGCTCGAGCAGGAAGAGAAGAGCCAGCAGAAGGGAATTTGTTCGTTGGAAGCCTCACCTGGTTGCAAACCGAGGGGGATAAGGTAAAAGAGACAGAGGGAAACAAGGGGGAGGAGGCAGAGAGAGAAGGAGGGGAGGGGGGGAAGGAAGGAAAAGAGGGAGGGAGGCAGGCACACTCCTGGCAGAACTGCAAAGCTCTCATCCTTACAAGCCTGTGCAGTGTGCCCACGATTCTTCCTCTGAATGGTGGCCAGACACCATGTGATTAGATAGAATTGGCTATTTCCCTGCAGGAGACCGGCCTGGTGACACCTAAATTGCAAAATCATAGAGGGCCATCTCTGTCCTCTTATTGGAGGTAACAAAGAATCGCTTTGGTGCTTTCCCACGTGGACTCAGAAAATGGTCCCTTCCCCGACTGGGGTCAGCGCGCCCTTGTGTGAGGCCCTGGGCTGTGGGAACCCCTGGTGCTACCCGTGAGAGCCGCAGCGCAGGCGTGGGTCGGCCCCCGCTGACGCGGGGGACACCGCCAGGCTCGGTGTGGGGGGCCCGCCCTGCGGATCGGACCACCCCTGAGCTTGTCCCAGCCCCAGCCCAGCCTCCTTCCGGGCAAAGAAAATAAACGGATAGAAAACTCCTTTTAAACAATGGGGCTGTTGGGGCCGAGTCCGGAAAAAGAAGGCTGGAGAAGCCCAACATTGATAAACTTAATTAAATTTCTAATGAAACCAGAGGCAGCCTGTAGTGATTACTCTCTGTAACGGAGACTAATATTCCAATTAGGCTAATTCATCCCCTGATGCTCTAAACATAGTTATAGGCTTACTCCATATTTCTTCCCTCTTGTCAACAATAGATGGCCATCATTCTGCAAACTCTGCTTTCAGTACGAAAAACACCAGGTCCCCCGGTCCCGGAGCGGCGCGTGCGTGCTGAGGTCGGCCTGGCGCCCTCGTTCCAGCGTGGCTGGTGATCCCGCCCTTCCCTGCTCTGAGACACCAGGATTTCTCTGCCCTTCTCTCAGAAGCCCCATTTCAGAGACCATTAATCTTGTTTTTCTTCTCACTGCCAAGTGAATCCTCCTCCAAAATTTAAAAATAAAATAAATGCAGCAGAGAAAGTGTTCCGTTTCTTTCTACTGCCCTAACGTGGAGACCAACAGCTACAAACTATGGCTGATTATTAGCACAGCAGAGCCAAGGACACTCAGAGAAAACAGGGTTCGGTCACAGGGAACTCGAGGCAGCACAGGTTACCTCCTCCGGCAGCCACCAAGGGGAATATGGGAAGCTGAGACCCGAGGGATGAGCGTGGGACCCAGTGGCCTGAGTTCGCGTCTCAGTCCCCCACTTACTTCCAGCAGAAGTTACCCCAATATCTCTGAACCCATGTTCCTTCACGATTGAAAGAACAGTAAGAATTTTCTACTTTAGCCTGCCACGATATACAAGCCCCGTGTTCATCACAGCCCTGTTCTCAATGGCAAGACAGGGGAACAACCAAAGTGTCCCCTGATACGTGACCGGATAAAGCTGTGGTGCATACACCCAATGGAACATTACTCAGCTGTAAGAAAAGAGGAAATACCGCTGTTTGCGACAAAATGGATGGACCTGGAGATCATCATGCTAAGTGAAATAAGCCAGACAGAAAAAACCAGACTTCACTGTATGACTTCACTCATATGTGGGATATAAAACTGAAAGCAACTGAGAAACAAAAATTTATGGTCACAGTCAGTAGTTTAGTGGTTACCTGAGGGCAAGGGGGCAGGGGAGTGGAGGAAGGAGGGGGGTCAATATGCTGATGGAAGGAGGGGTGGTGAGCACACAGTGCAACACACAGATGACGTATCATAGAACTGTACACCTGGAACCTATGTAATTTTAATAACCAATATCACCCCAATAAATTTAATTAAAAAAAAATTTTTCTAAAGAATTTTCTCTGGTTCTGTTGTATGGGTTTAAATGAGACAAAGGAGCTACTTTTTGTTGCTTATAATTATATGCTCGTATGTCTAGGAAAGGGAAAAATCATTTTATCTATATTATTTCATGTAATCCTCTCAAAACTCCTTTGAGAAAAGAAAACTCACAGCTTACAGAAAAAAACAAACAAAAAAATAAGACTTTGCCCAAGTTCACAGGCAGAGCCAAGATGAGAACTCAAATCTGATTCCCAGGTCTGCTATCCGCTCAACCAGCACCTAACTGATACAGGAAAGGCCATTACAGGAAAGGCCAAAACTCCAGACTTGTTTTTAAAAAGCAGTTTCGTTATCTTCCATTTCATACATTTACTTGAACTAATCAATTTTTTAAACTTGTCAAACAGGAATCTTCCTCGATTTGCTTTAATGAACACATAAAAGTCATTTGTAATGAGCACATTGTTTATATGTTGATGGTATTACGAAGTGTTTGAAAAGAGTTTGTTTTCTTAATTAGATGACACAGGCTTCCTGCAATCATCCTTACTTTATTGATTTATTTAATGAACTTTTTTTTAATCATAGATAGTACAAATGTAAATTTCAGCTTGGCCTGTGAACAAATTACCTGAAATTCTGAATCAGTGGGGCCTTGATTAATGAGGCTTTCTTCTCTATCACTACTGAGGCACTAAGATTTATTATATTAAAATAGTCACACTGAGAACAATGCTCCACAGGTGGCTAAGGAAGATGGCCTTGCTCTGGTCACTGCAGAAGGAATTGCTTTCCTCTCACTTTCACACAGGTTACCTGAGGTGACTGTCACATTATCACATAAGTTAGAAACAACATGGAGGCGACTGAAGAATTGAAGAATTCAAGGAGTAAGCGAGCCCTTTTCGAGGAAGAAGGGTCAAAGGCAAAGCAGGCTCCAGGAGCTAAAAGCTCACAAGTGCTCTGTCTGGGTCAGGAGGGCAGGAAGAGTAACACAGCGTGGAGCTCAGTGGTTCTGGCCACAGCGTTAAGCCCTGAAGTTAAAGCAAAATATGGCAGGTGTGGTCTGGAAGTGGTTGGAAGCCAAGCAGCAAAAGGCAAGCAAAAAGTCATTGAGATTTTCGTTGCAGGTAACTGAGGTGGGCTCAGGAAGGCCATCACGAAAAGGTGGACTTACCAAGATGGCAGTACTCCCCGACCTTACTGGGTTGGCCCAGTTACAGCAGCTCCCAAAAGCAACCACTGGGGGCTCTATGGTTCCCTCAACCCCACTCAGGCATGACCCCCATCTGGGGAACTTTAGAGGAACCTGGAGCAGATCCAAATGATCTGGACACCCAAGACCTCCATCACCTCCTTCTTACCTCTAGGACATTGTCTAAGCAGGTGTGTCCAAACTTTTGGCTTCCCTGGGCCACATTGGGCCACACATAAAATACACTAACACTAAGGATAGCTGATGAGCTAAAAAAAAAAAAAGTAACAAAGAAATCTTATAACGTTTTAAGAAAGTTTACAAATTTGTGCTGGGCTGATCCAAAGCTGTCCCAGGCCACATGTGGCCTGCAGGCCATGGGTTAGATAAGTTTGGCTAAGGGCAGGGCTAAGTAAAACCTCTGGCCCAAGACACTAGTAGTAAGAATCCCGTTTCTCAGAGAAATAAAAAGCTCCATAAAAAGATAGGCATTAATATTAGTTAACTATTCATTGACTGTTTTCTTTGCACCTAGAAGTGTGCTAAGCATTTTCCGAGCATTATTTACCTCATGACCAGCTAAATGTATACACAGCACTAGACCATTTTAGATATGAAGAAACTAAAGCTTAGAAATGTCAAGTAACTTATCACACTACCAGTAAGGGGAAAAGCTAGAGTGGGTCTGACTTGGAGGCTGGCACCAGCGGCCGTCATGAAACTTGCGGAGATGTGCTACTGAGGAGAGAGAAAGGACCAGGAAATGAAATGCCGACAACCACAGTTAAGGAGCCAAGGACTAACTCTAAGCGGACACAGCAGACTCTAGGATTCAAGGGAAGATCTATGTTGTCCTCAGACAACTGTGTCAGGGAAGCATAAATGGCGAGTCATTGGTATGAGCCAAAATCAAAGGTTTGAGCCAATCTGAGAAGGCGTTGTTTGTCTTAAGGCAGGACCCTGTGTCCACATGAAGACAGACCTAGACTCTGTGGATTGAAGCAGTGAAGTGAAAAATGTGTCCAATTGGCCTGTTAATGCCAACTAGGACAAAATGGGATTATGGGAAAGCCCAACAGTTGATGCCAGAGAGCCTCTTTCTATATATGGAAAATGAGCTGCCACCACCATAATCTAGTACAAAAACATCACAATCCCTTGGGGTAATAAAACGCTTTATAAGAGGGACTTTAAGGTAATAGTAGGGTACTTGAATTCCAGTATCACTCAGACCTGGGCTCAAATCTTTGTTTTGCCAATAGTCAATAGTTATATGATATTGCACAAGCAACTTAACTTCTTAAAGCTCTGTTTTCCATCTGTAAATTAGTGATACTACAGTAGTAGTTGACTTCATAAAGTTGTCATAAGGATTAAAATAAATCATGTATACAAAATGCTTATCTAAGTGCCTGGTATGCAGTGCTCATAAATGCTAGTGGTTATTACTGTTAATGCTTTTAAAAACTCTTTTACATTCACAGTTTCATCTGAAATGGGAAAATCAGGCTCCGAATATGAATATGAGGGCACCTATAAGATATGAAAATCGTCTTGGCTCTGTCTCTATTCTGTTCCTCCTGTAAGTTAGATTTCTAAACAGCTGAAAGAGCAGGAGAGAACATATCAGTGACCATTTCCTTTGTCCATATGGAAAAGGACTACAGTGATGACATCATTCATTAACTTTGAAATTATTCACCAATTAAGGACGATAACCTTAGGCTCTGAATTGTCTTTTGGCACAAATACTGAGTAAACACAAGGGAGAAAACCCAGGTTGACCTTCAGAAATTCTGAGTCCTTACTATCTCCACGCTTTGGATTTAGCAGAATTCAGAACAGGTCCCTTCGGCATGCCAGTTGACACTTAGAAATAATTGACTTATGTTGTTGCTATTTTAAGTAGGCTGACCAAACGTCCCGTTTTAAATGGGACAGAAAACAATGATACTGTCCTGTTTCAAATGGTACATCTGGTCAGTCTACTGACACCTTGAATTTAGCCCAGCGAGACCAGGCTGACCATACATTAGGTCAGCCTGATGTTAAGGCAAGCAGGAACTGTCTCCCTAACATATTGCAAACTACTTGAGGGGTAAAACTTTTACTCATACTCTCTTCATTTTCCCTAGAGCATCTAGAATAGTGTTGTATGCATAAAAAATGGCCAATAAATATATATTGATTCATTAGTAGAGGAACTCAATATTCAGAAAACATATGCAAATTCATCAAGGTGGAGGGGTTCCCTGAACCCTTTGTTTATCCATTCCTAAGAGCTACAAGTAATTTGGATGTGTAATTAAGAACTTTTGGGAAGAAGCAAGAAAAAGTGGGGTGATTTTCCAATGCCCAATTGTACTAGAAAATAAGGTACTGCCAAAGGATGCCAGCGTTATACTACAGTCCTCCTGGGCTGGAACACCTGGGTCCTAACTCAGAGACAGTGATTTCTCTGCCCCTCGGAGAAACCACCATCTTGGCTAAGAAAAGAGAAAATCGTGTCCTTAAGGGCTTCCCAGAAAAAACAACTCCAGGCGTCTCTAGGTGGGAGATGTAACCGTCACAATGAGTCACTCGAAAGGCAATAGAGTCCTGCTGCCTGGGTATGGGTTTAGAACTGCTGGCACAATGTGGAAGAGTAGGTGGGCGTGGCGGACCCCCTCCAAGTGCAACATGACGATTTTATTATTTCCCCACTTACCCCAGACTACAGAAGACGGGCTGGCACCAGAAGCAAAGCATCAAATGAAATTAAGCACCTGAGAGTAGAAATTGTTAAAAGAGCCATGTGGCAACTTCTATTACTTGCTTGTTGACAGTGTTAACTTTGCTTGGCAACTTGAAAAGCTATACCAAACAAACCCTATCTGTGGCAATTAGAAGTACTTAAATAAGCTAATATAATCAATTATGTCTTTTAATTTGCCAGACAGCATTTACAAGGTTTAATTTTCTGCTGTTACACCTTCCAAATTCTCTTCAGGTAGTGTTTGAAATCTAATAGGAAAATGTATTGCAGTTGCACTGATATTGTCTTTACTGAATTCCCCATACCCACTTGCCCTCCGACCAACACGCCTGAATCCATACCTAGAGGTGAAATATTGTTTAGTGAAAAAAAAGTCATAAAATGTTTACTTAATTTTCTTATTTTACAGCATTTATATTGTTCTCTTGCCAGTTTTCCCACAAAGTTACTAAAAATCAGTTACAGTAATGATAGAATCCAAATACAGAAAAATACTATTTAAAGGAAATGCAATGCAGAAAGGAAGGAAGGAAGGAAGAGGGAGGGAAGGGAGGCGGGAAAGAGAGAGAGAGACAGGAAGCGAGAAAGGGAGAGAAGTAAGGTAGAAGACTAAATCTTATTATGGCCTGATAACATTTAAAAAGACAGATCCCTGGTAGAAAAAATTAGATTAGAATTTCAGTTAACATAAAACAAGTATACTGACCTATTTGATGTTGTTGAGCAAACTCTCAAAGTACTAATACTAATTAGATTATATTTAAAATGTCATGATGGTTTGGGAGATAATGTTGTATGTGAATAAAGGACAATTGTTGCCCACAACGGGAAAAGCTACTCCTCCGCGGACAAACAAGGTCCACCCGGAGTTCTCCTCCCCATCTGAGAAGAACGAGCGTCCCGTAAGATGAACAGTGGTGTTTTCCTGTACGTCATCAGAAATAAGCAACCAAATCAGTGTAAGAGCAACCGGCCTCTTAGAAAACTGCGACCAGCTAAATGACAGAAGGCCCTGGTAATAGCAAAAATCCTAAATACAGGAAAGACAGTAAGAACTCATCAGCGTCTTCCCGGGTCTCCCCATGGCCTGGACAGGACCCATATATTTGGCTTATATAATATTTCAGTCCACTCAACAGATACTTTGTTGAATAAGAGTTGCAACCCTCAAGAGCCCACAGCAGTCAGATTGTATCGGCCCCAGAAGATTGTCAACTGTTTTTGCTCATAATAAAGTAGTTACCCAAACGTAGCTTATTCAGCTTACATACGATTGACTAAGCTCAGAAACAACCACGATGTCCTTCAGTAGGTAACTAGAAACTGTGGTACATCCAGACAATGGAATATTATTCAGCACTGAAAGGAAATGAACTACTAAGCCATGAGAAGGTATAATAGAACCTTAAATGCATATTACTATGTGAAAAAAAACAGTCTGGAAAGGTTATAGACTGTATGATTTCAAGTATAGGACATTCTAGAAAAGGCAAAACTATGAGACAGGAAGGTCAGTGGTCGCCAGAGACGGGGGATGAGGGTGGGAATAAATAGGCAGGGCATGGAGGATTTTGGGAGCGGCGAAAATGCTCTGTATGATTTATAACAATAGATACATGTCATTATACATTTATCCAAACCCATTGAATGTACAGCACCATGAGCGAGCTCTAAGAAGAACTAGGGACTTGGTGATCATGGTGTCTCAATGCAAGTTCATCAACTGCAACAAGTATACCACCCTGGTGAGCGATGTCGATAATGGCAGAGGCTATGCATGTGTGGGGACAGTGGGTATAGGGGAGACCTCTGGGCCTTAAAAAATAAAATTTTAAATTTTTTTAAAGCTAAGGTGCTAACTTAAATTGCCCAGCATCTTGATAAGAAGACAGGCGTACCCTAGAGAGCACACCTCAGAGCTAAGTTGTAAAAATGGCTGAAAAGAGAAGTCTGAAGGGTCAGAGCCTGAGTTCTAATGCCACGGTGCCACTCCTAGCCATGTGACCTTAGAAAGGGACCCTGACCATCCTCGAGTTTGCCATGGTAAAGGCCCTCCCAGCTCGCATTTTCAGCGAGTCAATAGGATTGCGATAACTAAAAAGCCGTCTTCTATTGACTTAATTGCTTTTATTTTAATGTAAAACAACCTTTTAAAATCGAGTGGTGAGAGTACATCTCCAGATCACAGCACCTTCTGGTTTCTGGAAACGGTGGAACGCTGAACAGCCACACGAACTCAAGCTGAAGGAGTGCAAGGTAGTAACAGCAGCTGAGAGCCTTGGGAAGGCTCAGTTGAGCAGAGAACCGTAGATGTTGAACACAAGTTATGTACCGTGCACCATACGGGGGGGACTATCCGGGCACACCCCAGCCATAAATGCCTCTATATTCCGTATTACATGGCTGGGTACTTTCTGGACAGCCCTCGTTTCTCCAGAATGCTATGGTCAAAATTCATGTTGAAATTTTTAAAAGAGCCATTGGGCAAGTTCTGTTATATTACTTGCTTGTGAACAGTATGAACTTAAACCCCTATCTTAACACCCTACCTTTTAAAAAAAAAGTTTTTAAGACTTTATTTTTTTTAAAGAGCAGTTTTAGGTTCACAGCAAAATTCAGGGGAAGGTACAGAGATTTCCCATTTACTTCCTGAGGTGGGCTTCTGGAAGGCTCTTAGGGGTGTGGAGGAGCCCTCCTGAATGAGGTTAGTGCCTTATAAGGGCGGCGGGAGCCCGCCCTAGCCCCCTCCCCCACACGACAGCTCCTCAAGGAGGCAGAGCTTTAGCACAGGACCACCAGCTAACGCCTTGTTCTTGGACTCCCCAGCCCTTAGAATTGTGAAAAATAAATTTCTGTTGTTCACAAACTACCCAGTCTGGATATTTTATTATAGCAGCCCAGCCTGAGACACAACACACGGCATATGTAACCATTTTTTAAGATAACAGAAATATACGAGGGCTGTCCAGAAAATAATCCAGCCATACATGCCTCTATTTTTCATATTACGTGGCTGGATATTTTCCAGTCCTCATATATAAAATCTAATAATTGAGAAAAAGCACAAAGAATAAAAAAATAATCATTTGTTTCACCCATAAATAATCACTATTAACATTTTGCTGCATATTGTCTTTTTTGTTATGTAGATACATATGCACGTGCACACACACAGACGCTATTTAGAAACACATTGGGATCTGCTATATTGACTTTTTTCTTTTTCTCTTAATAAATCCCATAGCATTAAAAAATTTTTTTGAGATTATTATTTTTAATGATTATACAGTATTCTGGATATAGATGTACCATAATTTATTTAACCAACCCCCTACTGTTAGGCATTTAGGTTGCTCCATTGTTTGCTATTATTGTTAAAAATGTGATAAATATCATCATTATATAAATCTTCAGGCATATCTCTGATTATTACCCCAAGATAAATTCCCAGACATGGAATTACTGGGTCAAAGGCTATCAGTGTGTTTAAGGCTTTGGTACAAATGGCCAAATTACTCTCCGAGAAGAGTTCAAGTTTACAGGCCCACCCATCACGTAGAAAAGCACCAAAGAATTTTAATAAATGCTTGGTATTGTTAATCGACTCCCAACACTAATTAGAGAGGAAGTGCATTATTTTAAAAGGCATGCAACTTGTACAGCCTGGCTTATTCTCATGTGGGATTAATTCCAGGAAAACTTGGTTTCAAGTACATTATTGTAGTGGTGGCTTATTTTAAATATTGATACTGGTGGATCACCGAAAAAGGTGATCTGAGATATGTGAGAGTCTGTTTCTTGGCTATGACGTGTGATTTTATGCCCTGAGTTTGTCCCTCCATGAATATATTTTGCTTTTATAAAGAAAATTGATAGAAAAAATATTTTTTAATTTTCTGGAAATATTCTAAGTTTATAGAACTAAATCCTGTCCAGAAAATGACATACCTCTGCTTTCATTTAAGAAGCCAAAGTCAAAGCCATACCTTGCAGCTTATTCACACTCAGCTGCTATGACTAGCAGAAGCATATCCAATGGCAGTGACACCATTTTCCTAGTAGAGACACTGAAACCCGGAGATGTCAGTGGACTTGGCTAACATCACAGCAAATAATAGAACCACCACAAAACTCCAATTTCTTTATTGTGTTATTGTATCGTCATGTGTTCTAGCACACTGACCTGTAAATAAAGATCACAACCCAACACACAGTAACACCTGTGTCATAAACATTCAACAAAGGTCTTTTCCAAGGTGAGGGACAGCTGGCAGGAGCAGAGACTGGGAAGGCAACGTTCCAGCCGGGGGCTCTGGGGGACAGATGGGTCACAATGCCCTGTGTCACTTGACCACATGCTCAGTGGCCCATGGGCTTTAGGAGCCTTGAAGAGGTGGCTGCTGTCATCTGGCCTGGAGTTTGCAATTGTAGAGCCACGCAGACCCCAAATGCAGAGATCAGAGGTATTATTGGCCGGAAATCGGGTGTCTAATTGGAAATGGGCCTGGTTCTCCAGTAAGACCCTAAGAAAAATAATTCAATTAGCAGTTGACACAACTTTGATCACAATGCTGCCTTGGCTTAAGTGGACTGCTACTTAGGTCTGCATGTCCAAATTCTAGTTATTTCTCCACGTTCACCTCAATATTTTTCTCTTCCCAGATTCCCCAGCCAGATGTAGTCTCTCCTACCCCTGGTCTCTCAAAGTCCTTCACTTCTATCTACCATTACACTTAGTATTTCTTATCTTGTATTAAAATTACTTATATACATGTCACATCCTGGCCTCCATGAGCTGGCAGTCAACGAGTTAGCTGGCGACAGAGCTGCCTCTTTCTACCCACATGCCCTAGAGCTTTTTGCACAATATATCAGAGCAGAAGCTATTCAATAAATATTTATAGGATAACTGAATGAAGGGAAATCTATTGTGTAATCATTTCCTGCTGCTTCTATTAAGTAGCTCAGACAACCCTCTTGAACTTTTAAAAGTTGCCTCATGGGACCAGAGGTGAATTACTATCTCAACATAGATTTCCCCTAAAATACAGAGCTTAATTAGCCCAGCTTTAAGTGTTTTGGCTTTCTATAAATTTAAAAAGGGAAAGATGAGGAATGATTGACAGCATGTTGCACTAACAAATTCATGATCCTGGGAAGTTTTCCCATCTGGTGTTAAAATAGCCAGACTGTCAGCACTATGAGCATGAAGTTTCCCACATTTGTCCAGGAGGGCCCAACTGTGGTACCTCAGCTTAGAGACAGTATTGATGGTAAAAACAGAGATACTGCTTATGTGTGTTTCTTTAAGAAACAGTTACTAATATTCATTTCTTCTTCTAGCGGGACTAGCTTTGCAGTGGCTTAGCAAAGCTTTATCTCTTCAGCAGGAGCTGGAAATCTCAGAGAGGATCTCTAGGAAGACAGTAAAAGCAATATTTCATATTTAAATCATAAGACTTTTTTGAATAACGTTTTAAAAAGAACGTTTTAGTTTATTATTACCAATAAAATAAAAGTTTGCTGTTACAAATAAAACACTTTAGTTTATTATTAGTTTATTTTTACAAATATTATTACATTGAATATAAAGGTAGACATTCAGTGCCTATTAAACACCTGCCAAGCACACGACTGATACGAGTATGCAGACAGAACTGGTGGCAAAGAAACAGTCCCCATAACATGTTCCACATTCGGCGTGTTCGCAGAAACGTAGATGTCATGTGATGCCTGTAGGGTCATGGGACCAGCGCTACTAAAATACTACCCAGGAGACATCAGCTCAGAGCTGGCATAGATGAGTTTAGGATGGGCAAAAAGCTGAGCAAAGGCTTTTTGTAGGGGAAAAGTTGTATTTACAGCTCTCCTTTGTAGCAATAATCTGGTGTGAGCAATACAACACAGAATAGACCAACCGAATCCATTTTTCACAGTGAGTACTCATAAGGCTGAACACGATGATTAAGGAAAATTGCTAAAGCCACAGGAGTGCCGGTCAGAAAACCAGTTAAATGTAACATCTCTTACAATGTGAAGTCAGTGGAAAAGCTACTTTGTGTCCACATTCCTCACGTGTGTGGAGGAAAAGCAATATGGCTTAAAGAAATGAAGGACTGGAATTCAGGAGCCATAGGTTCAATTCCTAGTTCTGTTACTAACCAACAGAAACACGTTCTCAGCTATTACAGTGAATCTTTGTGAGTTATGGGTATGTTACGGGGGAAGACGAGTGACCCAGCTAGTCCCTTACGAGCTCAAGTGCATTGCAAGCTAAAGTACTATTACTGAAATCCTCTTTGAGAGATGATTGATGATTCCAGGTTTTTCCCTCAGTTCCTGTGCTAGAAAAATGGTAGAATCGGTCATAACTAACAGCTGTCCAGACGCTTGTAATCAGAACAATGTTTTCTCTGAAATGACAAAGGGAAAAGTAGTTTAATGATGAAAGGAGACCCGTTTATGCTGCCAGTCTAATAATACTGCTCTACTTTCTTAATCCAGAAGTTTTCAAACTCTAGTTCGTGAAATTCCATGGTTTCAGAGAAACTTGCCAAAAATTAAAGGGTAGATGCTTCTAGAAACTGCTGATCTTTTCCCATACAATAAATTTAAGTGAAGGTATATGATCAATTTTGCAAAATACTACATAGATTTGAATAGATTTGTGTTTGTGTAAGTGTATATATAAATACTCATCATTTATATTGTAAAAACACAATGTAATTTTAGCTATTTTCTTATTTTTGTCACTTACTATGTGATAAGAGACACGTGTTAGAGAGTTCTATGGTTAGAATATCTGTCAGTTTCTCATCTATGTTCTGCAATTGTAGCCTTAATATTTTGATGCTGTGTTAGCTGATGCAAAAGGATTACTAAGGTTTATTGGCCATGTGATGTATACATTTTACTCTTAACAGAAACTATTTACTTTGGTTTCATGTAACACTTTTTGTCTTTAATTCATTCTTTTCTATATTACTAGTTACAATGGCTAGTTTTTGCCATTGTTTGGTTTTGGTTTGGGAGTTTGTTGTCTGTTTTTTACATATTTGTATTCATCAGCCTGATACAGCTTTGCCTATTGATTTATATTTGATCTATTGGAGTTACGTTATTTCAAATCTGCCCCTATTATATAATCTGAGACATTTTAAGTGAATTTATTCCATTTATACTCATTTTTGTAAGAAACGTGGTTAAGTTGATTTTTTTTCATTTTATGTTACTGTTTCATTTAAAGGATTTATTGTCAGTCTCTTTTTCAAGTTTTTTCTTTCCTTTAAATTGCATGCTTCAACCTTTATTTAGTGACTTATCAACTCTGTACAGTGTCTTTTGACTTCCAACTGTGAGAGATGAGGAAATTAGTGCCCTCTCTTGTGCTTCTAGTTATGTTATCACAATTTGCACATTGTCAAGATTTAGATCAGTTACAACCTGTTCTGTTACCAAACCCCCACGGTTTAAAAAAAAAAAAAACAACACCACAAAACTTCCTTATGTGTTTAAATGGATTCATTGCTTACCTCAGATCTTTCATTCTGCCGCTTCCCATCCATTTCACTTAGTTGGCCACTGGCCTCCACCATGAAGTAATTGTTTGCAGGAGCGTTTACGAGCTTTACATTCCTCAATTACTTGCATGTTTAGAATGCCTTTCTTCTTGCTGGGAAGACGAAGTGGTATGTAATAATATTCTCAGGGCTCCTTTTGACCCCACAGAAGTCGGTAGGCATTTATTCCAGCCGCCTTTGAAATGAAATGAAGGAGCAGAGTGAGCGGAACTCAGCATCCCATCTCTCCCCTCGCTTTTCCTACTTGGCTTTCTGTAGGATTTCTCTTTCCCCTGACGTTCACCAAATCAATTAGACTGTGTCTCA
Organism: Lyroderma lyra; assembly: GCA_004026885.1. Lineage (NCBI taxonomy): Eukaryota > Metazoa > Chordata > Mammalia > Chiroptera > Megadermatidae > Lyroderma > Lyroderma lyra. The sequence continues at coordinate 40,419 of PVJL010002055.1, read as the reverse complement.
ATATCTATTATTCTACAGTATTTGTCTTCTCTTGGGACAGTGTGCTTTTTAGGACAATGGATTCTTGAAAGTTGTATTGCATTTGTGTACTTTTCTCTTATTAAGAAATGATGATGAACATAATGAATTCTTTGTTTTATGTATCAATTTTTTTTCTTGGAATCATCATTAGCTCTTGGTTCTTCTCTGTTCAGGTTTATATGATTTTTCTCGAGCATCTTCACATTCCTGGTTCCATCTACTCTACTCACTGTGGCTTCTCACGTGGCCCTCCATCCTGGTAGAATGTCTGTGGGGATTTTCTTTTCCTTTCCTGAACTCCACCGTCCAATTTTTATGCATTTTTGTATTATCTTTGAATTTTTACATCTTTTTATTTCAGTTGTGTTTTTATTCAAAATTCAGAATATTCCTTTTCTTTTTCTTTCGTCTCAAGAATACTAATGATATAATCTTAAGCAAGCCAATGCATAAGCAAACAGCTCTCTCATCTCTGCAATAAACTACCATAATATCTCCCTATGTCTCTGCCTAACTCACAGATATGTTGTAAATATAAAAACAAAAACAAAAGGAATGATGTTTAAGAACACTTCTTAACCTATAAATTACTTCACAAGCATAATTATCACCCACAAATGTAGCAGTACATGTGGTAATAACCACTAGAAAAGTTACAGCTACAGCCACAATGAGCGCTCATTTGCTGAGTGTGTAATGTGCTATGCAGCACATGGATCAGGCAGGTCAGGTCATTTAATCTCACCAATAATACGATGAAATCCATATTGGATATATATAGCATACATTCTATAGATGGGATTACTGAGACTTAGAGAGTTTAAGTCATTTGCCCAAGGTCACAGAGTTTGTAAATAACAGTGCTGGGGTTCAGATGAGTGTGTCTGACACCAAGTTTGTGTTCTTTCCACCACCGTAAGCACAAATACAGAGAAGCAAACATAACATAAATTCAATTTCAAATTCCATCCCCATTGTAAACCCCCTCTAATAACCTCAAATTTATTTCCTAGTTGGCATCTATCTATATATTTTAGGTCTTTTAAAAATATACTTTACTTTTTAGAACAGTTTTGTGTTCACAGAAAAATGGAGGGGTAGGTACAGAGATGCCCCACGGACCTCTGTGCCCACAAGTGCACTCTCAGCATCTCGCCCCAGAGGGGACGTTTGTTGATGAACCTACACTGACACGTCCTTATCCTGCAAAGCACGTAGTTTATGTTAACTTTTACAATTCTCTTTCATTCTCTAGTTTTCCATTCCCCAATTCAACCTTATTCCTTATATCTACCTTCCTGTAGAATATCAACTCTGGGGCACGGTGGTACACAGTGCTCGCTCGCTCTCTCTCTGCCCTCCTTGTCCTTCTATTTATTACGTACGTTCTGTGGAACTGTCCTTTCTGTCATTTGTTATTTCTTTTCAGATAGTATCTTTCTAGACATCATGGTACCACTTTCAAAGGCTCTCACGCCCATTATGTCATGCAGGTCTCAAAACTCCTCACTGGCAAGTTCAAGGAAGCCTGTTTCTTCACGTCTTATCCTCAGAAGGGAAGGACATCAGTTCTGGACACTATTCTCTGCAGACCAGCCGTTCCTGTTCTTACAATGAGTTAATAATTCACCCCTCAGACTTAATTGAAAAGTTTCTAATTCATTAACAATGCAATTTTCAAAATGAGTTTCGGTATGAGATGCTTAATAACGAAAATGCACTATCCATCTTGCCCCACTGAGAACCTAGATTCTATGCTGGGATTTCGGAGAGCCAAGCCCAGACCCCACTGGGCAGTGACTCAAGCTCAGACATCGGAACAACGCTGACGCTAGCGTCTGGGGCAGACCTTCACAGCTTACAAAGCACGTCCATATGCTTCATTTCACTTCTTCCAGCAACTCCTTTAGAGAGGACCTCGGTCTGCCTCCCCTCTCACTCGGAGGTGGTGGCATCCGTCTCACCCAGCCTGGGGCCTCTGGCCGTACACTGTACATTATGCAGCACTAACGATGCAATTAAGTCCTGCATTAGCTGACACATCATTCCTTAAAGTAAAAATTTCCAAGTTGAAAAATTTTAAAAAAAAACAGTTGAAAAGGCAAAGCTGAGGGCCTGCTTAAAAAAAGGCTGTACAAGGCGTCTTAATTCATTCTCAGCCTCTGCCTATTATATTGACAAATACATTACTTTAATCTTGCCCTACCAGACCTCGTCCACAGTGGTCAAGAGGCCACTTTATTCGAGTTCCTTTTCTTCGTCGGTTGGTTATGGGAAAGGTTAAGGGTACCCATACCTCACTGCCAGTGTTAAAAGGACATACTGGCAGGGAAAAAAAAATTATGTAGTCAGTCTTGCTAAATTAGTTTACCTAAAATTGTATGTGTGAGTGATTTTAATCAAAATCTAATTTCCCCTCTTTTTAGAGTAACTGAAATGAGATTTTTCTAATTTACTTTTTGCGGTTCAAGTTTCTCATAATTCTTCTATGGTCGTGACAGCACCGTGAACGTGGCGGCTGCTACAAAGCATTAAAAAAAAATTAGATTTTCAAATTGATGTGCTAAATTAAAAATGTTTAATGTTTCTCATCCAAAGGCACAGGAGTATGCAAGGGGCCTTCGGTACAGTTAAAGGCATAGTTTGTTCATTTGTTCGTTTGTTTGTTTGTTTGTTTGTTTGTTTTTCATCTGTTTCTTTAATTCACAAACCAGGGCAACTGTACTGTGAAAACTAACAAGCTCCAAGTACAGCAATATTTGTAAACTGTGTCCCCCAAGAAAATTTCTCTTCATTTCCTCCCATCCCTTGGCATGGTGACCTTAAGGGTGTCATAATAAAAATGGATGGCAGTGTCTTGGGTTTGTTTTTTGTTTATTTGCTTGCTGTGGCATGTGATTTTGGGAAGAGGGGGTTGTTTTTCCTTCTGCCCCAGTTGGAGTTTGCCAGATGTTATTAGGGTTTGTGATCCACAGAGAATTGTTACTCTCAGGCCTGACCAACTAATTCCAAGGACTGAGAAAATCATATTACTCCTGTAAATGGGCTCCAGTTGTTATGTTAAAGCCCAAGCCTCTCCCTTAGTAGCTGTCTGCTGCCTGGTTCAGGGCACGGCTGAGCATATCCCAGGAGCCTTGGGAGACAACTCAGTGGGTGAAGGGTCTTGGGGTACGCGGCCTGGTTCTCAACTCCTGCGTGCACTGGATTCTCCCTAGGTAACCTGTGAGAGTTCGGGAGCTGATCTAGCTGTGACAATGACTTTTTTTATTTTTGAAATAATGATGGGTAAGATCCAGTTCACAAATACTACAGCCTTCTCTGCTTTTATAAAATATGGGTGCAAGTTCATATTGGAACAAGGCAGTTACTTCAATGTAGCCCCTCTTTTCACCACCCCTGACATGGAGAGTTTAGAAAAAACTAGGTCTTCGGAAAGAGGAATGGATCCGCCTATGGCCACACGGTAATTCCTGGCAGAGCAGGCCGAGGGCCCAGCTAACCCAGCTAACCCAGTATCCAGTCCTGTGCTCTCTCCACCCCATGGCAATGATCTCGTGGCCCGGTGAAGAGAAGTCTCTTGGTGCCCGGTTCGGTTCACAGCCAAAACAGCGGCCTCCATCCCACAGGCACACATGCACGCACCTGGTACCATTTGATGCTGAGTGGCCTCACCCATCCCTCTTGCTCAGGAAAGGGAAGAACAGAGAAGAAACCAAGGCTCCTTCAGCCCCTCGGTGACCAAAGTCTTCAACACATAGGAGGGCTGTCCGGAAAGTATCCAGCCACGTAATATGAAAACTAGAGGCACTTAGGGCTGCATTTCTTTTTCCAGACAGCCCGCATATGTCTAAAGCCACTGAGACTCTAAAGCAGCCCTGGTTCATCTTTGCATCCTCTCTCCCCACCACACGTCATCAAACCTGATCCGTTTCCCATTCATTTTCTCCAGATCACTTCTCTCTCTGAGGTGAAACTGAACCTTAATGGGCTCTCCAGATAAGCGAAGCCATGCTCTCTAGAAGCTAGTCAAGACATAATCTTCTAGGTAATAAGGTCTTAATCTATCTACAGAGTAAACATCTCCAGAAAAAAACACCTACCTACACATGCAAATGGTGGGGATTTTGATGGCTGTAGGCCAGGGGAAGAGCTATTGGAAGTCATGTTAGCCTTGAGGTCCCTGGGCCACCTTGAGCGGGTGTGGCTTTGCTTCTCTGTCAACAGGTAAAGCAACGGGTCATAAACTCATGAGCTATCTCTCTCTAACAGCCTCGAAAACCATGAGGTTACATGGAGAGGTCAACACAGTCTCCATCTTCGTGGACTGTGGTCAAGACATGCTGGTTCATTAGTTTTTCTTCCTTCACGTGATCTACCCTGAGCCACAAGCTTCTGCTCCCCAACCCACTCCCAACAACTCAGTTTAATTTATGTTTTAAAAAAATGTCATTATCTATTCTCCCTATTCACCTGTGAGATTTTAAGTATATCATGAGGTTATTTTGTGCTTTCTAATATTCTTAAAAATTGTTTGCTTTGTGGATACTGCAATTAAGCAAGTAATACTGTCTTGAGGTCATTTCTCCCTTGGCATAGTTTAAGCCTAACGAAAAGTTGATGCCTTTGGCTGTCACTAGTGCTGCGAAGGTGATGACATCTGCAGAGTACAATGGATATCAAAGCCTAAGGACAGAGGAAAACTCCATTTCCCGAGACAATAGAAATGTAATTATGAAGGAATTACAGTCCTCTACCAGCTGCAAGCAAGCTTCTAAGGGTAGGGCTGTGTTTTATTCATTATTGTTCAGTGCCCTATAGTTTATTCATGGTAAATATTTTGCAAATAGTTCATGGCTTCATGAAGAATTCAAAGGCCTGACCATCAGTTGTCTCATAAGCAGCGATGCTTTGCGCCATAGAGATTGGTGATTCCTGAATTGTCTTGAGGCACTCTGGACTTGAGAAGTCACATAGGACATCAAGATAACAAAGGCCCTAAGATTCTAGTAGGTATTAAGATAGGTAGGACCTGGAGGGTAAGGGTGCAGGGACGGAGGGGTGGCCAGTGACCCACTGAGTAAACTCTTTTTCTGCTTCCTTGTCTGGTTCAGTTTGAAGGACGAGCTCATTCTTCAAACTGAACCAGACAAGGAAGCAAAACTTCTGAATCAATGGCATGAACATGAAGACAAATCCTGCGGAGACTCCAGGACTCCAGGGCTGAGAGATGATGCTTACATAGAAGAAATATGCATCTCGAAAAATCTTGTGCATACCAACTCATCCTCATCCCAAACATCATAAATATCACTTGCCTTTAAGTGTTGCGAGTGAAGAAATACATAACTTCAGTTTCACCTCTGCACCAACAAATTTTACACAGGGTGTCGTGGAAATAAAAGTCTGGTGACAAAGGTACTTCTGCAACCACTTAAGGGAACAAACTGCTTTTAGGGACTTTAGAAGCTCACACTGATGTATAAACAATAAAAGTTAATTGCATATCATTCTGATACATTCACACAAAGATCTATATTTGGCAAAACAGCCTGGCAGCATTTCGTTAGCCTGGCATATTTACTGTGCCCATTTGAAAGTAATAAAAATGGCATCTCTGAAAAAGCATCTCATAGTTCAAACTCTTCACTGCCCCCTGTGTGAGCACAAACCAGGGAGATTTCACTGTAAATCCTGAGAAAATTGTCTCCCTTATAAAGTGCTCCTGATAGATGCTTTAGGGAGTCTAAGTACAAGGGGGAGGGGAGAGGAGCGGTAACGAGCCCCAAAGTTTTAGAGTGTTAGAACTAGATGGGCCAATGCTGACCACTCACTCTAACCCCCGCACGATCCTGATGAAGACGTTGTCTCAAACAAGCCAAGTGCTTGGCCCAAAGTCAAACAAACAAGCTGTAGAGTTGGGACTTGAACCCGTATGCCTCCCGCCTCCTAAGCTACTAATTCTGGAGATGGCAGTCCCAGTGCCTTACGCTGCCATCGTTCGATCTGTAACAAATAGCTTCGGAGTGACAGAAGGCGGCGGTGGCGCGGAGACCCCCCTGGTGGCAGGCTTCCCAGTGCCTGGTGGGGCTGTCTGCCCCTGTCCTCGCCTTCCACAGAACAGCTGGACGCTCCTTTCCCGAAGTGTACAGCAAGTGTTTCTGCTGCCCCCCACAAGCCTGTTCTGCAGACGCATCCGATCGTGCAGGAGAACCTTCCTTCCTTACCTGATAGTTTCATGGGGAGATGATGTGGTTTTTTTCCAACTTAGCCCCGGAGCAATCAGTTGATACGTGCAGAGGAGACCTCGTCAGTAAAGTGAAAGAGAAAGGCTCTCTGGGTAGCAGGTGTTCCCCTTTTAGTGACGGCTTCACTGGTGGAGGGCTGAGTGGAGTGCTGTCGTTTCTCCCTGCTGTTTGCATTGGGCTGGGAGCCAGCGCAAAACGGCCTCGGTGACGTGTCATGTCACACCATTCTGTCAGGAATTTCGCCCACAGCCCGTGGGGCGCTGGGCGAGGGGGGCTCCAGCCCGCACACTGGTAACTAGAAAAGGAAGAATCTGAAGGAAAGAGGGCACTCTTGGGGCTGGGGTCCAAAAGGAAGCCTGGAAGGGGGCAGAAGAGAACCCAGCGTGGGCTTGGCCTGGAGATGTGGGCCCGCCTGCGTGTCTGGGGTTAAAGAACAAGAAAACTGCACAGTGGAGTCCGGGGATGGATGGAGAGCAAATAGAATCGTGTTTAACTCCATCTTGTCCTTCCTTCATTCAACAGATTTATGTCATTGAGCTCCTTCAAGTGGCAAAGTACCTGCTTGGAAGGAGGTGAGAAACTAAAAGCTAACCTGCCTTAATTTCCACCTTCAGTAAATTTACAATCTGGCAGAGCAGGAAAGACACATACAAGTGACTTTCAAACACAGTCAAATAACACCGAAAAACGAAGTCTTTTATTAATAGAAAGGCAGCAGAGGACATTTTTCTGGTTGGAATAATAGAAAAGACTTAAAGAAAAAAAAAGTGAATTTGCTAAAGAAGTGGAATTTCTATAGATTAGGGGAATAAAAGAACTTTCCAAATTTAAACCTAAGTTTCTAAGCTTAAACCGGGATAAACCAAAGGTTACCGCGGACCGTGGGTGCCAGGAGAGAAGGAGATCCCGACGCTAACTGGAACAGGCTTTTTGGGGAGACTCAGAAGAGGTTGGCCAAGATGGTGAAATACCTCCTGTATCTGAACGAAAAGTAGTTGCTCTCATTGAAAGATACTGAAGGTTTTGATTGAAAGAGTGATGGCATTGACTGACTTCTCACCCAAGACAAGCGGAGGAGAAAGGAAGGGAAAAGACGGAAGGGAAGGAAGTGGGAAAAGAGAAGGGGATTAAGGGGGAAAGGAGGTTGAGGAGGTTGAATTCATGATGAAACAGGAAGGAAAAGATGATAATGATGTAGGGCTAACTTGGGATAATGGGAAGATGCATAAAAGCATAGGTGAATGGTGTCTCAGAAAAAAGTGGGCTCAAGAACCGTGGGATGCTCCAAAGGAAATAGCCAAAGCAGAAATGGCATATGAAACCAAAGTTCTAGAGCAGCAAGCAGGCAGGATGAAGTCGTTGGGATTGAAAATGTAAATAAAAGGGCCAAGAGAAAAACTCTGGGACAACAAGTAGGGAAAAGAAGAAGGTTGTGGTGATTAAGGGCCTGTTGCCTTCATCGTGGTACAATAGACTCTATTTAAAGTGTCTAATGATGTTGCAATCGTGGGTTTAACCAAATGAAAAAAAAGAAGAGGAAAAAATATAGAAAAGGAGAGTAAATTGAGTGATCTCAGTTCATCCACTCCCACAGTGTCCGGGAGAGAAGAGTTGGAAGCTGAATCCAGCTGACAGCTATGATCATGGAGGATGAACAGCCAAACACAAGAAAAAGAGCTCTTCATACAACTCGTCAACCCACTGGGTGCAGGAAAATTGGGGGCAGGGAGACTACATTCTGGACTGACTGAGATGATGCCAAGTGCATTGATTTAAAACAATAAACAGATAAAAAATAAGAACCAGTTTGTAAGAGGAAAACGGCAAGTTTGGTCTGAGTTATAATGAGTTCGAGAGGCTAACACAATGTTTGGACCAATTGAAATTCACGAATTTAACTCAAGAGAGAAAAATGTGTTGCACACAAGATTTAGATTTAATAAGTAGTCACACGTTGGTTATGGCTAAAACCAGAAGTTGTGGGGAGAGACCCCCCAAAATGAGTAATAACACAAATGCAAAGAACACCTGTGGTAAGTACCTGGGAACTAGAGTGAGGTGACCCAAAGATCCGATAAATAAGGCTGTCCTCAGAAGGTAATACCATATAGGGACACAGAATAGATCCAAGAAGAGAAATTTCAAAATTTTAAAAGGGTAGAATGAGCTATATACCCTCGTTCTAGAACAGTCCTGGTACCTAATGGATGATGAACAAGTATTAAGTTGTAGAAGATAAGAATTGATTGTAATTGAATTGAAGAGGCATGTCTAAGAAAAGAAGGTATCACTGAGAAGTCGGGTTGATGAGAGGTGAAACAATGAAAAGACAGGCAGATGTTGAACGTACCCACCAGAGCATTCGATCCTTCTCTTCGGTCCCTGGGCTAGTGGATGCACACCGCGCAGACAAACAAGGATTTTCCAGGCACAAACTGCCAGGACCTAGTTTTATGACTAAGTGTTGAAAGGCTTCAGGCTATTAAAAGCAGAGCACTCTCCTACCTACGTTCGTAGGCACACCTGGAAGCCTCCGATTGGAACTCGGCTCCCGCGCAGTGCTTCTACAGGAGGGAGACACGCTCTCAAATGCAAATGAATATTCGACCCTCCGGTCATCGTGTCTTTCACTGGAAGTTACAAATTGCCATTATGTGTAGCATATCCACGTCTTTTGAACCTTGTATCCTGAGTCTTCCAGCAAAGCTGAGTTCAGTCATTTCTGGGGCACCAGGAAGATCAAGTTGCTGGGTTTGCAGCGCTGAGAGCAGGACCCTGTTCCATGGAGAATCCAGCAAGTTCACAGCATTTGAAAGACCTTTCAGGAGTCAGCCTACTTACATCTTTGAATTAGCTGACAGGAATGTCCTATGCTAAACCACCCTGTACATTTTTGGAAAAGTAAACTGAAATTTAATAAATTTTAACCAACTTTCCAAGATAAGAAATAGATGAACTTTCAAACTGGCAGCTGGAAGTATTAAATTTCATTCTTTCCTGTATTGATTGAAAGAAAATCATTGCACAGCATAATATGAAGCACTTGTGTTCTGGAATTAGACTGCATGGGGTCCAGTTCTGCTCTGTCACTCACTGGCTGTGCAATCTTGAGATGGTAATTTGATGTCTCTTTCCGTTATAGTGACACTGATGAGATACCTATTTATTATTAAATAACTGTTAAATTATTATTGTTAAATTATTATTGGTATTACATTTGTTACTATTATTTATCATGAGGTTAATAATAGTATCTGTTTCATAGAGTTAAATGAGTATTTGTAAACATTTCAAATTGCAGCTGCTAAAATTTAAAACAAAACTGACAATACTGAGCTGACAAGGAGTCAGAGTAAGTGGAATGCTCCTACATGGAGATGCAAAATAGTCCAGCAACTTGGGAAAGTACTTTGGCAGCTTCTTACAACATTAATAATATTAACCACATGACCCAGCGATCTCATTCCCAGCTACAGTAGACTCTCCATTGACCAGAACGCAAGCAACTGGCAAAAAGAAGAAACAAACCACATTTATCCAGCTTGGGTGCCAGTTAACGGAGAGTCTACTGTATTTACACAAGACAAATGAACATTTACATTCACATAAAAATCTGCATGCAAGTGTTTGTAGCTGCTTTATTCAAAATCACTAAAAACTGGAAATAATTCGAATGTTCTTCAGCTGGTGAATGGATAAACACACCAGAGCACATCCATGTCATTGAATACTAGGAGGCAGTGAAAAAGAATACTCTCCTGGTCCATGTGACACGAATCTCAAATGCATTATGCTCGGAAGCCAGACTGTAAAGGTTACACAGTGCAACTACAAGACATTATGGAAAAGGTGAAAATATTAGGGGCAGAAACCAGACCAGAGGCTTCCAGGGACTGGAGGTTGGGAGTGGGAGGATTTACTACAATGGCATACAAGGACATCTGTGCAGACAGGGTGTGTTCATACTGTTCAGCATCTTGATGGTCGTGGTTACACTATTACATATGTTTATAAAAACTCACAGACCTATACACCAAAAATAGTCAACTTTACCCCAACAAAAATATATATAAAAGACAAGGAGACAGATAACCAGGGAAACAGAGTGAGAAAATGTGTCTGGCATAAGGTACTACAGTTGCTACAGAAAATGTTTGTTGAATACAAAAATTAAACCTTTCTTCGACATGTTCTGTATAATGAGACAACACTATTGGCTAAAAACATGTTGGCAGAATTCTTATTTTCTAACTTTTAGAAAAATAAGAATTAGGTAGTTCATTATGTAAGTAATTCATGTTCCTTACAGGAAAAAAATAAATAAAAGATGGCCACAAAAGGAAAGGAAAAACAATCACCCATGATTCTACCATCTGAACACAGCCACCGTTGGCTATGTTTAGGAACCTAATTCATAGCCTGCTAGACTTTTTACTATAGATGAAAAAAAAATCGTTTTAATTAAAAAATAGTTTCACACATGAGACATTTTGCTTTGAAATTACTTTTTTACTTAGCAGTATACTCTAAAAAAACACAAATGTGCATCATCACTTTTAAGGATTGTTCATTTATGCTACCAAGTCTTTGTTGTTGAACATTTAAGTTGACCTAATTTTTGGTAGTATAAGCCAAACTAGTGGACTATCCTTGGTATACTCAACCCATCTTTAGGCACACATTATTTCATCATTGTGAAGTCCTAGAATTACTGCATGGAAAAAAGGTACATTCTATGATTTTTTATTCATATTGCCAAATTGCCCTTTAGATGATACATAATTTAATTTACCACAGCTGTGAGTGAGCGTTGGAACTGGGTTTCAGTGGTCCCTTTTCTTCAAGATCTGACAGAACAGAGGAAGTGAGGTACAGAGCATGTGGGAATTCTCTGTACTACCCCACGATTTTTCTGTGACTCTAAAACTACTCAACTTAAAAGCTTATTTTTTTAAGTGAAAAGATATCTTTGAAAAAGATCTGACAGTTCTTTTTTCTTAACTACTTCATAGATTCTAAATATTCATTTTTTAAAATTAAAACATTATTAAGTCAACCTTAAACATTATGAAAATGTACTAAAATTATATTGGATATCAAGTGATGAAAGACAGAACTAGGAAGGTAAGTCATCTGAGCATCAAATTTTACTTTTGGATTATTTGGGCGTATCACCTACATAACTGCTGGCTATGTTTAGTGGGTAGTTTGGGGAAAAGTGACTTCATTTTGTAAATAATGGCACTCCCTAGAAGAACGGTAGTTTTCTCTTATGTGTGTTTCTAGGACAATCATGACACTTTCCAATCTTGCTTTGCTGCTTTGTGTATTTATTAGGGTCTTGAGTTACTCATAACAATGGTCTCTTACTTCAGGCCAGGGCCTTAAATCAGTGACCAACTACTTTCCTCTAAAGTAGACAGATGAATATGGTCTGTACTTTCTTGATCTATTTAAATCAAATATTTTTGGAAGTCAATGAAGAAACACCACCCACTACAACTTCCCTGAAGCTACAAACAATTAAACTAAAATTTGAATTTTATTCTGCTCAAAAGATCTCTTAACTTTGTAAAACACATATTTCATTCCCATATTAAATCCAGACCTTATTAAATTAAGACACGGTTTTGCCAGTCACCTCCAGGTTTGTTTCAAGTATTAGTAAAGAGATAAGAAAGTTAGCTGTATTTTCAACAATGCTGAAAATCAGAAACAGTAACTAAAAGTGAATTTATACTTAGCTCAGAAAAACTGGGCCACTTCAGAGAAGAAAACTGTACAACCCCTAGCCTGAAATTTTCTGAGAATATATTATTTATAAGACCATGAGTTGTCTTCCTGAAAATCTGAAGTTTGTAAATAATTAGATTCTAATTCATTCTGCATTAATATCATTTAGAAGATTTGTCAATTACCACACTGAGATGGAAATTGTAACCTGATAAGAATGTTTGTGCAATACATTCATTAATTACATTTCACAATTAGGATTGTTTTTCAATTAATGTATATTAACATCCAGCTATGTGCCAAACATTGTTAGGTGGTGGAAAATATACACACTCCTGCAATAAATCTCCATTGTTGTGGAAGGTTAAAGTACAGTGTCTGTGACAGAGGGACCCTTGTGCTTGCTTGTGATAGAACAATGGTCTGAACAGGTTGAGTGCCTGTCTTTCCTGGCTAGTCACTGGCCCTCTAGGACCTGATTATTGAAACGTTTAACTTCACATGCTTGAGGAGCTAAAATATTTCAGTTGTTTTTAAAGTGACAGTGTTGGTGTAACTGGAATCATAATCATAATCAAATAATTAGAACCAGTGGCTTATCCTAATTGCTCAACTCTCTCCTGAGATGGGGGTCGGCTGGATGACATTTGAGGAGCCAATTAACTGTGAGAGTACCTAAAAATTCCAACTCTGGGACCTCCAATGTTGGACCTTGGAAACCTGCCAGGCCTCAGGTACCTCCTACAAAAAGTTCTTCAGGAGAAGCACCTTAAACTGCCTTGAGTTCTACCCTCATTGGGATCAGCTGAGAAATCTGAAAGCAACGCCCTTGGGACTGAAATAGGATACTATAACAGACGGGGGAAAGAGGGGTGCCTAACCATAATTTTCTTAGGACTACGTGTGAGGGGGGGAATGGCATTGCTCATAATAACCTTTTCCAACAGTTTGAGGTTTCCTCACAGCTTTGTGTCCCTGCCATTACAGCTTTTCTTTCTAAGACATTTATTCACAGCCTGTTGGTCTTAGGGCTCGTGACGTCTTAGTGCTAACGGGTGTTTTGGAGTTAACAGAACCGAAATCCCTCATTTTACAGAGGTGTTCTGTGGTCGGCCTGGTGCTCATGGCCAGTTATTCCGGCCCCAGTCTCCTGAACCCCGACCTAGGCTCTTCCAACAGCGTACACGACCTTTGTTTCACCGTTCCCACTTCTAAATCTGATTACTGGGAAAGCCGTAAGGCACAGGAGCCCAACCTTGTGGCCTCCCTGGGCCACACTGGCCACACATACAATACACTCACACTAACGATAGCTGATGAGCTAAAACAAACTAACATGCAACAACAACAACAAAAGGTTGCAAAAAAATCTCTTAATGTTTTAAGAAAGTTTATGAATTTGTGTTGGGTCGCATTCTAAGCCGTCCTGGGCCGCGTACGGCCCACAGTCCGCACGTTAGGCAAGCTTGCTCTAAGGGAACTACACCTTAACTCCTTCAAACAGTGTTACCTGTGGGGGGCGGGGTGGGGGAATACCGGCACAAAGCAACACTAAAAAAAATGTGTTACCTATGTCTAATTATCCTAGATCTCCTGTAACATTGCTCAAAGAGGTCATCTTCAAATTCCTACTCTGAATCTTCAATTTCAATCAAAAAGCAAGGTGTTAATACTCATCAATATAATAATAAGAAAATAGTTTTAGGAGAAAATGGACTTTGGAGGGGGTCAAAACCTCACATTAAAAATGTTTACTTCCTGGGGACAGTCTTAAGACCAGAATAGCCAAAGCTGGGCAACATGTGATGGGGAGCATAGGATAAACAACAAACATTCTACTTCTGTGTCAACACAAGGCTGGAAACAGAGAAAGATTTAATATTTCAGATAGGCTTCAGAGAAAGAGAGACCTACTCCTTAAATTAGCCCAAGGAAAATAAAATTAAATAACCAGAACCAAAAGAAAAAAAAAAGTTTAGTTCATGGATCAGAACTCCTGGGCTTCAGTCATTTACATAGGCAGAAAGTGCTTAAACTTTAAGAAAGGAATACCCAGGGGTATATTCTCATTCTAATTTTCATTGCATTGAGAAATTTGCCATATTTTTCCATGTATAAGAAGCCCCCATGTGTAAGACGACCCCCAACATTATGAAATCATTGTCAACCAGTTACTTCGGTGTATAAGACAACCCCCAATTTTTGGTCTAACCATTTTGGACCAAAGTATCACCTTATACACAGAAACGTATGATAATACTTATCTTGAAATAATCCAAAGATGTGTAAATCATGGTACCCATGAATTTATAAGCCACTAGAGAAGAGGTGTATAAAAATAGGTCTAGGATTTCCAAGAAGAAAGAGAAGTCTCTTTACTGATATGATAAGGAAACGCTTCTTGGCACAGGTAGAATTTATGCTGGGCCGTCAAGAACAAGATCTGGGCAAGAGACACATTGATGGATGGGTCCTTTCAGATAAAGGGAAGAAGTCTGGTAACAGGAAATTACAGGTGTGCTTAACAAAAGGTGACTTTTCTAGATGACTGAGTTGTATGATACACAAACACGCACATGGAGAAAAGACTCCAGTTAATATTAAGACACTTTGTGGAGAGCATTAAAGGTCCCGCTCTGGACTTCTTTGGTGTTTTTTCTCAATTAGGTGGGCCTCTCAGGCTTCAAGGAGGTTCGGGTACGTTTACAGACTCATTCATTCCATGTACAAAGCCTTGCCCCAGTGGAGCTTACATCCTGTTTGTACTTTCATTGCTTTATCAATTCACTGATTACCTCATTATGCTTGGGTAGACGGGAATCAAGGAGTCTGTGTTCTACTCTGGTGTAGTGGAAAGTTGATCCAACCACTTACGTGGTTTTGTGTCATCAGTATCCAGGAACTTGGCTAACAGGGAGTTTTGACCGTCCTCACTTGGCCAAAAAGCTCTGCGAGTGAACACATTGGATTTCTCCATGAGCTTCCTTTTTATAACATTCCAAATACTGTTGTGTCTGTCACTTTCTCTGTTTTGAACAGTTACAATAAAATGTACCAACTCCAGGAGATCTAGAACCTCAGCCCAGAGTCTCAGAAGGAACTCTCCTCCCAGTGCCTGGGGACTTGGGGCTCCTAGTGGCTCTTCTGCGCTGGTTTCTGGATCCCACCCTGTCTGGGCTTTTTCTGTTCCCCAGGGAGCTGACCAGGAGTGACCCCTGGTGCGGGAGGTGGAGGGCTGGCAAGGACATCTGTGTTTTGTTACCGTTTCTTGGTCATTCTGATGAAACCCCTGAAATGGCTCACCTCAGTTACTGGCACAGGCATTAGGCCTCGATACTAAACCACAGGAAATGCACCCACACACCGTTCTTCCAGAGCCGGCCTGCCCTCCGTCTCAGCTTTACTTGAACAGGGACAGACACTGCTTTGTCCTTCTGCAGGATGGCTCTTAGACTGTAAGCTAGGCTGACCAGATGTCCTCTTTTAAACCGGACAGAAAACAGTGGTACTGTCCTGTTTCAAACGCTCCCTGTGGTCAGCCTGCTGACACATAGGTTTAGCCCAGTGAGACCAGGCTGACCATACACGTGTGCACTGTTTGAAACAGGCCAGGGAGTTCCCTGATGGTGTAGTGGCTTAAGGCTTCGGCGCTGGCGCTCTCAGCACTGCGGCCTGGGTTCGATTCCCAGTCAGGGAGCTACCCACATACCAAAAAGCAAAAAAAAAAGCAAAAAAAAAAACACCAAAAAACAAGCCAGTACCATTGTGTTCTGCCCCAGTGCAATAGAATGTTTGGTCAGCCTACTGTAAGCCCCATGCCATACAGTCAAGGATTAGGTGTTTCCCCATGTCATCGCAATTGTATTCATTCCTTTTTCTTCCTTCTGAACCGGTCTGCCTTAGCTCCCCAGCATATTGTGCTGCCAATGAAGCCAAAACATCTGGAAAGAAAGAACATCCTGAGGAGAGCTAAGCAATTCAGCCTACTCACTCGCTAAAGAAGCCTTTGGCCAACTCAAGTTCTGTTAGAATAACACTGTTTAGGTTATATCTTCAAAGGAAGTGCAGCACTTTCTATCGTGTTCTAATTGTTCTTAATCAAAGTCCATTCCCCAGTGTAGATATCTGCTTTTGTCTTCTTGTGTTTACATGATTTAATTTAAATGTTGGATATTACAGAATAACAGAATGTTTAAATCCTTTGCGTACCAATTGCATTACATGTTAAATATCTCTAGTATCAATTAATACAATGTCAAATACTGAGCAAATTACACATTAAGTCTGAGATGACTTCTGAATCCTAAATTAGAGTGAAGACTATACATTGTTTCCTCCCCAAACCAACACTAGAATAATCTAGTCAGTTATTTTTGACTCCAGGGTGCAAAGCAGTAACAGTTTTCTATATGGGTGTGTGATGTAAACTGTTGATAAAATTACCCTGTAATTGCTATGGGGAGCCAAGGTAATTACATAGCAATTGTCCTATAATTGTTAGATTTTTGTATCTGATTTATAAACTGCAGTATGAATTACATGGTAATTAATACTAGGTCTTCCTGGTGTAATTTAGTTATTATTCATTAGTTCGTTAGCAAACCGTGCATTCACACAGATCAGTGTGTTTCAATAATAGCAATCAGTATTGAACTTCTAAGACTTGGGAATCTGAATTATGCATTAAATAACTCAAAAAATTAATGTGAAGTTATATATGGTTTGACAAATTTAACTAAAGTGCTCAAACGTGATCCTAATTCAAATTACAATATTTAAAAATGCATACCCATCCACACATATATATATTTATAGCACATCTTTATTTATTTCTCTAAACTACCAGTAGTTCCACACCTGTTCCTACCAAGCTGATGAATGTGAAGCATTGCCTACTACAAATGCAATGAGCAAAAACGTCCTATCAGACTAGGCTGACCAGATGTACTTTTTTAAACAGGACAGAAAACAATGGGCCAGTACCATTGTTTTCTGTCCCGTTTAAAATGGTACATCTGGTCAGCCTACATCAGACACCACTCAATATGCTTTCATACAATTGTCTTCAACCTTGATCGTGTGTCGTAATCACTTGGGGAGATTTAAGATACTAATATCTGGATCCACCCTCAGAAAATGTGATTTGATTGGTTTGAGGTAAAGCTAGGGCCTTGGGAGTTTCAAAATCTCCCTAGGTGGCTACAATATATAATCCAGATGATGTTTATTTGCAGCCCAGGTTGAGTGCCATTGACTTTCAAATATCACTGGAGAAAAGACCTAAAGGTTGCTGAATATTTGCAATTTCCACAACTCTGAAGCTGATTTTCATTCTAAAGCTCGCATTTTTGGACAATAGAGGCAAAGAATTCTCACTGTAACACTGTTGGGAATAATGTCATATGGCATGCCTACCTTACCTAATATATCCTATAGTGTGTTAACTTAATTATTTACTTTAAAAATGTTATCCAAGTATACATGTACATGCTTTAGAAACTCACATAGTGTCATGGAACGCAGCGGAAGTGAAGATGAGACAGTTTCAAGTGACAATGAGGCCTCAAGACACCTGGTGTGTTTCACCTTGCTCTCTCGAAACTTTGCCTGACTTCCCTGAGAATAACCTTGAGCTAGCTTGCTCGATGATAAGACACAAATGTCTCTTTCTCTTATGTTGTCCCAATTGACAGCCAGTTGACTGCCAGATTTTGAAGTGAGACTGTCCTAGGCCAGCTAGTACCCAGCCAACCTAAAACTGACTGCAGATTCAAGTCAGGCCCAGCCCAGAGCTCGCCGGAGGAGCCCAACATGATTTTCCACCCTGACAGAATCGTGAGCTACATAAGTGGTTTTTAAGTCACTAACTTGTGCATAACTTTTCAATGTAGCCAAAGCCAAATGATAACAAGCTATTAGCCAGCACAGAGTCCCCAGGTAGGAAGGAAGTCATAGGAGTGAGTGTCCTGACCTTACTCTTCCTGTCGTTCAGATGCCTTTCCTCTGGGTCAGCCCCCAGGGCACAGAGCAGGATGAAGGAAGTTAGAGAGTGGACCCAGAACAACAAAATGAGAAATTCATCAGACTCGTTCATCCATGTTTTTATTTCAAAGAATCTCGGGAGATTTTTGCAGGTACATTGGAGACCCAAAAAAGAATTACAAAACAAGATTTGAGAACAAAGAGTTTTTAGCTAAATGTGATAGGAAATGGATGGGAAGGGCTGTATTCCAAGTATGTATATTAATACTAGTACTCCTAGTATTAGTACTACTAAGAGTACTAGTTAACATTAATACCACTTTCTTGTATAGACCCAGGCCAAGGATTAATATTTTGCACTGCCTTCTCAACACATATTTATAGCAATAAATTATAAATTATACACCCAAGGTAGGATCTGTTTAAAATATTTTGTCTGGCCTCAATGAAATAAAAATCCAGCTGGCCTAAGCAAAATTTAAATAAACAGAACAGCAGTCACACTTAATGTTTAAAAAGAAAAAAAAGTGTGAGAGTATTAATCAGTTAGGATTAGGTGTGATACAAGCAATAGAACACCTAAAATAGCATGACTTAAATACAATAGAAATTTATTTCTCTCTCTCATAAAGGAAGTCCAGAGGTCAGCCGTTAAGGGCAGGGCCAGCCATTCCACCACGCTCATTCCCACTGGTTGCTTCACCATTCTTAACCTGTGGCTTCCCCGTCACAACCCCAAGTGCCTGTCTTTTCCAGTCATTGCATCTGCACTCCAGGCAGCAAGAAGGGGAGGACAGGATAAAGGAAGAGCATACTGCCCCTACAGACACTTCCCGTAAGCTGCATATTTCTTTTCTACTTACATTCCATTGTTCAGCGTTTAGTAACCTGATGACCCTCGGCCATAAATAAAGCTAGAAGTGTGAACTTTATTCCATAAGGTCATATGCTCAGTTGAAAACTTGGGACCCAAATATAAGGGGGGAAAAAGGAAAACAGGGACCAACCAGTAAGTAGTCTCTCCCTCAACTTTTATTAACTGATGGTTATTATTCACCCAAAACCCAACTTCCAAGATCATGTTATAATACATATAGTAAAGTAAAGCAACCACTGATGAACAGATGGATGATGCCAAACCTGTGACTATCTTCAGTTATCAAAGATTCAATCTTTTGTGTGATTCTATTGAACTTACTAAGGCAGCAATGTGGACAGGAATGGTTTGGTGTTTGTTTTGGTAAGAATAGTGCAGTAGGGTCTTCTATTCATTCCACTGTAAACATTCGAAATCATTTTGGTTCTGAATTATAGAATAATGACTGAAACTTTGTAGAAATGTATGTCTCTCACACATAAAAAACTAGCAGGGGATGGTTTGTGATGCAAAGATGACTTCATAAAGGTATCAAGAACCCAGGGATCCTTCTTCTCTTTCCTCGCTGCTATCTTCATCCTGTGGCTGCCACCTATGGTGCAAGGTATTGATTTAAGTTTCACCTGTCACATACATATTCCAGCTGACAGGAAATCACAAGGGCTGAGGACAGGTGCATGCCTCCTCCTTCAGTGGCATTTCATGGCCAGTGCAGTGTGGTGAGCGTGGGGAGAGGATGGGAAATAAGATGGATAACTATTAAAGCTGGCTAATAAGTACATAGACATTTATTGTAATATTCTCTCTACTTTTGTGAAAGTTTGGAATTTTCCACAATAAGAAAAAAATAAAATGAAATGAAAAATATTAAAGGATACCCCTGGAAGCTGTACATGGCTTCTTTTTATATACCAAGAGCTAAACTTCATCACACGCTCACACGTAGCTGCAAGGTAGGCCAGATAATGTAGTTATTAATGTAGTCTTTGGGCACATTTCCCAGTTTTAAATTGCTTTATTTTATCACATATAAAGGGAACATCAATATTGGGGATCACTGACAGCCTCCATTGTCATCACATGTGAAAGTTTATGCGCCCAAAGTTTACAATTAACATCTATGTCATTAATTCCCTCTATAAGATTAAGATGGAAATACTGTCCAACATGTATATAATATGATGTCACAACAACAAAACTAGGGCCAAAGTAGACACTTGTTATGTGTTAACTTTCTTCCCCAAATGTCTTATAAATACAAGTAAACATCTCTTAGATAATACAAACTATTTCCCAAGTATAAAATACTAGTTATTCTGAGTAAATTAGAAAGCTTTATCCAACAGCAATCTTGTGTATCAGTTTTTATCATCAGTGAACTTTCATTCATCTTTGACAGGAGTTCTCAAAAATTGGTGTGCATAAAAAAATTCTAGGTGCTTACACAACAAAAAGAATCTTTGCTCCCACCCCAGACCTACTAAACCAGAATGTTCCCAGCAGGTGCCAAGAATCTGTATTTAGGGAGTTCCCTGATGGTGTAGCGGCTTAGGGCTTCAGCGCTGGCGCTGTCAGCACTGCGGCCTGGGTTCGATTCCCAATCAGGGAGCTACCCACATACCAAAAAGCAAAAAAAAAAAAAAAAAAAAAAAAAAAAAAGAATCTGTATTTAAGTAACTTTAACAAGTAATTCTGAGGCATCTGGTCTCCAGCATAGAGGGAATGAGAAAAGGTGCGTAGCCTGTATCGTAAGGTAGATGCAAGTAGGAAAGTTAGATTCATTGACCTTCAGATCTGTATTCCTAGGAATGTACAAAGTCTTTCTGCTATATGTTTATTTATTTCCCAGGAATATTCTAGTACAGCCTTGGGAGAACAAGTGCAAATGCATTAGGTGGCCCCTGGGGTGCCATTTGCCCTCTGCTGAAGCACTGGTCCCCAGACCACACTTTAAGAAACACTGCTTTCAAAGCCAGAGTACAGTCGTCGTTTAGTTCGATCTCACTGAATACTCAATGTGAACAGCCTCACCACTAACAATGGCTTCCTGATTCCTTAATTTTCACAGAGACTCTGTTGTGCATGGTGGAACCCTGGGATGGAGGCGGTGGGGAGAGGAGTAAGGTGACAAGAAGCAGGAAGAAGAAACATTGTAACTGAAGAATTATTGAGGAGCACAAAGAAGCATCCTTAAACTAATCACTTAGAAATCAAGTCATTGGCATTCTCCTTCGTAGTCCGCCCACGATGCCAGGTACCATTACACCCCGAGGAGCACCCGGCACAGTGTGCCAGCAGTCACACCTGCTTCCTCTCTATTTGTGTTTTCATTCCTTTCTGGGCAGGAAGAAAGCTGTCTAACCTGGTGACTCTGGATGGGGCATTTGGCAAACAGCATTTTGCTTCATATCAAGTGACTTCTTCCTAAGAAATCATCACAGTTATAGCAGCAAGACAATTAGGGACGCAGTGAGAAGGATTGGATTATTATTGCTTCCAATTTTTCCCATCTAACAAGAATGTGGGTTTCTATGACAGAACAGTCAAGAGGTTTAGATCCCAAATGAGTGCAGCAGGGGTGGTGTCTTTTAAAATGCGTGGGGTGTGTGTGTATTTTAAATGCTCATTATAAATCAAAAGCAATTAGGTGTATATTTCTCCATAGTTCCCTTACTCCTTGGCAGATCTGTGGGAAGCTGTTACTGCACGGATTCATTTTGTTTCATTGCAAATGGGCATCACGTGCATACATGGGAAGAAGCTGCTCGCAGAAGGACTTGGCTAACCCATAGACCGCTCTGCTACTGAAGCCTCCATGACTCGGAGAACTTCTTAGCTACCGAAAATGTGTTTTGCAAAACACACTTACATATACACGTGCACACACACACGCACACACACGCACGCGCACGCGCACACACACACACACACGCGCGCACACACACACACGCACACACGCACGCGCACACGCACACGCACACGCACACACACACATGCACACACGCACACACACGCACACACACGCACGCACATGCACGCACACACACACGCACACGCACGCACACACACACGCACACACACACGCGGGCGCGCGCACACACACACGCACGCGCGCACACACACGCGCACGCGCACACACACACACGCACACACACACGCGCACACACACACGCACGCACACGCACACTTTAGAAAGAACGTTTTAAATAAAGCTAAGCATAGCTTTACAAACGTAATTCTAATTGCGAATCTCTTCTAATACATTATCTTTTCCCATTCATTGGGAAAAGTCCATTCTTTCCGTGTCCTCTGTAGTTAACAAGACCCAGACTACCGTTGGACAGTCTGTGCATACAGGCAATTTGGTGTCACAAAAAGATGATTGGCTTTTCCAACACCCCGTTTTTCTTTACGGTTCCAGCACTCTACGTTTAATTTGCTAAGAACTTCGAACAACATAAAAACAAAATAGAAAGAACTCTGGGAACGAATCCCCTGGAATACCAATGTTCTTATTAATCTGACTTTTAATTATGAGCTAATGCTTAGATGCCACATGTAGACCATTTTAATCCGTGCGTCTGAAACTCAGAAGTGAACGCACCACCTGCGCAGTACCACCCCCCAGAACAATCTCTATTTAACTAGCTGCCTCTAGTCATTCCCTTGACGGCGACACCTCCCCCGCAGCGTGCTCTCCGAATGCGTCCGTGTGCAGGAGGCAGGCTCACACGCACACCCATATGTCTTCTCTAGTTCCCAGTTACACATATTCCTCCACCCAATCTTTGCGGCCTAGTACCACCTTTAATTATACAACATATGCACACCGAGTCCCAAACAATGGAACAGATTTTGGGGTTTGCCTTATAAAAAGTAGCCCCATTTCTCCCTAGTCACTTTTTAAATACTTTCCAGATTTATTGAGATGTAAGTGACACGACTGGGTGCGTTTAAGGTACAATGGGATGACGTGATAAACATACGAGGGCTGTCCAGGAAAACTCCAGTCATAAATGCCTCTGGTTTTCGTATTACGTGGCTGGATACTTTCTGGGGAGCCCTCGCATGTATTACAAAATGATTACCACAGTAAGATTAGTTAACACCTCAGATGATTTCCTCTGTGTGTGTATGTGTTGAGTTCATTTAAGATCTACTCTCTTAGAAACTTTCAAGTATATAATACAGAATTATTAACCATATTTACCATACTGTACATGGGATCCCCAGAACTTATTCATCTTAGAAATGGAAGTTTGCACCCTTTGACCAACATCTCCCCATTCCTCCCAACCCCAGCCCCTGGGGACCACCATTCTACTGTCTCCTATAGAGCCATATTTCGATGTATATGTGCAGGGATATGTATAGGTCTACACATAGCAACTTGTGAAATATTGTAAATATAACTACCCTGAAACATATGCAAAAATATGAATGAAATATGAAATATTTAAGACCCTGGCCTGATTTAGTTAGCTATTGTTGTGCAATGAAACACTCCAAAATTTACTGCTTTTTAAATAAAAGTGACATTCTTTACTATCATCCTGCAAACTGACTGGGGCGGGTTTCTAGTGCTCTTTCCCGGGACTATTCATGTGGCTCCTGCGTCCAGCTGGCAGGACAGCAAGGGACTGGGCTCAACTCGGACAGCTGGGAAGGCTTAGCCTTTCTTTTGCCATGGCCTTTCGTTCTGGGCTTTGACATGGCAACAGCTCAGGGCAACATTCCAAGAGGAAAGCCCAAATACACAAGTGCTTGACAAGGTCCTACTTAGGTCACAGCTGTGATTTCCCATGGACCCAAGCTAGCCAGTGGCCAAGTTCATAGTCCATGTGGGAGAGGAGTACATAAGTGTTGGGATACTGGGAGGAGTGACTCATTGGAAATCATTATTCTTAACAATCTACCATGTCACCCAGTACCATATAGTTGCCCAACGATACTGGATATTGTCTCTCTCTGAAAAGGATGAGGTTTCTGACCGGACATTTCTTTTTAAACAGGACAGAAAACAATGGTACTGTCCCATTTCAAGCGGTACATATGGTCAGCCTGGTCTCACTGGGCTAAATTCAAGGTATCAGTAGGCTTGAAACGGACCAGAGCCATTGTTTTCTGTCCCCTTTAAAATGAGGCATCTGGCCAGCTAACTGAATGCAGGCACTCTAAAAACCTTTTTATTGTGTGTAATGTATGACTAGGACATAAGCCTTAAAGACAGGCCTAACAAATGAAATATGCTCCTGGGTTATTAAAAGCGATTGATAGCTTCTTTAACACAAGATACACCTGCTTCCTGCTGTGAAAGAAAATGAACAAGAGAATGAACAAGAGAGATGTGGAAAAAACCCTTCAGGGTGGATTCATTTTCCTTGTGAGCCAACATTTCCTGTTTGCATGTTCTCCTTGTTACTCCGTGCCATCTATCGTGACTCTGTTTGGATCAATACGAGATTTGCAGATGTCTTGCTCCGGCTTCTCATCTCTATTTAGTATCCTTACCCTAGAGTGTGGAACAAGTTGTTATTGAAAAAAGGACCCCTGAGGATGAGGAAAGCAGGCTAATGAGGCTTCTTCAGTATTCCAGGGAAGAGGCAACTAAGAAATCCTGGGAGAATCAAGTAAACAAGTGTTACGTCGGGGAGTTCACGGAGGAGCAGGTAGACTTCTTATTGGATGGCTCTGCCTGGGTTATTCCTCAAGAGATGAGCATGAATTGCTCTGTGCCCCTCCCCCTTCTCGGCTGTCCCTGAAGGACCCAGAGAAGTTCCACTGCCTAATAAGTTACTTGAACTTCATCCAAAGACTTAAACTTCATAAACAGAACCAAACCCCTTCACTTGGTAGCACATGTGCACCTTATTTATAAAATGTTCAATACTAGCCCCAGAAGGAGAGGATTTCCTCAGCTACATGATTGAGGTTACCCCATTAACAGACTCCCTGCCATGACCTTCTTTGCAGTCTCACCTGAAACATGGCTGTAGCTCTGTGGCTGTTCCGTAAAACCAAGATCAGTCAACACGACATGAGGTGTGACACCCAGGAGAACTGCCGTGCATGTATTTCAGAGGAAAGGCACTTCCTGGAAACAGCCTGTAGGAGCAAAACTGACCTTCATGCCAAATCTCAGGTCCTAGAGCCAGGAGCTTGGGCTCAAAGCTTGTGATAATGAACTGCGCCATGGAATCCTATAACCAGATTCTATTCACTGTTAATTAAGTATTAAATAAAGTTAGACTCCCTTAGAGGCATAAACATCTGCTGTGGCATAAGACTCTCTGTATTAATAGAAAACCAGAGCTGAATGGGAAATACTCAGGTGGTCTGGATCACCAAGGATAATTTTGTTGGACTATGAGGCTTGACATTAAAGGAGCGAGGGTGAATCAATCAAGCCCAATATTTCAGCCCTGCAATCCCAATGTACGGTTTATGGCGCCTACTCCAGATAAAGCCCTGAATTAAACTCTCATCTACACTTTAAGCCTCATGATATTTAGATCTTAGGGTCCATGCTGTCAGCTCATGCCTGTAGCAGTCATGTCAAAATAGAGCTGCTAACGACCTGAAACCTATTACTGCAGTACCATCTGGGCCCACAAATAGTGATCACCAGCCCATGCCATAGGTCTACATTCTTACTTTCTACTCCCTTATAAACCCATTCCAATCTGGTATTTGCCCCTTTCATTTCCCTTCTCTCTTTAATTGTGCCCATGGTTACATCACAAAACTCAGAGATTATATTTGGCTTTCATCTTATTTGATTTCTCTGTTGCCCTCTATCTATCTATCTATCTATCTATCTATCTATCTATCTCTATCCCTCTCCCTCTCCCTATCTCTCTCTCTCTCTCTCTCTCTCTCTCTCTCTCTCTCTCTCTCTCTCTCTCTCTTTCTCTTTAGTTTTACAATCTGTTTCTTTTTCCTTTTCAAATATGGATGGTTATTCTCATATATTGCCATGCTGCTTATCTTTTTTGTGATTCCATTCTTTAAAAATTTTTCTTAAACATTTATGTATAGTGTGATAGATAGAATAGTGCACTCCCCCTCACCCTCATGATGTCTTCATTCTAATCCCCTAAAACTGTGATTATACTATCTTACATGGCAGGAGGGACTGTCCAGATGTGAATAAGGACCTTGAGGTGGGGAGAGGATCCTGGACCATCTAGGTGAGCCAATGAAATCACAGGGATCTTTATAAGAAGCAAGTCAGATAAAGGAGACAGGACAGTGGAGTGATGCTCTTTGAAGATGAAGGAAGTGGCTATGAGCCCAGGAGTGCAGGCAGCCACTAGAAGGTGGAAAAGGCAAAGAGACATACTCTCCCCAGAAACCTCCAAAAGAAATATATTCTCGCCCATGCCTTGATCTTAGATTTCTGAAGTCCAGAACTGCTGGAGAATAAGTTTGTGTTTCTTTTTAACCCACTAAGTTCGTGGTTATCGTTACAGCAGCAATAGAAAACTAATGCTAATACACACGGTCATCTTATACCCATAGACAATAAATAGTTCCATCATCTGAAATCCTTGAGGAACTAAATCTATTGTTTTTCTCCCTTGGGATGATGTGGGAGCTCATACTGGTTGATTTGAACCTCTGGGAATCTAAATTGAAAATACATTCCTGAAGAGATTATTTGTTTTTGCTAGAAGGTTCTGCCTACCTAGGATCTCTCCAGTTCACTCCCAATCTCACAGGTTATATCTGGGAGCCTTGAGTCAACTCCCTTCTTTTGTCACCTGCCCAGAGCACTTTTTCTGCAGTCACAAAAGTATATTCACCTGTCCTCAGAGAAGCAGGGCCACCAAGAATACTTTTACAGGTTGTATAAAAAGACCTTCACAGAATCGCTTCAAGTGTGTTCATTGTTCACCACTTTAGTTTCAGATTATGTTATATCCTTTTTTTTCCTTGCCCCTTGAAGATCTTTTTGCTTCATGAGAGCCCAACTAAGCAATAAAATCTTTTTAAATGACAGCTCCCATTTATTTTTGAATTTGAAGAAACTGCCTCCCCAGAATAGCTAATATGTCAAACTTACTGAAGCGTAAGTTTCTACTCCATTCTTCATAACATTCTTTTGACTTCTAAGGCATGATTTCCTGGTTCTCCTTATATCTCTCTGTCCATTTTTACTCTGCCTATGTTTTAGACTGACTCTCCTATCTATGTCTGGCCAAGAAGTTTTAGAGTTTCTTACAGATGTGTCATAGAGGCTCCCTTTTTGTCCTGGTATTCTCTTTCCCTAAATGACTTCTTCCACTCAGCTACAGTGGAATTTCCCTCTTACATGGAGATGAGTACCTAATAATAGCCTGTCAAGCAAAAGAAAAAGGCAAATAGTCAAAATTACCCCCAGAAAATTCTTCAGAATTTCCATATTTGAGGCTGATGTGCCATTCTCGTAATAAATTCCACACAGATGATTTTTTTTTTAATCTGGGACTTGAAAGATTGCTGATCTTTAGGTGAGCTCCAGAAGAATTGGCTCATATTTAGGTGTCATATTGTGTGAAAACCATGTGTAGTATTTTTAAATATTACAATAATATTCAACTCAGTGAAATACACTGGACTTGGACTGAATGAGAAAAGCTAATTCATACATCCCAAATCTCACTCAGACCGGGGCATATACTCATCGAATGGAATGGCAACCAGAAAACTCCACCCTATTTAAACCACTGCACTCTTTTAGTTCTGTTTTTTAACTTTTGATTTAATGGCTACACCTGAACATCCACAAGTAATGTATGATCGTCTCCATTGGACTACGTATATGCAGATGTCTCCTAAAGTTGTACCTCTAGCTCAGACTTGAGGGCTGTGCTGTAGATCCCAACTTATTAAAGAGCTTCTCCTATTGGATGTCTCAAAAAGACCTCAAACTTAACACATCCAAAATCAAACTCATGATCTGCTCACTTGTCCTTTTCTTCAACCATCAATCCGTATCAACTGTTCATCACCTGCTCCCTAGAACAGTACGTTAGCTCTCTAACTAATCTGCTGCATCCATTCTTGCCCCATAGAATTGATCACCTGTGCTGACGCTGGAGTAATAGTTTCAAAATACAACTGTGATCATGTGCCACACACATAGGCACACTTTTCATGGTCTTCAAAGCCTTGCCTACTCTGATCCCTGCCAGGCTCTCTAGGTCCTTCCCACACCACGATTCCATTCCAACTCTCTGCTCCCATCGCTCTGCCTTTCCTTAAGCCCCTCTCACTAAGAACTTTCCCCTCCAACTATCAATAGCTTGTTTTCTCTGCCTTGGGGTGCTTCTATTACCCTCTTGTCTATTTACCTCTTACTGTTTCTTTAGTTGTCAGCCCTACGATCATTCCCTTCAGACTTGGACAAATCTCCTCATAATCAATCCCCATAAAATGCGAGCCCTTCTTTTCTAGCACGTAAGTGTTAGTCAGGATTTAGTCCTAGAAACAGCACTATGAGTTTTACTGGATAAGAGATTTAGATAGGAATTAGACATTACAAAATTGTAGGGGAAGCAGGGGAAGCAAAGATCTAAAAATGAGGAACTGGAGGATCAGAAGAGAGTCATTGACTACTCTTCCTAAAGCATTGGCATAGGTGAGAAAATTGAAGCTTCCTAGGTAATCCAAGAAAGCAAGTTAATCTGCCAAAGTGAGACTGTGGAGAGGTCTATGGTTGGTCCCTCTGTTGTAGCAGACACCTCTGTGAGCCCACAACCCAAAGAGAGAGGGATTCTGGGAAAATTTTCTAGCTTAACCAAGTTGACAATAGCACAATTCAGCACTACTTAACAACAGATTAAATTTACATTTTATTTGGCAGACTGTGTATATTGACTGTCTTTCTCCTCTACTTGATATAAACTAATAAAAAACAAGGGTTATTTATTCATTATTTCAGCAAATATTTATTGAGTACCTACTATGAGCCAAGCACGTTTTTAGAGCCAAGCACGAGTTGTAGCAGTGAAGTAAGCATAAAAAATTTTCCACTCTCACTTTAGTGGATGAAATTGAGCAATAAAATAATAATGTAACACATACAACATATTATATGTGTGTGTGTTGTGTATATATATACTATTTTAATATGATAAAGGGCAAGAAGAGAAGTAAAGCAGGAATGGAGAACGGGGAATGTTGGTATGGAAGTTGAGAACTGGGCTAACCAGATTCATTCAATCACCCCAAATATCTCCTAATTGTGCAATATTCCAGCCTCATTTTCTGCCTATTGAGAAAATTCTGCAAGCTAATACATTGATTAAACCACTTTGTGCTTAAACTAGCTAGGACAGATTCTGTTTTCTACACTAAGATGCCCGATTTATAAAGTGGTTTACAACAGAAAATGTTGCAAGCAACAAGGCCTCAAGGAAATGAGAATCTGGAATCAGTTACCTAAACTGGCGGGGTTCTAAAACTAGTAAATATCTGTTTAGTCTTGGAGAATGAGATATTGACATTCTATGGCACACAATAACAAAAGCAATTACTTAAATTATTACCTGCACTCACCTAAATTAAGTGCCTAGTGAAGCCAAGACTTTAAAGGACAGAGTAGCTCCAATAGACCACAGCAAATAGCATGGGTAGTACAAGGACTAAGCAGAAAAGGAAAGAATGGAAGGGAAGGAGGGAGGAAGGGAGGGAGGAAGGAAATGATGCAATCAAAAGTTTTAATTCTCATTCCCAAGTACAGTCAAAAACCTATAGCTTCTATACCCTAAATGTATAGCATGTCTTCTGGCACCAGCTGAAATTAAACTCACATTTTGATTCTACATATGCCAAATACTTCATGGATTGCATTCCAGTATCAACATATCTCTTACATGAAAGACCCGGAAAGACTATGCTGAGAATTTGAATGAAGACATTTGGCAGAATTTAATGACTTCATTTTTCCTAAATGACAAAGGTTGAGGAGCCTTGTTACCAGGAAAAACAGTGATCTTTCTCTGTTTGGTCATGTCTTGCTCAAATACCCTGACACAACTTTGCCTATAAAAGTTACCTAACAGGTGACAATCTTCCTTATTCTCCACTCTTATCACATGTATGTTTCAGTTGATTAAAATATAGACTAAGTGTGGGCTACATGAAATAACATTGAGGTGCTAGAAATTCCTGAATATGATAGAAAGGAGGGAGCTAGCAGTATGGGAATGAACTTACCCCATGTGATATGATGGTTAATTTTATGTGTCAATTTGACTAGGCCGTGGGGTGCCCAGCTTAAACATTATTTCTTGGTATGCTTCTGAAGGTGTTTCCAGATGAGATCAGCATTTCAATCAGTAGACTCAGTAAAGTAGACTCTCCTCCCCAACATGGGTTGGCATCATCCAATCCATTGCGAGCTTGAATAGAACAAAGAACAGTGGAAGGTATTTGTTCCTTCCTGTCTGCCTGTTTGATGTGTCTTCTCTTACCCTTGGGCTTCAATTTAGACCATCTGCTCCTTTGATTCTCAGGCCTTTGAACTTGGACTGGAATAATGCTACCATTTCTCCTGGATCTCCAGCTTGCAGACAGCAGATCGTGGGACTTCTCAGCCATCATAATCATATGAGCCAATTCCTCATAATAAATCTGCACATATACGGAGCAAGGTTTGGAGATAATCAGAACAATTTGACACAAGATATTTTGGGCAGTGGATAACTGGTCATGAGATCCCTAGAGCCCAAATCAATAGCTAATATTCTAAGGTTCTACTTGATTTCTAGAAGTGAAGAAAATCTCTAGAGCAGGCAAATAGCCTGATTTGGGGCCTCATCTAATTTCAGAGCTGATCACTTCATAGAAGCCCCATGAATCAAGAAAAGGTTATATACCATCGAGGAAGGCTCATCCAATATTGTGACATTTATGTTTTGTGAATGATCTGCCTGGTATTCCTCAAAGGGATCTACCACCACTTACGAGAATGACTGTGCCCAAGAATAAAGGAAACAATTGACCTTCCAGGAATTATTATTCTAGACACTGGTTCTGAGCTCATTTCTATCATCCAAGAATATCCTGAGATCCAGCAGAGCTCATGTGGATTTGATAATACATTTTGGTCTCAGTCTATTTCAAAATGCATTCAGTATAGCTTAAAACCCATCCTGTGGTTGTTTTCCCCAGAATAGATAAATATAAAGTTGAAATAGATATGCTCAGAAACCAGCAAAGCACCTTACATTGGTTCCCTGGCCTATGGTGTGCAGACCTGTTTAGGAAGCACCTAAAGGAGGCCCGTACAGTCCCACCTCCCTTCCGCAATAGTGAACCAGAGCCAATACCAGATCCCTGGGAAGTTGGAGGTATTAGTACCACTACCAAAACCTTGAAAGATTAGGGGGTGATAATTCCTGGCATCCCCATTTAACTCTCTGCTTTGGCTTATGCAAAAAGCAGATGGGACTTGAAGAAAGACAGTAGATTATCATAAACTTAATTATAAACTTAATCTCCAGATGTGGTCTCTTTGCTGGAGCGAATCAACACATATTGAAGCACCTGGTATGCAGCATCGATCTAGAAAATGCTTTATTTTCTAAAGCATGAAGCAAAAATCAACAGAAGTGTTAAATGCTTTCAGTTTTTGGTCAGGAGTGTAATTTCACTCTCTTGATTTAGGACCACATCAACTATCCAAACTTCTGCCATAATTTTGTTAACAGGGACCTTGATTGTCTCACCATGTCATAAACCATCAGGCTGGTCCACTTACCTGATGACATTATATGAATAGACCCTAGTAAATAAGAAGCAGCCAGAACCCTAAATGCCTTGGTAAGACAGAGTTATGACAGTGGATGGGCAATAAACTGCAAGATGATTCAACTCAGTGAACTTTCTGGAAGTTCAATCATCTAGACTGGACATCCTCCAAAGTGAAAGACAAGTTTCTCCACCTTACATCTCCCACCAGTACAAAAGAGACCCAGCAATAGGGTGAGCCTTTTGAAATCATCATGTGGCACATTGCGTGTGCTGCGATGAGTCATTTAGCAGGGTGGAACTTTTTACTGGACTTCAGAACTACAAATGGTTTCTAGCTGACCTAGGCTGCAGTGCCAGCAGCTCTGACACTGTATCCTTTTGACCCAGAGGATCCAATGATACTTGTAGTACCTATGGCAAATTGGAATTTTATTATTATCATTTTGTGAAAAGTTCTGCAATAATTTTTGAGCAAAAGCGGTATTAACACCTGTTTAGGAGTTAAAGATATTTCATCATACTGATAACATTAAAGTCCATTTCATTCAGCAGGTCCCTTTGGTAAAATGGACCACCATATGACATTGTTTAATATTTTTAAATTATTTCTGAAGCACTCATGACAGATCTTAATCGTGCAGAGATGCTGTAAGTCTGTTCCTAGAAATGTTTCACGTACAACATGGCTTACCATGGCTTACTGGATGGCCCTGAGACACACAAAACCAAGTGACACAACAGTGCATTAGAAAAGGTGAGGCATGAGCTATCAAAAACACATTGGGAGAGTTCCTCTTCCATTCACACAATATCCTCTAATTCTCATTCTGTGATTCTAAAGTTGTTGTTTTCTCACATGCTGGGGAATTCAGTAACACAAACAGCCCAGAGCAAAGCCAAAAAAATGTCTTAAGGTTTCGAGATGGCCTTCCAAGAAAAAAGACAATAAAAAGAAATGCACTGAGAGGAGTTACACCTGCAGTTGGCCTGCGGTTATTCCCTGGGAAGTGCTCCTTGCTACTGTTGAAAGTAAAATGACTTGTCTGGAGATCAAGACTTCGTGGTCACAATGAGATTTTTTTCTGGGTTCCTAAACACTGGTTAATCTTAAATTCATTCATCTCTCCTAGCTTCCTAACCCAAATAGCTCAAAATCAAGTTTCAAATACAAATTGGCATCCCTAAATACAATCTGTTCTATTAAAATAATCACAAGAAAATATTTTCTACAGTTTTTAGGAGGCATAATTCCCATGATAATAACAGCAAATTACAAAAATAAGAGAAAAATCATTTTAGTACTGGTGGTGAGTTCAGAGAGCTTTTTCTCCTTTCCCTAATACGTAACAACCATGAAGGAATTGAACAGACACCAATGGGGAGTACGAAAGCCCTGAGGAAGCTACTGATAATGGTAGGATCTTATATTAAGAAATAATAAATACATTATTATTAATAATAATATCAATTCCCAAGACTATTTTGAAGATTAAAGAGTATGTATTTTTTCCTTCTAATTGCATAAATTAGATTTACAGCATTCCATCTGGCAACTCTCAGCTAATCTTAATCAGGAAATATTCAAAGATATGAAGGTAGGAGTGGAAAAATATACAAGACCAATTTGTTCTTTTCACATCTGTCAGTTTTCTTACTCCAGGAGATTTCTGGCAGTATTGCAAAGATCAAAATTTGTCCTTTGTACTTAAATCTCTATTTTCTTTGTCATTTTGACTTTAGTGAAATACACACACACACACACACACACACACACACACACACACACGGTTATGGCACATGTTGGTAGAGAGAGATCTTTTATTAACTGTTGCCAGTCTGTTAGATATAAAATGAAGTCTCATTGTGATTTCAATTTGCATTTCACTGAATACTAATGAAGTTGAGCACCTTTTCATATATTTAAGGGTTATAGGTTCCTTCTTCTCCAAAATTTATATTCATGTCTTTTGCCCATTTTTTAAAGTTAGTGTTTTCCTATTGCTTAATGATTCATAAGGGGTCTTTATATGTTCAGGATACTAAATCCTTATCAGTTATGTTCATTGCAAATATCTTTTCTCAGTTTCCAGTTTGCCTGTTTATGGTGTCTTTTGAGGAACATAAATTCTTATTTTTAATGTACTTGAATTTATCAACTTTTTCCTTTATGTTTGTGCTTTTTTATTAATCTTGTAAAAGAAGTCCTGCACAGCCAGAGCTAATAAAGATATTCTTTTATGGGTTTTTTTCTCAAATGTTTATAGTTTTGATTTTATCAACTGTGATATTTATCTTTAATTCAATAAGCATGTATTGTTGTGCATGGTTTGAAGTAGAGATCCAATTTTGTTTTCATCCATATGGAAAAGAGTTTGCAAGATAGTTCAGTTTTCTGCCTTGCGGTCTGCAGTACAGTTTCTGTTATATACCCAGTTCCCACATGATCATGGGTCTGTTTCCTGCCTAACTATCTTGTTCCATGACTCTAATTGTCAATTTCTGTACCAGTGCCCACCTGTCCTAATAGCTCTAGCCTTAAAATAAATTTTGATAGCTACTAGGGAAAGGCTTTCGTCCCCCATACATACAATATTATTCTACTTTTTCAGGAATGTCTTGGCTATTCTAACTCTTTGCTATTCTATATAAATTTTAGAATCATATTTTCAAACTCCATGGAAATACTGAGACTTTCATTAAAATTCACTGAATCAACATAAATTTAGTTCAACCTGGGACTCAAGCTTAATTCAATCTGGGAATAATTGACAAGTTCAGGTTAAATCTTTTCATCTAAGAACATCATTATACACAATTTAGAAAACATTCAACAATACCTTGTTTGTTACCTATTCAAAGATGTGTACAGTTTGAAAGCATAAAGAAGAGCCAGGAAATGATTCTGTCAACATCCAGTGTCACCTGTGGGGGGAAAGGAGAGAGGTGGGTGAGTCGAAAGGGAAAGCACGAAGAGGTCTCTAAGGTAATAGTTTGTCTCTTAGCCTGTACGATGGGCATATGCATGTTTAATCTATTACAACTCTTTAAACTGGAACGTAGACCTTGATAGACCTTTTTGTATACATGGCGTGTTTCACAAGACAAAATTTATGACATGCAATAAAGGAGACATTTGCCAAGACAAAAGTATTAAAATTTTGCATTCTTTTCTTCACATTATATAAACTTATGGGTAATAAATTATTAGTCCAGCATTTTCAAGAATAGCTATGCCCCTTTATGTTCTATGGAGGAAAATGTCTGTTGTTTTTTTAAATGATTTTTTACATTCAAATTCAACTACCAATATTTTAGAGTGTACTATCTCTGTACAAATTTAAGTCATCCCTCTTGTTCTGTAATACATGCAACCTAGGACACTTGAAAGTGAGTTGGGTGTACATTCATTCATCCATTCATTTGCAAAATGTATGCATAATTCTTTGTGCTAGGGGACTGGGAAATATAAGAAGATAAATATGAATATCCCTGCTTATAAAAAGGATAGATAAAGTAAAATGAAATAAGTGCTCACATAACTGTAAAGTCTGCTTGAAGAAACAGAAGTAACAAGAAGAAGAAGAACAGAATTGTAAGAGTTCAAAGGATGGTGAGTTGGTATCTCATTGAAGGAGGTGGGGTTAAGGGATGGTCACAAATCATTACTGTTTGATTAAAAACATGCCAAAAATTTGTATGTTTAGCCCTATTACTCATATTCTGAGTTTCTGTCTGTTTGAAAGACGCCAACAGTTGGATTCATGGTCACGGGGCCCATTGTGTTTGTTTAGGGTTTTCGAACTAGAAAGAATTTCATCTCCATTCCAACCCTACCATACAGAAAATTAAATATTCTTAGGAATTACAAATAGAGCACATTTTGAGAGCGCAAAGAGACTCTCTTCTTGCAAAGGCTTTACCTGCTCAAAAGCCTGTGGCCAACCCTGCATAATTTATAGGCACCTCTGAGAACAAGCCCGAAAAGAAGCCAGTGCTAATTGACTGAATTGACCGTGTCAGCTGGCTGCTTTGGTTTCATAGAAAGCTGCTCACACATTCAATAAATTCACTGGGGGGAATAAATGGGGGAAAAAACCTGATTATCTGATATTGTATTGCTTATTCCCTGCTGTCCACAGCCTTGCCAACCCCCTCGCCTGGACTCTTTAAGTGGTTGTTGGACTAAATTTTTCTGTTCCCAATCACTTTCACTTGTTCTCTGTTTACATAACCTGTTACTATCCTACAGTCAGTAGAGAGTGTGTTCAGTTGCCAGAGAAGCTTCAAGAAGCTTCAAATATTTCTAAGAGACACAGACATGATGGCAGAAAGAGCATGCATGCTAATACAAGGGGCCTGCAAAGCCAATGTCATTTTCCTCGCTTCGTGTCCCAGGGCCAAAGCTTGCCGTGGGGCACACTCAGCAGTCACTGACATTTCCAAAATGGCAACACTGGTGATATGAAGAGGCCTTCTCTTCTGAAAGTGCTGCTGATGTTGAAGCCTGGGCACTGATTGAAGGCTGTATTCTTGGCCCCAGCAGAACTGCATTTGCACTTATTAATGCAAGAGTTTGTAATAATTAAATTCAGGACCAGTAGCAACTGCTGCCGTGAGAAACTTATCTCCCAAATGTGTACAGAAGGAGCGTCCAATTGCCCATTGAAAGGACGAGTAGATCCATATACCATCCTAAAGCCTGGGCACTGTTTCAACCTTCCCCAGATTATGGGAATCTATAACAAGGAATGGTCTGAGATGTTGGCAGAGGAGGTAGGAGTTGGGAAAGCAAGAGCACATGAAAATACATCCTGCCTTTTGAAACCATTCTTTCCATAGGATGGTTT
This sequence comes from Lyroderma lyra, assembly GCA_004026885.1. NCBI lineage: Eukaryota > Metazoa > Chordata > Mammalia > Chiroptera > Megadermatidae > Lyroderma > Lyroderma lyra. The sequence continues at coordinate 3,973 of PVJL010002055.1, read as the reverse complement.
AAGGTCATATTCATGGGACCACATATCCCCACTGATACACCAGGTATAGCTTTAAGGTATTATTTTCTAGGGATTCTCATGTGGACTCTGGAGAAGGCTCATGAAACTAAGCCTCAGTAATGCCCTCGTGACGGTTAATTGCATGTGGTAATTTCACTGAGCCACAGGGTTCCCAGATCTTTGGTTAAACATTATTCTGGGTGTCTGTGAGACTATTTCTGGATGAGAAATATTGTCCTCCCTAATGTGGCTGAGTCTCATCCAATCTGTCGAAGGCCTAAATAAAACAAAAATGCAGAAGAAGAGAGAATTCTCTCTCCTTGTCTGTCTTTCAGCTGGGACAGTGGTCTTCTCTTGTCATTGGACTTGGACTCATAATAGAACTGACACCTCAGTTCTCCTAGTTCTCAGGCTCTCGGGCTTGGACTAGAACATACCATCAGCTCTCTTCGGTCTTCAGGTTGCTGACTATAGATTTTAGGACTTCTCAGCCTCCAGAATTGCATGAGCCATTTCCTTATTCATTCTCTCTCTCTCTCTCTCTCCCCCCCCTTCTCTCTCTCTTTCCCCTCCCGCCTCCCTCCCTCACCCCACTATTTGTTCTGTTTCCCTGGAGAGCCCATACTATGGAACCCATAGCCATACAAGTTCTGAATGAGGATTGCATTACCAATGGTGTAAAAACTTCCTCATGTCCATTTAGCAACTGGAGATCATAACAATCAAATTCTAAGCAATCACCTATTCCTTTTTCCTTCAAAAGAAATAATATTTCTGCTTTGAAAACTGTTACTGAATAGCATATATCACCCAAGTACAAAGGGCCTAAAATAACCTCCTTCAGCAGTCCTGCTTCATAGCATCATTGATACAAACAAAATAAGTAACCCTCAAACTTATCAAATCAAATCCCTCAAGTATTTGTTTGATTCTTTTTATTTTTCATCTTAATTTTTCTATTTAATTTGCACAAGCCTTGACCTCGTGTGGTTTGGCCTACTTCTACAAATCACGAAGCAATGGAAACTTACAGTCATCAAGAAACAGTGGCTATGCCTTATCACTGAGCTTACGCCAACGCTAGTCTGAACAGTGGTAAATCAACATCCTGATGGATGAGGTTATTATGAAACTAAAATAAGGGAATTTTATATTCTATACAGAGAAGTCCTGTTTAAATCAAAGCTGACTCGATAGAGTATTACTTTAAATATATAAAATAGTACTGCTTACACTTCCCTCTCTCCTCAAATGAAGATATATGTGCAAATGCAATACCTGGATGAATTTAAAATATATTTGACCATAGAGTCTTTTAAAAATAAGATCTTTCTAAACAGGTAAAAACAGGCCTACTAGGTGACATGGATAGGCTTCATTTGTTGTCCTTGCTGCCTTGCGCGTCTTGCCTCAGATGCTTCCCGGTGTTCTGCTGCACCCGAGAGCTCTCCATTTGTTACTCAGATGTCACCCCCGGAATGCACAACCAAAAACACAAACTACATGAAGACAAATTGGACTTAATCAACATGCCAAACTCTTGTGCTGCCGATGATACCACCATAAAAATGAAAACTCAAAACTTCATGAGAGAAAATATTTGCAAATGTTTTATATATACATGGGGTTTGTATCCAGAATGGAGAAAGAACTCTCAAAACTCAAAAATAAAAAGATAAGTACCCAACTTTAAACTGGGCAAAGGAGCAGGATAGACATGTCTCAAAAGAAAATATAGAAATAGCAAATAAGCACATGAAAAGATGCCCAGTGTCATTAGTCATTACAGAAATGTAAATCAAAACCACCTTGAAGTGTCACCTCATGCCTACCGTCGTGACTCCAACAAAAAGGACGGACATGAACAAGCATTGGTGAGGACATAAAGAAACTGGGGCTTTCATACATTGCTGATGACAATGTATGTGGTGAAGCCACTTTGGAAAACAGTGTGGCAGGTCCTCAAACTGTTAAACACAGAGTTACCATATGACCCAGCAATTCTACTCCTAGGTGTGTACCCAAGAGAGAGGAAAATATATGTTCACATGAAGACTTGGACACAAATGTTCATAGTAACATTATTCATAATGGTCAAAAAATGGAAAGAACTCAAATGCCCACCAGCTGATGGATAGATAAGATGTGGTATGTTGATAAAATGGAATATTACTTGGCAATAATAAATGAACACTGATACATGCTACAACATGGATTTATGACACCTTGAAAACATTATGCTAAATGAAAAGTCAGTCACAAAAGATTGCATATAATCTGATTTCACTTATATGAAATGTCCAGAATAGACAAATTTAAAGACTAAGTACTAGAGGGGAACCAAAACAATTGGAATTATCTTCTGGAGGGCAGGAGCCTTGTAGCACAGGCTTCCCTGGCTAGGTGAATGTTCTAGGAGCCCATCTGCGTTCATGTACCAGCTGGTGTTGTTGTGAGAGGCTGCGTTCGGCTTCAGAGAATTTGGGGGGAGGCTCTTTCAATGTGTTTGCCCATTTCATGATGGTGATTTACACGAACAACGTTCAGCACGACAACACACCTGCCCACACCATGCTGAGTGTTCTGCAGTTTTTGACCAAAAACAATGTGACCCCCGTGCCCTACCCCCCCAATCTGGCCCCAGCAACTATTTTTTGTTTCCTCAGATGAAAAAAGTCCACAAAGGGAAACATTTTGCCAATTTGGAAGAACTGAAACAAAAAACGGCAGAAGCACTAAAAGGCATCAAAATCAACAAGTTTAAAGATTGTTTTGAGCAGTAGAGGAAATTTCTTGATAAATGTATTACATGCAACAGAGAGTACTTTGAAAGTGACTGACATTTAAACATATGAGAATAAATACACCATTTTTCATAAATAAATTCTAGGTTTTTGGGGTCCCTCCTTGTAAATTAGCAATTGCCAGGAACTGAGGAGCAACTACTCATGGATGTGGGGTTTCTTTTTGAAGTGATGAAAACATTCAAAAATTGACATGGTGATGATTGCCCAACTCTACGAATCTACTCAAAGCCCTGAACTGTCCATCTGAAGTAGGTGGATTGTATAGTATGTGAATTCCTGTGTTTTTAAAAGTCACCCCAGGAGAAAAGGCTCCATTACTCCGTGAGTGTTCATTTGAATTCTGAGTTGGGGAATTACTGCAGGAGAGGGTGGGAGTGTGTGGAGTCAGCACTGGTGGAAACTTGAAATAGAACACTTCTGAAGTCTCCTGATATCTCTAACCCACATTTCTTCCTTCCCACTCCGAAAAGTTCAGAATCATTCATACGATAGCTGATGTAGGGAGTGTCCAGAAGTACCTGGAAGTCCTTTCATTTAAGGCTTATGAGGTGCGATAAAAATATATATATACGGTGACAGTGAATGCTGCTGACGAGTGCCATCCCACTGAAAGGCAGGGATCTTCGATCATCGAACCTTAGTAACGGGGTGTGACAAGTTTCATTTTGTTCGGTGCAGTCGGTTGTGAGCTACGGTTGAGAGAAGGTGCATCTTACATTGTGCCGTAAATCACGGATCATGAACAACGCATTAACATAAATTTCTGTTGAACAAAACCATGACGGTGTGTCCTCATCTACCATATTCTGGCACCGTGCAACTTCTGCCTCTTCCCCGAAGTCAAAAGGACCACGAAAGGTAAACGGTTTGAATCAATTCAGGACATCGAGGCAGCCACGACAGCACAACTAAAGACACTCACGCAAGGAAACTTCCAGAACTGCTTCAGACAGAGGCAGGAAAGATGGGATACCTGTGCGCGAAGTGAGGGAGAGTATTTTGAGGGAGATTAATGATGACATGTCCTTTAATGTAATAAACTTTTTTAATTTCAACATTTGCTGTAATTTTTTATCACACCCCGTGGCCAGGCTTAGGAAGGAAGAACTTTGTACCATGTGGTTGTGGATTCTCTGAGTGTCGCCTGGAATCTACCCACAGCTTTG